>JAVIAB010000001.1:56917041-57434541 GCA_032433765.1 Megaustenia siamemsis
TATTAAAGTCAAGAGTGATTGAGTATGTGCTGCACTTAAAATGTCACCAGGCCAAAAAAGACATTTTTTAAAATGAAACCAATAATCAATATCATACAAAAGTAGAACAGCAAGATTGTGAGCCAAAAAAAGAAAATCGTCCAGTGTTTGGACTTCAGTTAATAATGTAGTTGATGGCACCATGCAAGACTAACATGATGTACTCTATGGAACATTGGACAGGGCAATAACATTAGATAGCAAACAGAAATGTACTAATAACAATTAGCTTATAAACTGACAGAGGCACACCACTGAGAAAACCATTGAAAACTACTCTAGCTAGCTTGATGAAAATGGCAGAAACAAATTTTTAAAGTTCTTTGCAAGTAGTAAGGAAATAATTATAAAATGAGTTTAGATATGTGAAACTACATTGATAAAATAAATCTATCTATCTATTGTCCTTTCGAGCCGAAGACAGCACATAGGGCAGAACCACAATCTCAAAAACAGAAACCTTGCGTGCCAAAATGGCACATATTGCAAAGATCACTGCGCTAAAATCTATGGCGCTGTTTCCATAACAATACTTTTTACAATGACAGCTTGTCAAGCCATCGATCAACCTCCTTAGTCGCCTCTTATGACATGGAAGGTCAGATAAAATAAATGCATAGGCAAAAATTTAAGTAAACTAAGGATACTTAATGAATGTCTGCTTGTATCAGTATCCTCTTTTCTAGGGTCTACCAGTTGAATATATAGGAGACAATATAATATGACACTGCACAATATTGCTAAAGCACAATTAATAAGATTTCATAATATATGCACAAAATATAATTAAAGCAAGAAATAACAAATTATATACCGGGAATTGGCAAACATACAAACAATCTACAAATGCATTCTATACACCAACAAGGGTAATTGATAGATTCCAGGCATAATGTGGTGTCCACAAGCTAAGAAAAATTGCTGTAGGAGATTTTAATATAAAAACAATATATAAAAAATAAGGCATGTATGGCAAAAACTGACCTTTTCATCTTCAGTCGTCTGCCATGGTTCTTTTTCCAACAAACAAACAGCTTCTCCGACAGAGTGGAAACCTACAGCTGCATGATAGTTCCCAAACATGTTGATTGTTCCTGAATCATACATCTGAAGACAAATGTCACGATTAAATTACAGGTAGGAACATTTCAAAACATAAACATTCACCAAATCAAGTTAGCAATATATTGCATTCTGTATATCAATCTATTGTCCTGTTGAGCAAAAGACTGCACACAGGGCAGAAATTCCACACTTTTCATGTCTGATGATCTTTGCTATTAAGTGCCAGGCTTTGCACAAGACCTACATTGTATCTCACCATAAGTCCCTGTTTTGTGTGAGCCTCTCAACTTTGGCAATGGAGTTCTTGTCTGCTGTTGTTGCCTCTTACCTCAGTATTCTTTTTAAGTGTTTCTTAAGTTAACACAGTGACTGGAAACCAGCTGGGAATGTTTCAACAAAAAAAACAGGGTGTTAGACAAGGTTGTGTGCTGTCCCCAGATTTGTTTAATATTTATAGTGAGATTATTTTATGATTCCTAAGGAGCATGCCTTGAATAGCAATTGGCAGTCATAATATAAATAATCTAAGGTATGCTGATGATACAGGTTTAATCGCTAAGAGTGAAAATGAGTTACAAGAAATATTGGACATTATAGTGAAAGAAAGCAAAAATAAAGGACTCAGCCTTAATAGCAGAAAGACAAAAGTAATGGTAACAACAAAGAAAAAGACACCACCTCAGTGCAAAATAAAGACAAGTGGAACAATATTAAATCAGGTAAATGAATTTAAATATTTGGGAACTTTGTTAGCCTCAGACGGAAAATGTTCAAAAGAGGTGAGATGCAGAATGGCTCAGGCGAAAGCAGCTTTCCAAAAAATAAGGAAGATACTATGCAATCCATTTTTGACAATAGAAACAAGAAAAAGAGTTCTTAAATGTTATGTAGAGCCAGTCTTAACATATGGATATGAATCATGGACAATAGGACAACAGACAAGAAAATCACTGGAGTCTGTAGAAATTTGGTTTTACAGAAGATTGTTGAGAATACCATGGACAGCTAAGAAGAGTAATGAAAATGTTCTGAAAGAGGTCACAGCAAAAAGAGAGCTAATTTCCAATATTAGGAAGAAACAATCATCATTTTTTGGCCATGTAATGAAAAGAGAACAACTGGAATATATTGTAGCAACTGGAAAAATTGAGGGATGAAAAGATAGAGGGAAGCAAAGAGAAAAAATACCAGATAGCCTAAGAGAATCACTTGGCAGAAGGTCAACAACAGAAATGATAAATAACTGTCGAGATTGAAAGTTGTGGAGAGACATGATCACCTACACCAGTAGGCCTGGTACTTGATGATGATGATGATGATGGTGACAGCACACAACCTTGCCTAACACCCTGTTTTATTTGTTCAAATATTCCCAATTGATTTCCAGTTCATTTGGTCGCTGTTTATTGCCAGTATATGTTCTTTATTATTCTTAGATCTTTGCTGTCTAAATTTATGCTTTCTAAAATTTTGATTATTTCTTGATGCTTTACTTTGTCAAATGCTTTGGTATAATCTATGAAACATAGGTGTAGATCTGTTTTCACCTCTATGGCTCTTTCTACTAAAGATCATATGACGTATATGGCATTGCTCATTCCTTTATCTCTAACAAAACCACACTGTTCATCACATTTGTCAAAAGGACTTAATAAGTTGTGACAGAGAAATAAAAAACAAACAAATAGTATTAGCTATTGAAACTGACACTAGGCTAGGAACATTCATTGTTAAAATTACAGAAATGAATTATCTACATAAAATAAACATAATTCACACTCAGAATTATCTACATAAGATAAACATAATTCACTCAGAATTATTTACATAAGAAAAATATAATTCACTCAAAATTATCTACATAAGACATAAGATAAATATAATTCACTCAGAAATGAATTTGCTCTGAAAAGTGCTGTAATTAAATGGTACAAGAAGGCATTTGAAACTGAATGACTCATAAAGGTCATGATCCTATTTATCTACAGACTTGTTAAATAGTTTAAGTCTAATGCATGGAACAGAGCATATACATAACAGAAAAAAAACATTGATGTGCAAGGTTTGATCAATTAGAATTAGGGTGAGAACACAAGAAATGTGTTTCATTATTTATAATTATATAAGGGTGAGTCAAAAAATTACTTCAATCTGATCATACAATTTTGTAATCATGTTGGGAACTGTTATTGTACTAACGTATTGTGTCTTCAAACATAAATAATTGGCACATGCAAAGTACACCAGTCATGTATACTTCGCCATCAACAGGCAACAAAGAATATGGAGCCCTTACATACAGACATGCTCTAAAGAGAAGATGCAAACATTTTTTAAGAAGTGAAGGTGAAAAACAAGTCAATATTCATCAAAGAATGCACAGGCAGTATGGGGTAATTTATTTAACACTGCAACTGTACGAGTGATAAATAAAATTAAGAAAAGTAGTGTAACATTTGTCATATGTTGATCAAGTGATGAGAAAAAACAAAAAAGAGAATCTCAAAGAAGGCTCTCAAAAGGGAACCAGAGGGTAAATGAAAAAGAGGCCAACTGAGAGAAACACTAAAATAGAACACTGAGGTGAGAGGCAACAACAGTGGGTATCAGCTCTTCTTGCTGAGATTGAGCAATTCACTTAAAATAGAGACATATGATGAGATACAACGTGGGTCCTGTGCAAGGTCTGATGCTTGATAACACATATCATCATATACAGAGAGACTAGAATTTCTGCTCTATGTGCCAATTTCGGATCAAAAAGGACAATAGATTTAGAAAGTGTTATATATTAGATAAATTAAATAAAATAAATAATAATTGTTATTCAATGAATGTGAACTTTAAAATTGATGATATTAATGTTCTCTTTTAAGAAACACTAATGTTTTGGATGAAAAGACATCTGGCAACATACCAGTGTGTCCTAAGCAGTAGTACATGCTATCAATTATGCCATTGGACTATGTGGAACATTGTGTTAGTGCCCATATTTGTTTGCAAAAAAAAAAGTAAAGTGCCCCAGTCACGCCAAGTGGCGTATAGGAAATATGGTGTTAGTGACCATATATTTTACAGACCTTCGGCACATGATTTTTGGGGTAATGTGATCGGTATTACGCCCATGCCGCTTTACTTTCCCAGAAAAAAATCTGAGTAACCATTAAAGGCTGGGTGAACCCAGAAGCCATTGGTTGGGATCAAACCCAACCTCTTGTCCTTTGTAGTCTAGTTCACTAACCACTGAGCTATCGTGGCTTATTTTGTTATGACGATGAACAAATGTGCAATAGCTCAGTGGTTAGTGAACTGGACTACAAAGGACACGAGGTAAGGTTCGATTTCAACCGATGGCTCACCCAGCCTTTAATGGGTACTGGATTTTTTTTCAGTGAAAGTAAAGCGGCACGGGTATACTACCGACCATATTACACCAAAAATCATGTGCCGAAGGTCTATAAAATTTATGGTCACTAACACCATATTGCCTATACGCCACTTGGCGTGACAGGGGTACTTTACTTTTTTTTTTAAAATAATATATTATACACATATTTGAATAAATATTTTCTTCTGAAATGAATATAAGAAATCTGTATGCTGCATCAAATGAGAAAGATGGCTACTTTAAATATGAATTACTAAAACATCTTACCAATTTGCCATTTTTGTAAAATGAAACAGATTGTTGCTCAAAGTTAAGCTGACATCTCATTATGTCACCTGTCATACATTTTTCACAAACCTTGAATGCATGATCTAGACCTGTGTTTATACTAAGAAAAAAAAACAAAAGTTAAGAGTACAGCTTTAATAAATTAGGTTTGTATATATGTGTATAAATTGTACATTGTGTTGATATATATCTTAGGTAGCTTGTGTAATAATTGATTTAGTAGATACATCTATGTTATAAATTAGATTGTCAAAATACATTTCTTAAAAAAAAAAACTAAACTTTTCTGCCAACGGAGGCCCTGCCATACAAATATTTAATTTCAATTTGAAAGACAGATATTCTGTTATGTTCTCTATCCTCCTGTGCCTTGCATCATTGACTTAAAATATAAAGCTCTTTACAGAAATCTGTGTTTGCTACATACATTATAATGTCATTGCACACTTTAAAACTCTTAGTTTAATGTGAATTTACAAACAAATTTTATCATGTTTATACACACATTTGCATGTAAACACATAAATGCAGACACAGATGTGCATGCATAAGCACTTTTTAAAATGCATTGTTTTGTTAAATACAATAATTTACAAAAATTAAAAATTAAATAGAAAAGAAGAGGGAAAAAAACCATGCTGGCAATAAGCAACAATTATCTAAAACTGGAAGCAGTCCATTCTTTCTATCTATCTATTGACCTTTCGAGCCGTAGCCGGTCCATACGGTGTAGACCAAGATACTCCCTCTCTTATCTGAATTTTTGTTCTAGCAGTTTTCAATTCTTTTAAAGATATTTTATCGAATCTCGCAATTTGTCTCTGTTCTGTGCAAGCAGCTCTACCTCATTGAGGGAGCTGATTCTACTGCTAATTTAAACATTCTGTATCAGGTCTACATTTCATTAACAACATTGTTTCTACTATAGCGGCTTGTTAAACCTCTGATCAACGGTTCTATACCAAGCCGGAGAAAAATAATTCCTCCAGTCCATTGCTCCAAGAAAATTGTAAAGACACATTGCTTAATATGAACAATGTTATAATTTTTTTTGTGTGTGATGGGAATTTTAATATAATAATGAACCAATTTTAATAATATACAAATTTAGAGGTGGGGGAAGGGGGAGAGGGGGGAGTAGAGAGATAAGGGTGATACTGAAAAAAGAAACAACGTGACTGAACAATACAACACAGAGATGAAGGCAAAATGTTTAATAAATCATATCTAACAAAACGATAGTGAAATAAATGTCTGACTGCTTTCATTACTATCCTGCATTCTTGTAGTGCAAGATTAAAAGAGAAAGCAATTTTAGAATTCTATGTGGACAATGTTTGCTGAGTAGCCTGAGTTGATGTCAACTAGAATTCACAAAGTGACTCTGATTCCATCTATCTACTTTTTTTCTATGTTGCCCTTTGGCCTTTTAGCCAAATATTTTCATGTATTATGAGAATTGGTTGGGTTTTGATCTGGTCAGTTGTCCAAATCATTTGATTACTTAATGCTCAATATCATTTATACCATAATTACTCTTACTTTTATTTTTTTTCCAGAGTTTAACTTCATACTCTATCCCTTCATGCTTTGGTTGAAGCATTTCATATAATCTAATTTTGCAAGATGTATATTATGCTTTTGCCTTTCAATGATTTCACATGTATGACATTGGTAGCATAATGCAGGTACAAAGAGTGCATCTATCAATTTCCTTTTTGCTTGCATAAAGCATTTTGATGTTTCAGGATTGTTGAAATTTGGTAGTTAATACTGTTTGCATTCTGTATTCTGGTTTTAATCTCTTAATATAATTTGTCACTGTCAATGAAGATACAACCTAGGTACTTGAATTCTCTTTCTTGATTTTGGTGTCTTTCATTGTAAATAATATTACTTTGTGACACATTTAGATTGATTGACATTATTTCTCTCTTCTCATTTTTTTATCTTTGTGTTATACTTTAGGCAGATGGTGTTGAGACATTTGATATGAACAAGAAGCTCAACATTATTGTTGTATGTTAGATTCTGGTCATCCTATATTATGGATTTGTTAGGAAGAAAACTGCAACAATTGCTAAATAAAACACTTGGAAATGAGGCAGTTGAAGCAGGAAAACAAAGAGCAAAAGACTATAAATTCTTTCTCCTCTGTACTAAAAGTAAAATAAGGTAAGAAAAAAGAAGAAGAAAAAATTGAAGAAGAAGAAAAAGCATCCTTAATGAGTTCAAAGGTTGAGCAATGAATTGATTTTGGAGAGGAGCGGGGGTAGAGAATTGAAGGAGGGAGAAAATGAGACTGTTGTAAAAATATGTATAAGGAAGAACTACTTGCAATTTAACAAAACAGAAGAAAGAAATGTAATTAAAAGATCAATTAAATATATTACCCTCCATCATTAGCATTATATGCAATTGAACCTTGAACCTGTCCTAGTTGTTTATCTGGAGGATATCGCTTGTGGCAGACACCAATAGCTATCTTACAGCTGTTTCCACTGTTAAGGATTTCTGTGTATATATTTTACAGAATATCAATCACTGGTACACATTTACATTATGCTAATAATGTCGAGGCATGTTTGGAAATAAATATGTTGCTTTGTGTCTTGTGCGCACAATCCATGAATTTATTCATAAACAGGCTGATTAAAAATTATAATTATTGTAAATGTTACAATAGTCGAATAATTTCTTGCTGTATAATATGTTAGTTACACAGTTGTATATGTCATTAGTTAATTTAGCCACACAGTTCTTCCTATACTATATGTTAAACAAACAATTGACTCACTTATATGTTAAACTATAGATTTATTAACATTAAGATTACACATTCATAGAAAAAGAGAATACATGGTGAAACAAAATAAAAATAACATTTCTAGGGGTGCTGAAAAATCCAGTTTGTAACAGTATGTGTGAATTAAAGTATGGGTCAGGGGGACTGGTTGGTCTCAAGGCAAGACAGAGAGGTTGTGAATTCAAATCCCGGCAGAACCAGTTGGGATTTTTATTTATTTCTCTCTGCGGTAACCACCCCTGGTCTCAGCAGGGAGACCTGGCTTGAAACGTCAATTACTCATCGACTAAAAAAAAATATGAGTAACTTCAAAGACAGAGTTATCTGCCTGTACGGCGAGGGATCCCTGTGCACACGGCTGTCAGGGAAAAATGGATTAACACGCATAACTCAGTTCATAGTCTCTAGGGACTTCACCAGATGTGAAAGCTGGCGAATGCAAAAAAAAAAAAAAAAAGTATTGGTCAGGTAACTCAGCCGGTACCTATTTTTTAACAGCTTATAACAGTGGAACAGATGCCAGTAGTTAGTGACAGTACATAAGCAATGGAAAGGCAATGGAAAGATGTGCAAATGAAAATTCTCCTATCTGTAAGTGGATGAGTAGGTGGGGATGAAGGAAGGGCAGTACTCGAACAGATACAAGTTTAGGGAGAATGGAAATTTTATAGTTGTTGTGAAAGTGTGAGTCAACACATGGTTTGACCCATCAGGTAAATAGGTTGACAAACAACTTCCAGAACAGGTCAAAGTTATGAAGTAAACATTATTTTGAAACTCAGGAGAAGTCAAGCTGACCAGAGGTTACTTCGGAGGCATAAACAGCTTGTTTTGTCAAGTCTGAGACAAGGGTCAGCTCTGGGTCAACTGTGATTCAGGACAGTGGACTCTGATTGGTCACAGAGGTTGTAAATTGTCATCTCGCGACAAAACCATTGGACGCTGATTACAGCATGGTAAATGAGGCTTCAATATAAAAGCGTAAGCATGCAAGATAAGTTAAGCAGTTAGGAGGAAGACAGAGCTAGTCATGAATGTAGACTATGTAAGCTTAGTCCGGTTTTGGCCAAACTGCTGAAGGCAGTCAGTAGTTTTCAGTTTCAGGCAATTAGTTAGGCATGCAAATTAGAACAGTCAGTTACATAGTAGTTTTCAGTTTTAAGTTAGTTGAGAAGTTATTAAGGAACAGACTAGAGAGTAGTAGTAAGAAACAGTTAGAATTATAAATGTGGACTAGTCAAGCTTAAAGTAGAGAACAAATAAAAGAGAAAAAATAAAATAAAAGATAGTAGTGACTTAGGAAATTAGTTGAGCAGTAGACAGAACCAGAACAATGAATGAGAACATAGAGAACATTTAGTTGTGAAAGTGTTGTTAAAAGTGTTTCAAGTTTGTGCTTCCGAGAACAAAATAATAAGTAAGTTGTGAGAGAGATTAATTTTTATAATATGCACTTATGGACATTTCAATAGTTATTCGGTATTAGCCTCCTGAATGTCCAGAATTATTAAGAACAGTAATTCTAGGAGAAGTGCATCCACTATTATGTATCACGTGCCAAGTTAAAGATCAATAAACTTGGTTATGTATTATGACTCAAAACAGTCTGTGATGATTAACGTTGTGGACTATAAATGTGCTGTGCTGTGTTGACTCAAAATATAAAGTTTAATATAATCAAGATAAATAAATAATATCAATTCAAACTATTACAAGTCAACTATGACTGACGGAGGCTACTATTAACTTTAAGGATAAATATTCTGCACACTTTCAGTCGATTATGGCTAATATTTATAATACTGTAAATATAACAAATCTTCGTTGCAGATACTTATTTTTTTAATTTGTCATTCATTTCAACATATTAAAACTATCTAAAATTAATGTATCAGGGTGAACATGCATTGTTTTTTCATTATTCAAAAGAAACCAACAATAATATTTAATTTAACCCTTGATTACGATAACATAGTAAAAATTCTTATAAGAGAAGCAAATTTGGCAGGCATAGACTCATTAGATAAGATTGAACATTTCACCAACAATAGAGATAGGTGGCAAAAATCATTAAAAGCCCTATGTGATGTCTAATGGCATGGGAAGGATCAAGAATTCAAGTGAAAGTTACCATCTCAAAATAAATTTTTTTTTAAATTTGACAGTTTGCCAAGGGAAAATATCACACACTCTTTATGTTTCTAATTATCACTAGTGGTGACCCCTGAGTGTTTGAATTTTTTTGTTTGCTGTTGAATTTTTTTGTTTGATGTTGAATTTTTGTGTTTGATGTTGAATTTTTAAAAATCAATCATGTAGTAAAAATTACTATGGTATTGTAAAGACACAGAGTTTTTATTTTATATTCAGCCATTTTTTTAAAGTAAGTAAGTAAAGTACCCCCGTCACGCCAAGTGGCGTATAGGGAAATATGGTGTTAGTGACCCTATATTTTACAGACCTTCAGCACATGATTTTTGGGGTAATGTGGTCAGTATTATGCCCATGCTGCTTTACTTTCCCAGAAAAAAAATCCGGTACCCATTTAAGGCTGGGTGAACCCGGAAGCCGTCGGTTGGGATCGAACCCTACCCCTTGTCCGTGGTAGTCCAGTTCACTAACCACTGAGCTATCGCGGCTCCCCATTTTTTTAAAGAAATTCATTATTTTTCTTTTTTTTTTCTCATGACATGGAAGATCTCCTCGACAGTCGACATAGCATCAAAGAAACCATTGCAACAAGGGAGAGTCACTGAACAATGCCAAAAGAGCACCAAACATATGTGCTGATCTGGTGGTTTACGGCCAGCAATATGAATAGACAGCAGACACCAGGGGAGCCATGTGGTCGTGTTTCTTGCTAAAATTTGACTGTAAAGCAGAAAATGATTACCACATCAGATTCCCATATCTTATCTTGGGTAAACACACTGCTGTGTAGCAAATGTTCAAAGAAAATTTGATTTTCCAAAATCAAAATGTTACATTTAAGTGGTAGTAATTTTTACTACAGTAAGGTAAAGGTAAAGTACAATACTTGAATCGGCATCTTAGCACACAAGTTTTCACCCATATGTGCTCGGCCACATATCCAGAAGTGTTAAAAGACTTCTGGATAGTATCGCTTGAAGCATCAAAGCTCACAATGCAAGACAGTATTCCTCACCTTCCCAGAGTAATACCCTAGTATCCATTTCTGTCAGCAGCTAGGTCGACCAAGGGGGGTAATTTTTTTCTTCCAACCATGAGTACAATCCACACTACTTCCAGTGGAAATCGAACACAGGTTGTCCGTATTGATTCAATGTGGTATACACTGAGACAATATGGAATCTGTTTATCTATCTATTGACCTTTCGAGCCATAGCTGGCCCATAGGGCATAGACCAGGTACTCTTTCTCTTATCTAAATTTTTATTCTAGCAGTTTTCAAACCTTGTAAAGATCTTTTATCAAATCTCACCATTTGTCTCTGTTCTGTGTAAGCAACTCTATCTCATTGAGGGAGTCGATTCCTGCTGCTCTTGCCTCTATGGAATACCACCAAAAAATCATCAATGCCACTAAAAGATCTATAAGACTGCTTCTCTTGTGTAGTTTGTACAAAGGCAGGACTGAGTGAATTGTTCCAGATAGAAGCCAGAGTGAAACAAGGATGTATTTTACCTCCCTTGTTATTTGGAATTATCACAGGATAAAAATAGATATAGGACTGTAATAGGATTACATATGTAATGAATAACTAAGGAGAAGATAATCTTAGAGTGGAAATAAGCAAGATTATATGTTGGCCAGGTGATGAGAAGAGACAAGAGAATCTCAAAAGTATGCCCTGACATGGGAACAGAGGACAAAAGAAAAAGAGGCCAACAGTGAGAAATACTAAAAAGAACATTGAGGTAAGAAGCAAGAACAGCAGGCATCAGTTCCCTTGCTGAGGTTAAGAGGTTTGCCCAAGGCAGGGACAAATGATGAGATATAATGCAGGTGCTGTGCAAGAGTGATCTGTAAAATCAAAATTCATCAGACAAGGAGAATCTTGAAGTTATGACCTATGTGTCTTCTGTTCAAAAGGATAATAGATGGATGGATGGATGGATGGATGGATGGATGGATGGATGGATGGATGGATGGATGGATGGATGGATGGACGGATGGACGGATGGACGGACGAATGGATGGATGGGTGGGAAAAATAGAATTTCTTTTAAATAAAATGATAATTTAAATACCAAAATTCAACATTTTTCAGCTTGTATTTGCTAGATAACCAGATACTAGCTTAGTGCTTCTAGGATTTTTTGGTTTTTAGTTTTAATAAAATAGAAGAAAATGCACATACTTACGAAAGGAAAAAGTTGAACAATCAGGAGTTAATGGTGATGCACTGATAAACTGACCTACAGGAACATCCGAGAACCTATCTACTGTCCTCTCAAGCCAAAAACTGAGGATGAAAACATACATCTTGATTTCAGAATAATACAATTAAAAAATAATTTACCTTCTGATAACACAATCTTTATATTTTTTCTTAAAAAAAAAAACTATTGTTTTTGAAAGTTAGGTAAATCAATGAGATATTTTACTCAAAAGAAAAAAGAAATAATTTGTCACAAGGTGTGTAAAGAATATGATGTTAGGTTTCACATTCCCTTATATTATTATACATTTTTGGAAACTGCGGTCAGTAATACACAAGGCTAATTATTTTTCCCTCTTTGATGAAAACTTGATGTTTTGTCTCAGTAGAAAAGTTCATTCATCATTGCTTTGTTGTGTTTCATATATATATATTTTTTAATCTGTGTCACTATTTATACATGAATAACGTTATTCTACTCTATTATACCACACCACAGACAGTGTCAATTTAAGTTTTATGTGAAACATAGGCTCTAGTTGTCTCAGTCTATTAGTTTATGTCCTCAAGTTCCTATACCATTATTTTTCTGGTCATCATGTTCTTCTCACTCTTCTCTTGTAATGGCTATTCCACTCAAGTGCATGCCTGGCTATGCTATATAACACTTTGCTGAGCATGTGAGAGCTATTCATCTCAACTGTTAATTCAACAATCTCTAATCTTATTTGTTGTCATTTTGTTCCATTCAACAACTCTGTATTTATTATCATCTCATGCCATCTGATATGTATATTATCATAATATGAATAAACTTATAACAATATATACCGAGCCTCTGTAAAATGAACCCATCCCGCAGAAGAAGAAGACCTCATATGGGAGCGGAGTGTTAGGTCACATTTCTGCACTAACACACATGGAAGCTCTTCTTGATTACTTAGAACACCAAGAAGACAGTGACTAAGCAGAAAAATTAATTCTGAGAAATCTATGCAGCAACATTCAGTGAAAAGCTATTGAAAAAATGAAGTAGAAGAATTTACTGTCTTATTTTAAGCAGTATTTATTTACTCTTTCAGTTTCACATATATAATGGTTTAACCAGGATTTTTGTTATCCAGGATTTCCAATTTTCCATTCATTCTGGATAATAAAGAGTCTACTGTAGTCTATCTATCTTTTTATCTATTGTCCTTTTGAGCCGAAGGTGGTACATAGGGCAGAACCACAATCTCAAAAACTGTAGTCTCATACTAGATAAATATAAATACTTACGCAACAATGCCAGCTTCATGCCAAACTCTTGTATTCCGACAGGTGCTAGTAAAGTATACCGGATCAATTTCTAGCTGAGATTCCTCTTCAACTTCTGCAAGTTTTTGTGCATGTCTCTGATGTAATAAAGAAAATACAAAAGATAACATTAAATAGATCTTGACTCGTGTTCATGATATCTAACAGAGTTGGTAGCAGACATAATGAAACTGTCCGTCAATACATCTCTATCACTTCTATTTTTATGATCATTAAAAAGCATTTATTAAAATAACTTAGCACTCAATTATTATTCCCTAGGCTGAGATTTCTTTAAATATATAATTTTATTCATCTTCTTCTTTCATTTCTTATTTGTTTTTCAGCATCGAGGGGAGGTATAATTTGCGGTCTTTTGCTCTTCTGTTTGTTTCTGCAGCTGTTGTTTCCTAGTGTTTCTAATATTCTGTCAATCCATCTTTTTCGTGGTTGGCCCTTGGGTCTGGTATTCTTGCAATGTTTGTTGAAGGCTCATTGTGTTGTGTTTTCATCTTTCTGCCTTATCACGTGGCCAAACAATTTTATCTGTTGTTTATCTGTTTGTTATCTTAAATATTCTATTGCAGGGGTTATTCCTAGCTTTTTTTTCAGTTCTTCATTTCTGCTCTTATCTCTCAGGCTGTTTCCTGTCATTCATCTAACATATTTCATCTTGGTAGTGGTTATTTTCCTTGTTGTTTTTGTACATAGGGTCCAGGACTGGCATTGGTAGCACAACATTGGGATGAAGATTGTATTGTAGAGCCTGTTTTGCCTCTAGAATTATTTCATTGTTGGACAATAGAGGTGATAGCTGTCCAATGATTTGACAAGTTTGCTGCATCTTGAGTCTATTTCTACTGTTTGTGAATTGTCATTTGTCACTAGACTTCCTAGATATTTAAATTCCTATACTTGTTTTAGTTACCTGCCTTCTATAGTTAGGGAGAATAGAAAAAAAAAAGACATTTTAATGGTATGGTAAAGGCTTTACGTGATTGATAGACGACACAAATTTGAAAGATGTTTCAGCTCAATAGAATTTGAGCTGAAATGTTGTTCAAATTTGTGTCGTCTATCAATCACGGAAAGCTTTTTCTATTCTCCCTCACATTTAGCTTTACTGCAGCTTCGCTTTTTTATGCATTCATATGCATTTATTTGCCTTAACCCCTTCTATAGTTATTTTGATGTCCTGTTTCTCTTTTACAATATTCATGACTTTTTCGTCTGCAAATAGAATCTTGTTGATTTCCTCTGTCTCCAATGGGTTGGCTTGTTGATTTCCTCTGTCTCCAATGGGTTGGCTAACTATATATGTAGTCCATGTATGTAATGATCAATAGGGGGATGGTACGCACCCCTTACTTACTCCTGATCTAACTTCAAAGTGGTCTGTATAGCCTGCTGCTGTTCTGACTATGCAGCTGCTGTTGATGTAGAGACTTTTAATTAGGTAGGTTAGGTGTTGGCTTACTCTGTATGTTATTATTATCTCACATAGTTGTTCTCTGTTTACTTGGTCGAATGCTTTTTCCTGGTCAATGAAAGCTATGTACACATTTTTAATGCATTCTGTCATCTTTTCTGCTGGCTGTTTTAGGGTAAACAGAGTATCCCATTTGAGAATCGCTTAACATAATTTTATTGAAGCTAAGTACTAGTTAAATTGTGAGATCACAAAAATATTTAAAAAGCAATAAGCAATGCCTGTAATGAACAAGAAGTACATTAAGTCTTTAAACAATCATCATCATCAAGTACCATGCCTACTGGCACAAGTGATCATGTCTCTCCACAACTTTCGATCTCAACAGTTATTTATCATTTCCGTTGTTGACCTTCTGCTAAGCCATTCTCCTAAGCTGTCTGGCATCTTCTCTCTTTGCTCCTTTCTATCTCTTTGTCCCTCAACTTTCCCAGTTGTCACAATATATTCCAGCTCTTCCTTCTTGTTCAATTAACAATTTTTTTTTCTTTTGATCTTAAACATACAGTTTTTGATTGCGTTTTTCTTCCTGTTAATTCTTCAAGTTGTTTGTATATAACTTTGGCATCACCTTTTTGTTGCATTTCAATCTCCTTGCATCTCTGTTTTAGCCATGCTTCTTTTGCTTCATTGCATTTTACTACAATTTCTTTATTTAATCTCTTATACTCATCTTTGTTATCATTATTTCTTCTTCTTGTATCCATTAACTGTAAAATGTCATCTGTCATCCATTTCTTTCTTGAATTTGTCCGCACTGGTTGTAAGAACTCTTTTGATGTTTGTTGCATTGATTCTTTTAAGATTTCTCACTGTTCATCAATGTTTTGTATCTTCTCTATTGCACTGTACAGGTTCTGAATTGTGATGTTATATTTGTCTTGTAAACTCTTGTCCAATTTGAGTAAATCTAAATTTAACTTGATATTAACAGAGGCTCGTTTTGCTGCTTTAAATTTTTCTCTAAGCTTTCCCACAACTGATACATGATCACTATTGCAATCTGCCCCTGGTCTAGATTTCAAACATACCAGACTGTTTCTAAATCTGTTGTTTATCATTATTTAATCAATTTGATTAAGTACGTTGTCCCCTGGGCTTTTCCATGTCCACTGACATCTTGGATGTTGCTTAAACCAGGTGTTTCCTATCATCATGTTGTGTGTTCTTGCCCAGTCACTAAGTTTGTCCCATATTTAATTTCTCTCGCCTCAGCCATAAAAACCAACTACTTTCTCAACTTTTTCCTTTCCTACTTTTGCATTGAGATCTAGAACTATGATGTTTTCTTGTGGTTTGCATTCACGAAGTGCCATATTAAGTTCATTGTAAAATTTATCAACCGTTTCCTCCAGACTGTCTGCTGCTCATAAACATGTATGAGATTTATATTTATTGGCTTTCCATTCAATTTCAGTAAAAGGACTCTGTCAGATATTGGGTAAAATCCTTTTACTGTTCTTGCTCTTTCTGCATCCAAGATGATACTTACTCCTTTTTGGTGTTCAGTACCTCCAGAATAGATTATTTTATGTTCATCAGAATATATCTCCCCTGATCCAGTGTATTTCATTTCGCACAGTCCCAATAAATGTAAACCCATCCTTTTTATTTCCTGATTGATGTTTTCCAGTTTTCCCTTCTGCCTGGGTGTTCTCACATTCCAAGTGCCTATCTTCAGAGTCTGTTTTATCTATATATTGCTTATAGTAACTTGATGACGATCAGGTATCACCTGTAGCACATGATGTCCTCTACTGAACAAGGGTATTCCATTGGAATCCCCCTTAACGTTCTTGTCATGAATTCTATTATTGTGGTGATTCATGATTGTGCAAAGAAATTACAATGGTGGTTTTCTGTTGCCTTCCGTCGGTTTGTTTATGGTTGACTCCACTAGCCTTTGACTAAAAAGTCTCACCAACAAGGCAGTGGAGTTGTTTTACTTCAGGGTACCCACTCTTAGCCTTTTACTCTCCCGAGCATACCTGCAAGGCAGCAGGGCAGCCCAAGGTTGTACAGTGAACTGAATACAGTAGCAGGTAAAATTACCCAACCTGACCCAAACAATACTTGAACAATAACATTCCCTTTTGTAATTAATATTGTTTTAAACTTACGGTCATGTTGGTCAATAATACAAAATGGTATGAAGTTTGTTTCTTTTCTAATGAACAATTTATGCCAAGTTTAAAAAAAAGAACAATTTATTGTATAACTGATAAATAGAAAGAGCATAGTTGCACTCAGGTCAAATCCATAGGTGGTCAGAACCTTTCCACATTTTAAAATCCTTTAACATATTTTCCATCTGATTATTAATTATCTACGTTTCTGCATTTTATAAAGTAAAGAAGAATATACAAAACAACCTATAGCAATTTATTCATTCAAAGAATAAATTTAGCATTGTTTGAAATGCATGATTTAATTGTAAGGAATTTATAAAAATGAACAATAATTATCAAATATAAAAAAACAATTTGGAACAGACACAGCCAAATGTATGTGCATATGCATGATGGTAATTCCTGTAGATCATTGATTATAACCATTCCTTCCATATTTTTTTTTACCTTGCTCAATTCATGGTCATTGACACCCAGGTCTAGTCCATGCAGTGTATGTCTATCTATACTGTTCCCACCAGTCCCACCAGATTTTTTGGGTCTGACTTTCTTTCAGAACTCACACATGGTAAATCTCGTAATATTTTAAAAATCCTCTCTGAGTTTCTGGCTTATCCAGCTTCAGTGCCTACTTTTACTACTGTGTAAATTTCCTTCTCGTTATAGCTGTTAAGCATTTCTTGGTTGCTGATTTTCTTTTACAAAAATTTTCATAGACTTTTACTCTGGCAATTTGTATAAAATGATGTTAAAATCAATACTTCCTTCTCTCCAGCATGTTTAGAATAATAGTCTCACATACATAGTTGGAGACCTGAGGCAATATTACTTTTATATCTAGCACAGTCAGACTATCTTTATTACATCAAAAGCAAAGCATTAATTTGTTATTTTGTTTTGCAATCTTAGGGTGTCTGATTTAACCTGAGAAATCCCGTTCTTTCTTTTTTTTTACCGTTTCCATATTCTTTCATGACAGTTAAGATATTTTTGCTTCTTAAACAGTTTAGTGTTTTACCTGCTATTTTAATCTCACAGTTTTTTCATGCCTTTTTGTTATCCCTAAATACAAAAGATAAAGAAATAAACTACTAACTTTACAATTTTACATTCTTACAACAGAGTAGTAGTAGTAATTTTACGAAGTGCACGTGGTGCTTAAAAAAAAAATCCAACATCAAAGGAAACAAATCCAATGCTCAGGGGTTGCAGAAAACAATAATTAAGAAGATATAAGGAGAGAGGAAATAGTTACCCATGGCAAACTGTTGAATTCCAAGAATTTAAATTTTGAGTTCATAAAGTCTACAAATATATCATAATATAGGGTTAATTTAATTTTTATAAAATCATAAACATTGCTTTTGTTTAATGCTGTTCATGCTTGAAACTGTCATATAAATATATTTCATTTATAATGCATCATCAGTTTTCCCGCTTCCTACTTTGACTTTGAAAGATGGATTAATTTTTGTTTTATTTTGTGCAGATCTTATACTTATTATTTTGCATATTTTTATTTAAAAAGTTTTTTTTAATAACTTATTTTTACCTTATTTGAAAGTACTTAACCCCTTACCACTGATCTGCTTTTTATAAGCAATAAAGAATATAATACATAAAAATGTGATATATCTACCTTGACTGGATCCAGCTTTATAATTATAGTATCTCCTTGCTCAAGTGACATCAACTTGGAAGTGTTACTCTGAAATAATATGTTGACTTAAAAGAGTACAACAAATGAACTCCAGGCCATAAATAGCTCTCTTAAAAATATATCAGAAGACACTCGTTCTTATTAAAATATAATCAAATTTAAAAAGTTAATAAACCTGGAATAACAGTTACAAAGTTTGTGAGCAAATAAAGCATTAATAAAATAAAAATTGTATATAAATGATAAATTGGAAACATTCAATTCAGTTGTCAAAACTATGAATAGTTAGCACACATAAGGATATGCAGAATAAGCATAACCATAAAACAACCTGAATATGTGGCTGCTATACTTTGTGTTCTTCTTTACATGTGTTCTTCTTTACATGTGTGATGGCAAACACAAGGGATCATAATTCTTTAAAAACTTTTTTCCCACCTACTGATTATCAGAGGGAGCCGCGATAGCTCAGTGGTTAGTGAACTGGACTACAAAGGGCAAGAGGTAGGGTTCGATCCCATCCGAGAGCTTCCGGAAATGGGTACCGGATGTTTTTCCGGGAAAGTAAAGCGGCATGGGTGTAATACCAACCACATTACCCCCCCCCCCCCCAAAAAAAAAATCATGTGCTGAAGGTCTGTAAAATTTATGGTCACTAACATCATATTCCCCATATGCCACTTGGTGTGATGGGGGCTCTTTATTAGTTTTTTTGCTGATTATCAGAACTATCTTCTCCATGCTATGATTTTCAACTATCTATTATCTTCTTTTCAAGTACATTAAATGCAAATTTTTTAAGTGACAAAAGTTTGCTGAATGCTATATTGTATTTGAAAAATACCCCATTTTATTCAAAACATACCCAGAACATGTACTTGTGGCAAGATACATTGCATGCACTGTGTGATGATTGACAGCAGTAAAAGGAAGAAGACAATGATGATGATGATAATCAGCTGTCCATGACTAACATCCATATGCTAATGATTTTAATAATATTTTAGCAACGAACTCTCATTCTCACTCATAACAATTTGTTACTAGGTAAGCTTCTCATTCCCTGAAATGTTAAAATCGCAAAAAAAAATGTCATAAATGGTTGCTATATTGCACACCGTTGTATCACATTTACAATTAAATATCCACACTTGCCAAATGAATGTATGCATGACACATGTTGATAATTACAACATAACTGTCACATTGATTAATAAAATATTCATATATAAAAAAAAGTTTTCCAACAAAAACAGCAGTAAAATAAAATATTCATATATAAAAAAAAGTTTTCCAACAAAAACAGCAGTAAAATAAAATATTCATATATAAAAAAAAGTTTTCCAACAAAAACAGCAGTAAAATAAAATATTCATATATAAAAAAAAGTTTTCCAACAAAAACAGCAGTAAAATAAAATATTCATATATAAAAAAAAGTTTTCCAACAAAAACAGCAGTAAAATAAAATATTCATATATAAAAAAAAGTTTTCCAACAAAAACAGCAGTAAAATAAAATATTCATATAAATGGCCATAACAACATTTTAAGAGTAAAAAAGAATATATACAATATCTAAGACCACAACAACAATAACCACTCAAACAGATAAAACAACATTTTAAAATAATAAAACTTTGGTTAAAAAATAAATATAACAATATCAGACAACACCAAAAATGAATAAAAATTAGAGCAACGTGAATAATTTTGCCCAAGCAAAGTAAGAAATAACCAAGAACTGCTCAACAAGTGCAACCAAAGGCAAATAAACACTATTATAACAGTAAGTAAAAAAAAAGTAAAGAGAGTCACGCCAAGTGGGTATAGGGAATATGGTGTTAGTGATCATAAATTTTACAGACCTTCGGCACATGATTTTTGGGGTAATGTGGTCGGTATAATGCCCGTGCTGCTTTGCTTTCCCAGAAAAAAAATTTGGTACCCATTTAGGGCTGGGTGAACCTGGAAGTTGTCAGTTAGGATCGAACCCAACCTGTACAATTATAAAAGATTGACCCTGGATTACCAACATGATCAGATGAGATTTAGAAATCAAAACCAGAACTCGGAAGGAACATGAAAGACAATCTGATAAAGAGTAATAGTGACAGAAATGCTAAGTTTGGGTCAGACTTGGAGATGGCCACTGTGCAAGGTTGTAAACATATTTGGTTGCTGCTCTACTAGACGCCACAAGACATGTTTGCTAGTGGCTACTTTGTCACCACAGCAGAGATAAGAAGAATAAAAAGAAAAAAAATATATTAAAGGAACAATAAAAACCAAATTTTAAAAATAAAAACAATCACAACACAGAAGACACCATTTCATTACAGATGCAGCAACATAGGAAACCACAACAATTTAAGTAACAGGTGATTCAAAAGCAAGCATATGAAAAGTTGTGAGAATATAAAATTAATGCAACATACGTTTTCATAGAAGTTTTCTGTATACCTCTGTAGAATTTGTTGATTAGGAAACACTGTAGCCATGGCAGGAAACATTTTTATGAGTGATTCAGAGTTGTCTGTGATAACTGTGGTGGAATGATTTGTGCTCCTGTTTAAATAGAGTTAATATAGCAAAAATAAAAACCGAAACTATAATAATCATCTAACAGGAGGATGTGTCATCATTAAACAAGAATAAATGGAAAAAGTAATTAGTTACATACGTCTTAAAACGTACATAACTACATATAATGTCATAAGGGAATTAAGTATTAAATTTCACCATACAAGACCGCTTTTTTTTTTTTTTTTTTTTTTTTTTTTGTTTTTGGTTGGCATTCTCTAGCTTTCACCTTTGGCAAAGTCCCTAAAGACTAGGTACTGGGGGTACTGAATTTTGCACTGGCAGCCATGTGCACAGAGGTCCCTCGCCATACAGGCAGATAACTCCGATTTCTGAGATACTCATATTTTTTTCATCAATGGGTAATTGACGTTTCAAACCGGACCTCGCTGCTGCAACTAGGGGTAGTTGCCGCAGAGAGAAATCACAAATAAAAATTCTAAATAGTTCAACTGGGATTTGAACTCACAACCTCTCTGTCTTGGGACTGGCGTCTTGCCTTGAGACTAATCAGTCCCTCGACCATGGCATTTGAAGATGAGTGGACCCATGCTCTTCCCCAATGTTAATATCTTTCTCAACTCAAACAGGATATTTTGAAGAATTTTGATCAACCATATAGGTTTCATGGTATGCAAATTATGGTAATTATATAAATAATATATTAAGAATTTTCAGAAACCTTGAAATAATACGGAAATCAAAATTACTAAGCTCGATAACAAAGTTCAGAATTTTCAAATCAAATGCATTATTTATGATTAATTATGGGTGTGAGAGCTGGAAAACAATGAAGGAAATAGAAAATAAATTGGATAAATTTGAAAACAAATGCCTCAGGAAAATACTTTGCATAGAATGAATTCAAGACTAGTGCAAAAATAAGAGAAATGACAAAGCATCCAACTATTTCATCTATAATCAAAAGAAGGAAGTAGTTATATGTTGGTCATGAAATATAAAGAGACAACAAGAGAATTTCAAAGCAAGCCCCCAATAAGAACCAGAAGGTAAAAGAAAAAGAGGTAGACTTAGATAAACACTAAAAAGAAGATTGAGGTAAGAGGCAA
The DNA here is from genome assembly GCA_032433765.1 of Megaustenia siamemsis. NCBI lineage: Eukaryota > Metazoa > Mollusca > Gastropoda > Stylommatophora > Ariophantidae > Megaustenia > Megaustenia siamemsis. Next base: position 56,939,216 of record JAVIAB010000001.1, read on the forward strand.
AAATAGCGGCATCAGCTAACTTGCCAAGATTGAGCAACTCACCCAGAACAGGGATATGCGGCAAGATACAAGGCAGGACCATTGCAAAGACTGACACTTGATAACAAAGATTGTTGGACATTGAGAGTCTAGAATTTCTTCCCTATGTGTCTCCTTCAGCTTGAGATTACAACAGAGAAATAAATATTCTAATCTTCTTCTATCTTTCAGTTATCTTTGGAGCTTAGGTCTTAAACAAACATTTTCCAAGCCGTTCTGTTTCTTGCCATTCTCTTAAGATCATTCCGGCTTTATGATGTCATGGGACGCACCAAGATGGAAGTTCGTCCGAGTTCTAGCCGTGGTGTATACAATGCTGATCTTTAACATCGCGCTGTCTGTTGTCACAGCGAGCTGGCGGATTGTTAGAATTGTAACCACGGGTTTGAAATAATTGTTTGTGCACATTTCGTTAACCACCGATGTAGATCAAGTCTTTATTCTGCTGGCTTTGTTTGCGACATTGGAAGCTAATGACCTAGCTGCCTAACTTGTGTAGACGGTTGGTTCGGGGCAAATTGTGCGTTGCAGTGTCACTGCTAAAATCGCTCAGTTTGTGACAGGGCTACAGGGACATGCACAAACGGTGACAGTTGCCGGCGAGAGCGTTTCGGACCCCAGTGTCAGTACTTTGATCTAGTTTGCAAATACTCCTAGGGATCTGGACAGTTTCATGGTCTAATCAACAATTCAACATGTTACGGATTGAAGGGGCGATAATTGCAAATATCTGCTCCATCTACATTGGCGGGGATCGGAATGTGGCTCTCAAACAGAACGCAAACCAGACCGACACAATTAATGCTTGATATACAGTGGACGGATGTGGACCAGAGGCCACAGTTAATGGCAAAACAAAGACCAATCTTTATGACAATGACTGCACACACACACAATTGAGAAGTGGAACCAATTCTGTTTACTGGTATCTGAACTTTGACACGTCCCAGAAGACTCACACCATTCGAATTTATCATCGAGCTAGCACTATGATTCGGGTAAAGAATGACACCCCAAAGGCTTTCTCTGACAGTGGCGGTGTAGTGTTCCAGTATAATGATATATCATACCCAAATATTTCTGTGAACGCTATTGTAGTCACCATACAAGCGACAATGGCACACAGTAAGTTTGAGTTCTCACCGACCTTTTCGCAGGACGAGAGTGCACTGATGGTGTGTGAGGTGCAAACATTTACAGACACCTATTGTCTGGACGGGCATTCTTGGTTGTTTTGTACAGTGTGTGGTGGGAGTAGCAAAGGCTGCACCGTCATCATCGGTACGTGTCACTTCAACTGTTCACATGGGATCTATGGACACGACTGCTCCAGGTCTTGTCTTAGTGTCAGTTCTTTACGTGAGGAAAATCCAGAAAATGCCAACATTGCAAACATCCTGGCTATACCTGTGATGACACTTGTCCTGATGGAAATTTTGGCTACAGTGCGAACAGACGTGTTCTGATGGCTGTGACATCATATGTGACCCGGACTGTACGTGCAAGGAAACGTACTACGGGCCAGACTGCACTCTCAAATGTCCTGACCACTGTTTCAACGACACCTGTGAACAGTCAACCGGGGTCTGTTCATGCAAGGGAACGTTCTACGCGTCAGACTGCACTCTCAAATCTCCGTACAACTGTTTGGACGATATATGTTAACAGTTCATGGGGGCCGGCGTCTCGTATGTCGATGATTCCCACGTTAAGAAGAGTCTGCCGACTACAACAAACCCAAGTATATGGATACCTTAATGTGTACTGGATATTTTCTTTCTGTGCTGGACATGGTTCATTTCTTGGTGTGTTTCATTTCTAGCCAAGGCTCATATCTCGGCTTGTGTGTGTGTGTGTGTGTGTGCTGGCCATGGCTCATATCTTGGTGTGTGTCATGTTAGTCATATCTCATATCTTGGAGTGTCCGTGTTAATCATGTCTCATATCTTTAAGTGTGTATGTGTTTAGTCATATCTCATATCTTAGTGTGTATCTGTGTTAGTCATGTGTCATATCTTTGTGTGTGCATGTTTGGGCTAGTGATATCTTATTTCTCTGTGTGTATGTTTATGTTAGTCATATCTCATATCTTTGTTTGTGCATGTCTGTGTATGTCACATCTCATATCCTTGTGTTTGCATGGCTATGCTAGTCACATCTCATATCATTGTGTGTGCCTATCTATGTTGGTCATATCTCATATCTTTGTGTGCATGTCCATGTTAGACATGTGTAATTTCTTTGTGGGTGCATGTCTATGTCAGTCATATCTCATATCTTTATGTGCATTTTTATGTTAGTCATGTGTCATATATCTTGATGTATGTCAGTGTTAGTCATGCCTCGTATCGCTATGTGCATGTCTGTGTTTGTCACATCTCATATCTTTGTGTGTGCATGTCTGTGTTGTCACCTCTAGTGACTCGGGCAGATGGTGCTCGTAAACCTGGGAGGGCCGACCATCTAAGGGCAGAATCCCCCTACAGAAAAGATCACCTGCTGCCTTGCAGGAAGATTGGGGACAATCAAAGGCTAGGGAAAGCAAACCTGAATAAAATGCTGGCTGAAATCGGATGCACCGGGCCACTGGCGCAGAACACAGTGCAACGTTTTTAACGGGTGTTCAATCAGAGTGGATCTGGCAGACTCTAATTGTGATGTTCTGTTTGTAACACACCTAACCTGACAGCTGAGTTCATGTGAGGAGCTGGAATCCTACTCTGATTGGGTCCTGATCACAGACAGAGAGAGAGAGAGAGATCATTCCATGTCTTCCTCATCATCTTCATCTCTACTTCCATCTGTCTTCTCAAAGTATATTTTCGTCTTCCTCTTTGTTTTTTTCTTTGGGGATTCCAAAAAAAGGGCCTGCTGTGTAATATTCACAGTTGGCTTTCACAGTGTGTGTCCTATCCAGCGCCATTGTCTTCACAGTATCTCTCTATCCACTGGTATTTGACTGGTACATTTCCTTAATTCTATGTTAGTGATTTGTATCCTACCATTTCCATCCTTTTATTCTGCATAAAAAAAAAAGTAAAGTACCCCTGTCACGCCAAGTGGCGTATAGGGAAATATGGTGTTAGTGACCCTATATTTTACAGACCTTCAGCACATGATTTTTGGGGTAATGTGGTTGGTATTACACGGTCATACCACAGTGCAGACTGTGACTCGGATCATTCTCTAGTCTGCTGCAAACTCAAGTTACTGCCCAGGAGGTTCCACTATGCCAGGCAGCCAAAGAAGAGACCTCGCATAGACACTAGCAAGCTAACACATTCTGGACTGGTCGAGCAGTTCAACAAGACCTGCAAGGAGTCGCAAAGCGCTCATGAACACTACAACAGCGCTGTGGAAAAATGGGAGCATCTCCGCAACGTCATCTACAACAACGTGGTTAGCATCTTTGGAAAACAGACATTTAAGACTCACGATTGGTTTGAAGCCAACTCCCAATTGTTATGACACCCGTAATTGAAGCTAAACGCACAGCCTTCTTAGATCACAAGCGCGCACCAAATGCAAATACTCTACATGCTATTAAAATGACCAGAAACAAAGTCCAGCAATCAGCTCGACGCTGTGCTAATGAGTACTGGCTCCAGCTTAGCGACAGCATCCAGACTGCATCTCAAACTGGAAATCTAAAAGTAATGTATGATGGCATAAAGAAAGCCCTTGGGCCAACAAAATGCACTATTGCCCCACTAAAGTCATCCACTGGGGAGAAAATAACAGACAGAGGCAAACAGATGGAAAAATGGGTGGAACATTACTCTTCACTTTATTCAATAGAAAACACTGTTACATCAAACGCCCTCGACACCATACAATGTCTCCCACCTATGGAAGAGTTAGACATTGAACCAACCGTAGAGGAACTTAGCAAGGCCATAGATAGCTTGGCCACAGGCAAGGCTCCAGGACAAGATGGGATCCCTCCCGATCTGATTAAATCCTGCAAAAGTGCATTATTACATCCCCTGCTTGAAGTGCTACATCTATGCTGGAAAGAGAAAACCATTCCTCAAGATATGAGAGACTCCGTGATTGTAACTCTCTACAAAAATAAAGGAGATAGAAGCGACTGCAACAACTACAGAGGCATCTCCTTACTCAGCATAGTCGGCAAGACCTTCGCCAGAGTCATCTTAGGAAGGCTACAAAAACTCACAGAACGCGTATATCCTGAATCGCAATGCGGCTTCAGATCAGGAAGATCAACTGCAGACATGATTTTCTCCTTACGTCTACTTCAAGAAAAATCTAGAGAGCAGAAAAAGCCTCTCTTCATCGCCTTTATCGACCTTACAAAGGCATTTGACCTTGTCAGCAGAGAAGGTCTTTTCAAAATACTCTCCAAAATAGGCTGCCCACATACTCTACTGTTGCTAGTCAAATCGTTTCATGAGGACATGAAGGGCACCATCCAATATGACGGCAGCACATCACAACCCTTCGGCATACGCAGCGGTGTCAAGCAAGGATGCGTTCTTGCTCCAACTCTATTTGGAATCTTCTTCGCTGTTCTGTTAAAACATGCATTCTCACAATCAAATGAAGGTGTCTTTCTGCATACTAGATCCGATGGCCGACTGTTCAACATCTCAATACTAAAGGCAAGGTCTAAGGTCAGACATATCTATATTAGAGATCTGTTATTTGCTGACGACGCTGCACTTGTCACGCAAAGCCAGGAAGAACTCCAGAGCATGGTACATCGCTTTGCACATGCCTGCCGAGACTTCGGTCTAACAATAAGTTTGCAGAAAACTAACATACTCGGTCAGGACACCAAAGCAACACCTGAAATCTCTACCGACAACTATAAACTTGACATCGTGCGGCAGTATAACTACCTGGGGTCCATCATCAGCAACAGACTATCTTTAGATACAGAAATTGACACTCGTATTGGTAAAGCCGCTACCACCTTTGCCCGTCTTTCTAAGCGTGTCTGGCAAAACAACAAACTGACAATTAAAACAAAATCTGCAGTGTACAATGCCTGCATAATTAGTATCCTACTGTAAGGCAGCGAATCTTGGACAACCTATGTAAAGCAGGAGAGGAGGCTAAATGCATTCCATATGCGATGTCTACGCCGTATTCTTGGTATCACCTGGAAGGATAAAGTGACAAACGTGGAGGTCCTGACTCGCACAGGCCTACCGAATATCTACACGTTGCTCAAACAACGTAGGTTACGCTGGCTTGGCCATGTACACCGTATGAAAGATGGCCGCGTACCAAAAGATATACTCTACGGACAACTGGCATATGGTAAAAGAACTAGGGGGCGCCCAAATCTTCGATTTGTAGATGTGTGTAAATGGGACATGAAGAATCTGAACATAAACCCTGCAGCATGGGAAGACATAGCTGCAGACCGAAATCTCTGGAAACACACTCTAAAGGTTCACCTCAAAGAAGAAGCAGACAGATTCATAGAGAAAGAGAATATGCGGTGAAAGAAAAGAAAGGAAAAAATAACATTTCTAGGGGCGCTGAAAAATCCAGTCAACTATGACTGACGGAGGCTACTACTACTACTACTATGGTCGGTATTACCCCCGTGCTGCTTTACTTTCCCAGAAAAAAATCCGGTACCCATTTAAGGCTGGGTGAACCCGGAGCCGTCGGTTGGGATCGAACCCCACCCCTTGTCCTTTGTAGTCCAGTTCACTAACCACTGAGCTATCGCGGCTCTTTTATTCTGCATAAGCATCCATTAATGAAGGTCTGTATCTTCACAATTGTCATTGACATTTTGTTAAATATTCTAATAGATTATCCATATAATAGATAGTTTATAGATGATAAACACATACTGATGAAAGAATTTGAAAGAAAAATAATGTCATGATTTCAATGAAGCACTTAAATGAAAGAGTGGTTTGAAGATGACAGTCATTGTCATTACATTGAAAAAAAAGTATTAAAAGAATAGATATACACAACAAAACATTTTGTTAAAATATTACTATACTCTAATCAATTTACTTATAATTTTACATTTTTTCAGTCAGTTCTTCTTTTATTATATTTTATCCTTAATATTTACATTACCCCTAATGATGTTTATGGAAAATATGGTGTTAGCCTACTTGTCTTTAGGGGAGCGGGGGTGGGCCTGGCAAAAGTGAGGGAGAAAATAATAGACTCATCACAATTACATGCCAAATGTCATAAAACATGACTAAGGAGGTCAAGGTCTTCACATGTGCTAAGAAGTTTATGCATCTGAACTGAAGGCATCTTCAGTGCTTTAGGGCATGCTTCATAATGGGGAGCTTCATACTGAGGAACTTCATACTGGGGAACCTCATACTGGGGAATTTCATTCTGGGGAACTTCATACTGAAGAACTTCATACTGGGGAACTTCATACTGGGGAAATTCATTTTGGGGAACTTTGTACTAGTGAACATGCTGAGGAGAGGATCTGAGGACTATGGAGTTGTTTGTTGCACAATGAAGATGATCGATCTGTCAACTGCATTATGGTGCTGGTGTCAATATTTTTTGGGGAACATTTATGAGTAAAGTGGTTGATATCATGCCCTATTTTCTCAAAGAAAATCTCTAGTACCCATTTTCAGGCCAGCACAAAAAAGGGAGCTCCTAAGAAACATCAGAAAGAAACAATCAACATTTCTTGGGCACATCATGAGAAGAGGAAAGTTGGAATATTTGGTTACAACTGGCAAAATACAGGGAAAGAGAGATTGTGGACGACAAAGAGAGAAAATACTAGATAGCTTGGTGTCATCGCATGGAAAACAGTCAACGACAGAATTGATATGATGCATGGTGGATAGAACATTGTGGAAGGACATGATTGCCAACGGCAACCGATATGGCACAAGATGATGCTGATGACCCATTTTTATAGGCTGGGTGGAGCCATATTAATGTGGACACAAATTTGCCATATCTTAGAAATTAACCTGAATCCTCAAGATTAGTAGATGAGTGCACTTGTAGATGCGAAATTGCGCACTAAAAGGTGAAGAGACAAAATTGAAGATGGAATTGACAAACTGTTTGCACACCACAATAAGTAGTGCAATACAGTGTGTGGAGAGAGAAAAGTGACGTAGCAAGAGGATGACGTAGTTAGGGGGCAGTTAGAATTTTGACAAGAAGAGAGCGGGTCAACGGTTGGAGACAGCTGGCCAGAGATAAAAAGGACGGAATAAGTACAGTAGTTAAATTATACGTGTGCTTGGAAAGGACAGAATAGGTACAGTAGTTAAACTATGAAGTTGTTTGGAAAGGACAGCATAGATACTGTAGTTACATTATGAGTTTGTTCAGAAAGGACAGAATCGGTACTGTAGCTAAGTTATGAGTTGATTCAGGGATAGATAGAGTAAGCAGTATTTGTTCGGCCTCACGTAGATAGAGTGGGATAAAGTGTCACAGTACATGAACAGTTAACATTTGATGTCAGGAGTTTTTCAGAGAGGAAAGGCTCTTATACGATGTCATAGTACACTAATGTCAGATTAACACGTCGGCGAAGGGCTGTGAGCTCTGATCGTTAGCCACTGTCAATGATCATATAGGCAAGGGGATGGAATCCATCTTGTTCAACTATAGTGTGTAGCAGCACAGTTGCGGGTGTGTGCAAGGTAGTTGAGTTACCTATAACTTGTAAACTGTAACTGTGAACTGTGCATTGATTCTAATAAGAATAAAATTAGGCGTGAGTTTTATTCAAGTGTTCCTTGATGTTCATAGAAGCTCTAATTGAAATCGTCTGTTCCGAGCGAAGTGAGCGCTGAGGTTTGTCAGGCACTAATGGAGGCACTCCACTATACAGATCAATTGGCCAAAATCAACCCGGTGACACCATTGGTGGGCATTGCCGTCATTAACCCAGGAGTGCTGTCATTGATATCCAGCTGTTACAATAATCAACCCGGTGACGCCATTGGTGGGCATTGCTGTCATTAATCCAGGAGTGCTGTCATTGATATCCAGTTGTTGCAAGCATCAACAAGGTGATGCCACTGGTAGGCATTGCTGTGTTAATCCAGACACTAGCAGAATAAAGGCATCATCATCAGAATCATCATCATCGCTGCGATGTAACGGATATACACTAACCACTCTGCCATCAGCTTTATACTTTATCAGGTTCAGATAATTTGACCTCATTTATTAAGACTTCTGAAATAGTTATACTGTACATGTTTATATATAACTTAACTTACAGATTAATTATAAATTCTTTTAAAAAACAGAAACAATCTATTACAGTAAGGATTCCTACATTTTTAAACAAATTGATGTTTCATGTGTTCCAAGATTTGTAAATTCCACCTCATCATAGGTTGTTGCATTGAGAGGGACAAGCTGGCTGTTCTTCACCTCATTATAGCTTGCCACTTCAAGATTAGGTCTCAGATAAGAGCGAATAGTCTAAACAATATGAGAAGTGAGTATTAACAAATTAAGAAACAAGATGAAGAAAAGACTTTCAAATTGCTGATTACATAAATATATTTTTATTTTATAGCAGCCTAATGTTATAAAATATAAAAGATTTTAAAATCTAATTCATCTTAATTTCAGTCACTGTCTGCTTTAGAATATCTACAAAAGTAGTACAGTTATTTTTAGATATGTTTCTGCGTTTGAGAGTTTTTCAGGACTTCCAAACAGCCTGTCATGGATGTGTTTCTGTTGCCCAGTGTTCCTTCTACAACAGCCTGAATATGTTGCAGCCCTGTAGTATGTTCAGTTGTCTGTGTTTTCTGTCTACCAGTGTTCCTCCTACAACTGTCTGAATATGTTGCAGCTCTGTAGTATGTTCAGCTGTCTGTGTTGTCTGTCCACCAGTGTTTCTTCCACTGAATACACTGTAGTCCTGGAGTATGTGTTTAGCTGTCTGTGTTGTCTGTCCACCAATGATCTATTCATAACTGCCTGAACACATTGTAGTCCTGATAAACTAGAAAAACTGCATTAAAATGTAATTTTATGTGCTGTACATTAAGAGTTAATAAATCTGCCTTATCTTGTCTCAAAATCCCCTGTATTGGAGCCCTCCCAGCCAGCAGATTAGCCTGCTCATTATCATGAACTCCAGCATGTCCAGGACAATATGTTCAAGTATACATTCTGCCAACCCATGTTCCGTTCCCACTGGAAGCTGTGTCAATTTGTTCTCGTGGTTGGGGAAAAAAAAATACCCCCGCGGTCAACCCAGCCACTGGCAGAAATGGGTACCAGGTTATTACTCTGGGAAGGTGAGGAATGCCGCCTCGCATCGTGAGTTACGATGCTAGAAGCGACACTATCCAGAATTCTCAGAACACTTCTGGATAGGTGGCCGAGCACATATGAGTGAAAACTCACGTGCTAAGACACCGTTTCAAGTCTCGTACTTTACCTTTACCTTTACCTTGACCTTTATACTCAAGTAAGCATGAGATTTTTATGCCTGTTGGCACACTTTTTTGCACATCATGCCTCATTCAATCTGTTAAGCATGTTTCAAGAGTCTTTAACCATGACTGCACATCAGATTTGCTGCTCAAAGAACCTCACAAATGTTTCAGAAGCAGCTTCAGTTTTCATCCTTATGCTGTTTCTTGTGGTTTCATATGCACCACATCTTATTTTTACTGTCTCCTTATAAAGTTATACAACTAAAACCCAACCAGTGTAGTGTTCTCTGGTGATGAACCATCTGTGAAGATAACATAACCTTGCACTTCAATATGCTGTTTAAAAATTGTCATTTCTTGATAATTTTTGTGGTATGTTTAGTTTTGATGACTTTTTCTTTGTGGAGATAGATTGTTCATTTTATTGACTGGTCTGAATGCTTAATCAAGCAGTTGTGTTAATCCATTTCAAGAGAACAACCAGTAAAATTTATACAAGAAACAACAATGCAGATATAGAAAAAAAACTTCAGGCGAACAAAAGATAGAAAGAGAATAACCAACTTGTGTAAATAATTAACCAAATGTAGCATAATATACACTATTTTGAGGACATATTTTTATTTTATTGCCAGACCTGACATTAAAATACTGACATAATGAAATTGTTTCATAACTCAAAAAATCCATTTTAACCTTTCATTGTCTAATAAATAGAACACTAAATATTGAACGAGTACACAACAGAAATAAACTTGCTCACCCAAAGTTGGTCAGCACAACTCTGGCAGATTCCACAATCTTTGCAGCCTGTTACTTGAGTCCTGCAGCCACACTGATGTTGGTACTCTCCAGTCAGACCATTGTATGGGCAGCTCTGACCTTTTTCACAGCACAGACTGCAAAGTGTACACACTGTTTGTCTGTAAGGCTGGCCTGACAAGCTCCACTGGTGGATGCATCCAATTGATGAGTTTACTAGAGGAAGACAAAACTAAAGTATGAGTATTTCTTTTACAATTCTTACCATGTTTACAGATAAAGTGAGTTTTTAAGATATTTAACATGTTATTAAAAAAAAACAGATAATATAAAAATTTACTACAATTTCATTATATTATTTTACCAAATCTCTTTATTCTGAGAAGGAAAACAGTTTAGTTGAGGTATCAAATAAGCAAAATAAGAGCTGGAAGAAAGTGAGTATTATATACCAGCATTTCATTTTCGCCCTTGTTATTTGGAATTGTTATGGACTTCATAATGAAGAAATGCTGCACTGGTAATAAAGGCATCGAATGGATACAAGGAGACCATTTGGAGGACCTCGACTTTGCTGATGACATAGTTCTCATCAGCAGTCAGATAAAAACGATGCAGGAAAACACAAATGAACTATCATCAATAGCCAGCAAAATTGGGCTTGAGGTCAATCATGAAAAGACTAAAGTCATGAAAAGTTTAATTCCAACAAGTGACAAAATATACATGGAAAACAAACCAGTAGAAGAGATCGATCACTTCATCTATCTTGGAAGTCACATTGATCGAGAAGGGGATACGAGCAAAGAAATTAGAATCAGACTGGCTAAAGCAGCAATGTCTTTCAGAAGCCTTGAAAAGTTGTGGAAATCAAAACTCATTAGCACAAACACAAAACTTAGGCTATTCAAATCAAATGTACTATCAACCCTTACGTATGCGTGTGAAAGCTGGAAAACAACAAGAGATATAGAAACAAAGTTGAACGCATTCGAAAATAAATGTCTAAGGAAAATACTTGGTATAGAATGGAACGAATTCAAAACAAACGAGGAAATTAGAGAAATCGCCAATCAACCACTAATATCTTCAGTAATAAAGAAAAGACGATGGTCATACGTTGGACATGTGATGAGAAGAGATAATAATCGAATAGCAAAGCAAGCCCTCATATGGGAAACAACAGGTAAAAGAAAAAGAGGAAGACCCAGGGAGACACTGAGAAGAACATTGATGAGAGAGGCAAGAGCAGCAGGAATCGGCTCCCTCAATGAGATAGAACTGCTTGCACAGAACAGAGACAGATGGCGAGATTTAATAAAATATCTTTAAAAGAAAACTGCTAGAACAAAAATTCATATAGGAGAAGGTGTATCTTGGTCTACGCCCTATGGGCCGGTTACGGCTCGAAAGGTCAATAGATAGATAGATAGATTTCTTTATTATTTAACGTTAGATTATGATAGCTATGAACAAACAAATTGAAGAATTAACAGGAAGAAAAGCACAAAAAACTGGATGTTTGAAATCAAGTGAGGGAGAATTTTTGATTGAACAAAAAAGCGAACGATGGAGAAGAATACATTAAAGATCTTTATAATGATGAAAGAACAGAAGAAAATTTTAAGGATAATGGAGAAAGACCAGACATACTCAAAGAAGAAGCAAAAGACGCCTTGCAGAATATGAAAGTAGGAACAGCTCCTGGACCAGATAATATAACTTAAGAAGAGATTGAAGCCATGGGTGATTTTGGAATAGAAATAATAACAAAAATATTGAATGATATCTACAACGGACATATACCAGACAACCTGCTCAAATCAATATTCATAGTCCTACCAAAGAAATTTGGTGAAATTGAATGCAACGATCATTGCACAATAAGCCTTATGAGTCACATGACTAGAATATTACTAAGAATCATCATGCGAAGAGTGCGAAACAAAATCAGTCCAGAAATTAGTGATGAACAGTGTGGTTTTGTTGGAGGTAAAGGCATGAACAATGCCATATCCATTATAAGATCTTTAGTAGTAAGAGCCATAGAGATGAAAACAGATCTATACCTATGTTTCATAGATTACACCAAGGCATTTGACAAAGTAAAGCACCAAGAAATAATCACAATTTTAGAAGGCATAAACGTAGACAGCAAAGATCTAAGAATATTAAAGAACGTGTACTTGCAACAAACAGTGGTCATTAGAGCTGGAAATCAATTGGGAATGTTTCAACAAATAAAACAGGTGTTAGGCAAGGTTGTGTGCTGTCACTAGATTTATTTAATATATATAGTGATATTATTTTAAGATCCATATGGGGCATGCCTGGAATAACAATTGGAGGCCTGAAGTAAATAATCTGAGGTATGCTGATGATACAGTCTTAATTGCTAAGAGTGAAAACGAGTTACATGAAATGTTAGACATTATAGTGAAGGAAATAAAAAATAAAGGACTCAGCCGTAATATCAAAAAGACAGTAATAATGGTACCAACAAAGAAAAAAACATCACCGCAATGTACAATAAAGACAAGTGAAACAATATTTTTTTTTAATGAATTTAAATATCTGGAAACATTGTTAACCTCATATGGTAGATGTACAAAGGAGATGAGATGCAGAATGGCTCCAACAAAAGTCGTTTTCCAAAAAATGAAGAAGGTATTGTGCAATCCATTTTTGACAATAGAAACAAAAATAAACAGTTCTTAAATGTTATGTAGAATTAGTCTTAACATAAGGATGTGAATCATGGACAATAGGACAACAGACAAGAAAATCACTAGAGGCTGTAGAAGTGTAGTTTTACAGAAGAATGTTGAGAATACCATGGACAGCTAAGAAGAGTAATAAAAACATTCTGAAATAAGCCAAAGCAAAGAGAGAGCTTCAGTGGTTAGTGAACTGGACTACAACGGACAAGGGGTAGGGTTCGATCCCAACCGACGGCTTCCGGGTTAACCCAGCCTTAAATGGGTACCAGATTTTTCTGGGAAAGTAAAGCAGCACGGGCGTAATACTGACCACATTACCCCAAAAATCATGTGCTGAAGGTCTGTAAAATATAGGGTCACTAACACCATATTTCCCTATACGCCACTTGGCATGACGGGGGTACTTTACTTTTTTTTTTTTAAAGAGAGAGCTAGTTTCCAATATTAGGAAGAAACAATCATCATTTTTTGGCCATTTAATGAGAAGAGAACAGCTGGAATATATTGTAACAACTGGGAAAATTGAGGGATGAGGAGATAGAGGGAAGCAAAGAGAAAAGATAGCAGACAGCTTAAGAGAATGACTTGTCAGAAGGTCAACAACAGAAATTATAAATAACTGTATAGATTGAAAGTTGTGAAGAGACATGATCACCTATCTGTGACTCACATGTTTAAGATTTCGTAGTAAAAATTACTACCACTTAATTGTAACTTTAACTCTAAAAATAGTTTTTTGCTTACATTTATATTACTGTGAAGGCGAAGGCACGCCTCCCAGCATCAGACCTGGAAGTTGTTAGTGACCCACAGCTGATGGCTTGCGCCAGGATCGGTGAACCAAAACCATCCAGACCCTGCTCCACCTCTCCGTGGTGCCTCCAGTAACAGACTAACCTGTCAAGTCTGGCCAAGCGTACAGGGATTGAAGAGGGAAGACAACCCGGTACTCAAAAATGTCGTGCTGAAGTCGGATGTGTTGGGCCGAAAGGCGCAAATATAACAGTTATACTGCAAACCACAACACAACGTAGACACGTCCACTACGTCTTTGTAAGAGCGGATGATGGAGAGGAATATTCTCATCTACCACGCTACTCTAGAATACTTTAGTCATCGGGCGAACGCAACCAACCAACCACCATATTGCTGTAATATTAGCATTATATGAGATTGTATCTCACACAAGGGAAACAAATCCAACATTCAGGGGTCACTGGAAGTTGTGATTAGTAAGGTACATGGAGGATGGAGGGATGGAAATAATGTTTGACCATGGCAAACTGTCAAATTTAGAAGAATTTTAACTTTGATTTAGTAATCAAAGTGGTAATTATTATGGCAGTATCATTATTTAGGGTTAAATTTTCCATAATTTCTTTATTTACTTTTTCTCATTTCAAATCATTCTAAAACAATTTATGTGAGTATGTTGTTTGCACAAATTACCATTCAATGCTTGACAATAGAATCAGAAACAATTCTTCTTCTTCTTCTTTCCTTCCTCATCTGCCTTTCAGCGTCGAGGGGAGATATATTTTGCAGTCTTTTGCTCTTCTGTTCGCCTCTGCTGCTGTTATGTTTCCTAGTGCTTCTAATATTCCATCGATCCATCTTTTTCATGGTCGACCCTTGGGTCTAGTGTTCTCGCAACATTTGTTGAAGGCTCGTTGTGTTGTGTTTTGATCTTTCTGCCTTGTCACATGGCCAAACCATTTTATCTGTTGTTTCCTTATATATTCTATGACAGGGGCTATTCCTAGCTTTTTTCTCAGTTCTTCATTTCTGATCTTATCTCTCAGACTGTTTCCTGTCATTTGTCTAACACATTTCATCTCTGTGGAGGTTATTTTTCTTATTGTTTTTGCATCTAGGGCCCAGGTCTGGCATTGGTAGCACAACGTTGGGATGAAGATACAATTGTCAATGTCTTTAAATTAATAGCTCTATCTGATTAGACTAAACACTTTTTTGCTTGACAAGTCTGTTCAGATGACAAATTAACTGCTGTTGCAAAACACTAGATTTCCCTGTTATTATTTCTTGTCTTATAAAAAAGTGTTAGAAAGACTGCGCTATGTATTGTTATTTTTAAACAGTTCTAAACTGATTGAGTTCATGGCGCCTAGTCAAATGGCAAAGAGGTGTAGCTTTTGATAAGGATTTTTTTTCGATTAAAATTTTCAATATATTTTTGGGGGGAACATTTCTGTGTATTTTACTGAGTGCTAAATCATAACCTCTGGCATGAATAAATTATTTATGTTTGACATACCTAAAAGTTTCAAATTATTTATTTATTTTGATATCACTGAGCAAAATTTATATAACTGTTTCTCAAATAAAAAATTTTCTACAAAGAACTTGATAAATTTAATAAAAGTAATACTTTTATTTCATGTTAAATCTTATTTAAAAGATGAGATGAAAGAAAAATAATCTGCTTGACATCAAGCTTCCATACCCATATTTGGAGGCACTTTATCAGTGTAGATGAATCTGATTTTCAATGTGGCAATAATGTGATCAATGATATCTGTAAAGATGCAGAAGATGTTGAAGGCATACTCTTCAACATGATATTGTGTATCTTCATTGATGCAGTCACTTCTTTGTGATGGCATAAAACATCTAGTCTCCAAAGTCAGGCCATGATCTGTTCAGTGACATAGCAGATGCAACAATACAATTTAAGATATACAAAACAAGCAGCTACTCCTAATATAATCACATGCTAAACAGAATATTATTCTTCTTTTTCTTTTTCATCCCATAATCATCAGGGTCATTGGGGATGATTGACAGACTTGGCCAACCTTCTCTACCAGCTTTACCGCAGCATTGCAATTATTTGCCTGTACCCTTCTCCATGTATCTCCAGTCCTTCTTTGTGACTGTGGACTCAATACTTTTCCATCCTTTAATGTTATCTTCCCATCTCTTTCTCTGTTGACATCACCTTCTCTGTCCCTTCACAGTTCCTTGCAGAATAGTATTAACCAGGCTAGATTATCGACATACATGGCCAAACAATTTCATTTTACATTTATTTTTTTTCTAATAGTCCACTTATTGTTCTATTGTCTTGATGAACAACAAAAGACATGGACATCGTTAACCTGGGCTGCTGCCGATCCGATATGGAATCAGAGTCTGGTCATTTGTGTTGAAGAGGCTAAGAAACAACCTGATAGGGCCAAGCCTCTCAATAATGGCAGTGACTATACTAGTCAGAGATCACAGTCCCTGTCTCTCCAACTGAGATTCTCTGGCATCATGGAGTGGAGACCTAACTGGCACTGCTATTCAGATATAAAATATAACAAGCCTGAAGTAGGCTTTAATTTCTTCAACTTCTTTACTTATAACTTTTCCTATCCACATGTGCCATGAAACATAAAAAGTCAGAGTTTTCTAATCTGAGCCAAGTGTGATGGACTGGCAGTTGTCAGTTTGTGTTATAGCTGGATTTCTGTGACTGTGTCTAGCAACATGACTCTTGGCCTTCCTTAAGCCCTGAAGTCAATTGTCACTGGTAACTGGTTAAGATTTTTAAAAATAAAATAACTGAAAGACTTTATTTTTCATTCCCATACCTCCATGAGCATGGTGGTTAGTATGTTTCCAACAATTTTGTTTCTAATGTTCTGATTTGTTATTCTGTCTATCTAGTGACATGGTTTCTCTCAAGCATCTCATCTCACATAATTATTTGTGCTATCTTACATAAGAACCATGTTTGATACTCATTAAAGACAAATGACAAAAATGCACATTTTTTTGGTCCTTTTAATGTACGGGTGTCCGAGCAAAGAAAAAGCTCTCCAATGTTTTCTGTCATTTCTGTTTTTAAGTGCAATTTATCTTTGTGATCTCAGTCTCAAGATTTTTTTCTCCATTTGTTCCTGCTCCATTTGGTTTTCCTTGTTTCATAGATCATCATAACAAAGGTTCTTCCTCTCCCTGGACTGATTTCTCTTCCTGAGTTCTTGTTATTGGTTTAGCAGCTGGTTTTTTTTATGGGGTTGGGTTGCAGGCCTTACAGCCAATTCTCCTCCTTTTACATCCAGGCTTGGGAATGGCATCGACAGAGTTAGGTACTATTATACCACATAGAAAACATAAGATGACCTCAGAAAATACCTCTCAAAATGCTTGCCTCTTGTGTATCACAAATGTGTTACCACCGAAGAAAGTTAAAAGAAAATGTGAATACATAACTGATGTTGTTATGCAATAAAATAGAATATTAACTATAACATTGACATTTTAAAAATGTTTAACCTCCATTGACAAATATCACTGTTTGTGCTGCTCCACTTTGAAATACACTCCAGTCTTGTGAGATGGCTAGAGGTCGAAAGAACAGCAGACATTTTGAGATGATCACTGATAACATTTTGCATGGATTGCTGCTGTACATGAACTGGTATTCTCTCTGAATAAGCACCACATCCTGTCCAGACCTCTCAATGAAATGAGACTGAAATATGAATAAACGATAAAACTTTTAATACTATACAGGATTATGTCATTGTAATTGTTGCTTGCTCATATTGCAATTTGAATGCTTGCCTGCCAGCCTGACCGCTTAGTTCCCTTGGATATCCTTAAAATGTGATCATTGATCATGATCAGCAGTTCACAATCTTTCTCCATTCTTCCCCTTTGTGTGCCAGTATTACAAATATCTTCTCACTAAAATTATCTCCAGGAAATAATGTTGAATTTAAGCAAATCAAATTACACAGTCTTTCAAGGAATATTTCCACCATTCACATAAGTCAATTTAAATATTTACAACTTAGCTACTGATAACAATGTCAAACATGAATCTTTTATTGCTGTCAAAAATATATAACAATTAAATGACATCAGATCAATTGGCTAAATTAAGGAGTAATTCCTTATTCTTCTTTGAGGCAAAATATGAAGAAAAAAAAATGTATATCACAAATTTACAACAAAAAAATAGTTAAGGCTAGTCTCAATCAAAGTTTGAACAAAAAATGTCATTGAATGGGTAAAGAGGTGAAACAAAACAAATTATATAATGTGCATGTAATTACCTTCATTGATGATGTCTTTACCCATTTTTCCCACCTCATATCTGCCCAGACACTACATTTAATTTACTTTTTATGTCTTTTCTTACTTCTTTGTTTGGCCTAAAAGATGTGTTTGTTGCTTGTGTTGTTGTGAACAATAAAACAGTGATATCTGTAGCATTCAGCATGACACAAACTGAACTTTAAATACTAATCTTTTAGTACTCAGTTTTCTTTCCCTCTTGCATTCCTACTATTTTCACCAAGATGAATTGCCTGTTTCAAGGATCACTACATAGAGGTTGATAAAAGATCTGCTGAGCTCTGATTTTCTGACTGATTCTAGTAGTCAGCTTTCAGCCACTGACTGGGACCAGCTTATTTGTTGCATCTTTGGTCATAGATGAGTGTTTAAAGATTACTAAAAATATTTATAGTTGAGAAATCTTTAAAAATATATTTTTAAAAATTATGGAAGCAAAAGACAAAATAATTAACAGGAATGTATAATAAAAAACATAAAAATATACACACTAAAAACAAACGTTGTGGCAGTTGTAAGAAATAAACAGACATTAAATACTGAGTAGAGTGTCAGGATATAAAACAGGTAGAAGATCTCAAATAAGTAGGAACAACATTACCTTGTCTTGTTTTCTATCCTCTTTTGCCTTTCAGGACCAAGAATAAACCTGACATGTCATGCTTTGTTGTGTGGCATTAGATGTTTCATTGGTCAATCTCTTGGGGATCTTCAACTAACTCTTTTGTTGTTGCAGCTGGTTGTTAATGCTTATTGTGGAGTGCTGTTTGTCAGTCACCATGTTACATGTAAAGAATAGTGACTCTGAGACCTTCCAGGCATGTCATAAGAGGTGACTAAGGAGATTGATCGATGGCTTGACAAGTTGTCATTGTAAAAAGTATTGTTATGAAAACAGAGCCATAGATTTTAGAAGTAGTGATCTCTGCAATATGTGCCATTTTGGCATGCAAGGTTTCTGTTTTGAGATTGTGGTTCCCTATGTGCCGTCTTCAGCTCGAAAGGACAATAGATAGATAGATGTTACAGTGACAGTGTAGGTCCTGAGGAACAGTGGTCGACAAGGTAGAAATCAAAATGATTAAGAAATTTAAGTAAGGAAAGATAGAGATCAGATTGAAGACATGAACAAGACATAACTGAAACACATCAAGCAAGACAAGTACAGTAGGGTGGGAGCAGGAGATAAATAAGTCGAAAAGTTGGATAGTCATCCTGATTGTGAGGGCTTTCCCAAAACTCGGGCACAGGAGGAACAAAATCCTATGACATACAATGAAACTTGACATGTGAGAATGCGTGACATGCTATATGCTATCTTGCCTTACCTAGAAGTACTGGATACCAGCCTGGAGAGGATGAAAGGATTGAACAAGTTTCTCTCTCTTTTTTTGCTGGATTTTGGGCAAACCAACAAGATGTACTGAGGCAATGGCAGTCGCAGATTATAGACAAGAATATTTTTATAGTTGAAGTAGAAAGGACTTGAAATATATATCTATGAGTCAAAGGAAATCAAACAAGGACATTGAACATCTTTTAATAGTTGATGTCTAAAGGACTTGGAATATATTTCTATGAGTTGACAGACACCAAACCAGAATTTATAATAATTTCACAGTCGATACCAAAAAGGACTTAGAATACTTTAAAGGTTGATGTCCAAACAGACTTAGAATAATTGAACAGTTATAGTTCAAAAGGACTTAAGAGTATTTCAACCAGTGTTGAAACACGATGACTGTGAATATTAATACAAATTTAAACAAGGACATAGAGAAGCTATAGGAGATGTAATCTCCTTAAGAGACTGGAACATAAATCGTTACTTACCACTATTGGGAGCGATGTGAGTTGCTCAGACAAAAGGGATGATGTGTAAAAAAGAATTTCACTTTTTATATTGATTCCTAATTGTCTCATGTCCTGTGTTAATTATAATGTAGGATGAGAGAAGTGATGTCAAGTAAGTGATGTCAAGTAAGTGATGTCAAGTAAGTGATGTCAAGTAAGTGATGTCAAGTAAGTGATGTCAAGTAAGTAATGTCAAAATTGAACATGGTGAGATAATTTAGAGTTGACTGGTCACGAGCTTGGTCCCCTAGAACGAGACGGTCAGCCAGGCATGAGGCATTAAGATTACATCACACTTATCATCATCATCGAGTGCCGTCTCCAAATGAAGGTTGGCTACCATGGAGCGCCATTCTGCTCTGTCTCTTGCTTTAATGGTGCAGGTTGTCATAGGCTGATTTGTCCATCTTTTGATGTTACTCGTCCATGTTAGTTTTGGTCTGCCTCTGCCTCTTTTACCTTGTATTTTCCTCTCCAGGATTACTTTTAGTAGGCTGTTGTGTCTTTTAACATGGCCCAAAAATTTCATTTGTCTTGTTTGAATTGTGTTTAGTAGTTCTCTTTTCATTTTTAGTTGTTTTAAGACTTTGTTGTTTGTTTTCTTTTCCTTCCACCCAATTCTACCTATTCTTCTATATATCCACATTTCAAAGGCTTCAATTCTCTGTTGTGTTTTTTTGTCTAATGTCCATGTTTCTGCACCATATAGGAATATTGAGAAGATGTAACATTTTGCTATTCTTAGTTTTTGCCCTGGTGTTATTTGTTTTGATGTTTGTATGTTCTTCATGACATTAAAATTACTTTTTGCCATTCTTATTCTTTTGTTTATTTCAGTTGTACCTTTTCCATCACTGGTTATAGTATGTCCAAGGTAGTTGTAGTTCTGAACTGTCTCCAGGTTTACTCCTTCAATTTTGATACCCATTTGTGGTTTTTGAGTATTTTCTTTGTTTATGATCATAGTTTTAGTCTTTTTTGATATTAATATCTAGTCCATATTTTTTGCTTATCATGTTTATTTCATTAAGTAATTGTTGTAGATCTTTAGGATTTTCTAGTAGCACAGTATCATCAGCATATCTTAGGTTATTGATTATCTTTCCATTAATTTGTAGGCCTGGCATCTCTGTGATGTTTTTAAAGATTTGCTCAGTGTATAGATTGAACAAGCTTGGTGGTAGGATGCATCCCTGTCTTACTCCTCTTTTTATATCAATGGGTGTAGAGTTGTCTTTGCTACATCACACTGGAACATCCAAACATTTAATTTGTTGTCTCTGGAAGAATTAGTGTTACATCCATTCTTTTCTGGTTTCTTCATTTCTTATTCTATCTCTTACTGTAGTTTTTTTTCAAAAAACATCTAATTTCACCAGTTTTGATCTTTCTTTCCTCCTTTGCTATTATTGTCTGTTATTGACACTTACAGAACATTTGCATAAATACTGTTTTCTTTATTTGCTGTTAGTGTCCATGTTTAACACTTATAGGACAACTTTAGCATAAATACTGAATATATTTGGTCTCAAATGTCCCATTTGATGTTACAACATTATCTAAAAATGGTAGAAACAAAGAAAAAACATCCAATGTAGTATGCTGAACCAAATTTTAGTTTATCTCTTTCAACATAAAAAAGTGCTAAAAATTGGCCTAAAAAACATCTTATAAAATCATTTAATACCAATTTGATGCTACCAGTGCCAAACATTGGTCAATAACAAGTCAGAAGTAGAAGTCAGTAACCACAAAAATGAGATGTTTCACGAAAGTAGCTGGAGTGACTTTCAGAAATAAGATCATCAGAAAAAAAGTTGGCGTTGATCCAATCTTGAACTTCGTAGAGTCAACAAATAAAATGGTTTGCCCATCTTGGGAAAAACCGTATAATTTTGTATTATAAAAAGCATATATCAGAATAGAAAAGGCGCATAGAGTTGCAAGCAAATTCACAGTAAGATGAAGCTGCAACATCAAGGATATATAAAAACTGCATTGAAGAGCACAAACAGTTGAGGCCAAAAGCAAGTGCTAAAACATTATGTCTCCTGTTTGTACACCCTAAAGTTTGTAAGAAGAAGTGAAAAACGATAAAAATATAAACAGATTAATAAGTTTTAATGGTGATTTCATGTTCAGAATTCACAACAGAGAGTTTACGATTGTTATTTTCTTCAACTTAACACTACCAATTGAAATTAATATTTTTAATTTCACATGTTATTGTTTGTCATTGCATTAAATAAATAATCTCACAGTCACTTGTTACACTAACTTACAAGCTGTACTGAAAGGCCGCTTAAAGATTTGTGCGTGCAGTAACAAAACATGGGATCGCTTGTGCTGGCTCTGAGGCGAGGGATCTTTAATACTCCCAGAAACTGGAGGACATGGTCCAAAAACTCAGACTTCTATTCCAAGAAATAACAGAAGTTATTTTTTCAAAAGCATTAGCCAAAATATAAAAAAAAAAAACAAATAAATAAAATGCAGCAAATTGTTGTGCATGTTATAGGAAGCCCACAAACTTGTGACATGTTCAACTAATAAAAAAAATATAAATCTATTAATGCTACATGTATAAAGTTTCACACATCTGTTGTATACTTTTCTTTTTCCTCCTCATTCCATAACCCTGAGGATTGTTAGGGCTTCACTGACAGACCCATCAACATTCTACATTTCTCTCTATCTTCAGTCATTCTTTTGGACTTTGCAAAGTTGAGACCTGTCAATTCTTTTATGTTGGTGAAACTACCCCACTAGCTACCGACGTTTAAACCCGTCTTCAATTCCCGCTGGAAGCAGCTTGAATTGCACTTGTAGTTGGAAAAAATGTCCCCATGGTCGACCCAACCACACGAGGGACCTCCTGTTTTTCACCATTTTCTGAGAAGGCTAGACACCTGATTACACTACCCAGAGACCAGGGGATGGTAAAGGCAAGAAGAAATCATGAGTTTGATTTTTTTAAAATTCCAACCGCCTGTGGTGAGAATCGAACCCAGGACTTTCCAGTCTAGAGAAGGATGTCTTACCTCTAGATCACACAGTTCCCCATTTGTGATACAAGATTTAAGTAAAATGTATCCAAAATCTTGCAATAACATTTAATCTCCCTGGTTTGTATTTTCATCTGTAGCTCTGCTGTATGTTTGTATACGTATAGGAAAATTGATATAACAAGGGTGCACATCAACCTGATTTTACAGCCAAGAGTGATATTCTTATCTTTCCAAATAAGTTTACATTTGCTGCTTTAGTCTTTGCTATTTTAGTTAATATTTCAGGTTTTGAGCCTTCATTGCTGACAATTGATCCTAAGTAAATTGTCAGTCTCTTGTTTTTGTTTTGTTTATTTTTATTTTTCCAATAATGACTCAGGGTTATTGGTCGTCATCAGTTTTGTTTTTTTAACTTTGATCCATGCATATGCAGCAGATGTTTTGTCTAGTCATGTGTATATATATATATATAGTAAAATAACAGTTCCCTCCATGTCTTGTTAGGTGTATGAGGAATATGGTGTTAGTGGCTATAATTTTCTATGACCACGGCATATTTTTGAGTGATGTGGCTGCTATCAGGCCACCTTTACTTACCAGAAAATTTTATAGTGCCTATTTTTAGAAACTGGGTGAACCGAGGAGCCTTGTCAGTTATAAAAAAAATGTACCATATCTTAGTTCTGGGAGTTGAACCTGGAACTTATGGTCAGGAAGTGAGAACACTAACCACTCAGCCACTGAGGCTCCAGATTATATGTATACTATTAACAACTTTTAACAACTTTAAAAGAAATGTAACTCTAAATTAATATAATTTTTAAAAACATTAAGAAATAACAAAAATATTCTAAATGTTCCAAATTCCAGTAAATTAAATACACTGTTCCAGTTGCATCAGCCATGGTGTCTTTTAAATGTTGTTAATTTTTAGTTAAAGACAACAAAGACACAGGACCACCAATAATGCAGAGTGAAGTGGAGGTTGTTTTTTCAACGCATAAAAAGAGGCAAAGCTCCAGGTCCCGACAATATAACAATTGAAGAAATGGATGCATTAGGAGAGCTGGGAGTTCAAGTCATAACAAAACTATCTATCTATTGTCCTTTCGAACCGAATACAGCACATAGGGCTGAACCACAAACTCAAAAAATAGAAACATTGCATGCCAAAATGGCGCATATTGTAAAGATCACTGATTCTAAAATCTATGGCTCTGTTTCCATAACAATACTTTTGACAATGACAGCTTGTCAAATCATCGATCAACCTCCTTAGTCGCCTCTTATGACATGCCTGGAAGGTCACAGTGTCACTATTCTTTACTTCCTTCATAATGAGGCCCCGATAACACACGGGTATAACAAAACTACTCAATGACATATATACAATAGTGGACTCATACCCGAAGACCTACTAGAATCTATCTTTGTAGCCACACTGAATAAGACAGATGCTGCTGATTGAAAAAACCATCACAGTATTAGTCTCCAAAGCCAAATGACCAAAATATTACTAGGAATCATCATGAGACATGTAAGGAACAAAATAAAACCAGAAATAAGTAAAGAACAATGAGGATTTGTGAAACGAAAGGGCATAAAAAAATACAATATATATCCTGAGAACATTGATAGAAATAGCTATAGAGGTAAAGAAAGATCTATATATGTGCTTTATAGACTTACACAAAAGCATTTAACAAAGTAAAGCGTGGAAATTATCAATATGCTGGAGAAATTAAACATTGATGGCAAGGATCTGAGAATCATAAAAAACATGTACTGGAAACAAACAGCAGCCATACAAATTAGCAGCAATATGAATTAGCAACCAAACAGGACAGTTCCAATATATATAACAAGGAGTCAGACAAGGCTGTGTCCCAGGATTTGTTTTCACTTTACAGTGAAAATATTATGACATCAATAGTAGACAAAAAAGGAATTGAAGTCAACGGTCACAACATAAACAATTTGCAATATGCGGATGATACAGTCTTAAGAAACAGAATGAACCACAAGAAATGATAGACATAATAGTAAAAGAAAGGAACAAGAAAGGTCTCTGAATAGTAAGAAAATAGAAGTACTGGTCATATTGAAGAAACAGTCATCACCATCAAGCAGCATAAAAATAAACAGGACAAATCTGAAACAAGTGCAACAGGTCAAATAATTGGTACAATATTAACATCAGATGGAAGATGCACCACAGAAAAAAAAAATTTGAATAGCTCAGGCTATTTCTGAAAGTGAAAAACGTCTCATACAACAAATCTTTGTCAATAGAAGTGAGAAAGAGAATTTATCTGTGCTTTATAGAGCCAATTCTGACTTATGGAAGCGAATCATGAACAGTAGACGAACAAATGAAAAGACGATTGGAGGCCATAGAGATGAGATTTCTCAGAAGAAAGTTGAAAGCTCCCTGGATAACTAAAAAGACCAATGAGGACATTCTCAAAGAGGTCAACACAAAAAGAGAGCTTCTAAAAATGTCAGAAAGAAAGAATCAACATTTTTCAGGCACATCATGAAAATATGAAAGTTGTAATACTTGGTTACAACTGGTAAAATACAGGGAAAAATAAATCACGGACAACAAAGAGAGAAGATACTACTAGATAGATTGGTGTCATGGCACAGAAAACAGTCAACAACAGAAATGATATGATGCACTGTGGATTGCATCCACAGCAGATTGTGGAAGGACATGATCGCCTACGCCAACTGGCAAGGCACATGATGATGATGAATTTTTAGTTACATGTTACAAAGTTGTTTTTTTCTTTAAATTTCTTTCTTTCACAACAGATTTGGACAATTATGTACTTGAATACCTGATGAGAAATTTGTTGAATATCAGGTAGGATATCAGTGATACGGTTCCAAATTTGTATCTTTTCTCCAATGCAAGGAGCAATTTTCTTTGAAGCAACATTTGATGGAGTTTCTGACAGATGTATCAATGTCTCTGCAAACTGAATATCCATGGCTATTTCTGTCTTCTTATAGGGAAATGTCAAGAGGTGACCCTAAAGTTTCAAAAAATGTAAAAAGAATGTTACAAAGAACTAAAATTTATCAGAATAATACTAGTAAAATATATCTGTAAATAGTCTTTATTATTTGTTTCCAAAAATGTAATATTTCAATCACAAATCAGTATTTAATGCAATAAGGAAACAATTAAAACTTCATTGCTTCTCTTTCTTTTGTATATAAACAAACATTTGGCTCTCTAACAGACCCAACCAAAAACTGATTTTTAAAGCTTCCTGCCCTAGATAAAAATGTGTATATTAATTAGATTTCTATCTCTATCTATTGTCCTTTCGAGCCGAAGACGGCACATAGGGCAGAACCACAATCTCAAAAACAGAAACCTTGCATGCCAAAATGGCACATATTGCAGAGATCACTGCTTCTAAAATCTATGGTTCTGTTTCCATAACAATGCTTTTTACAATGACAGCTTGTCAAGCCATCGATCAACCTCCTTAGTCGCCTCTTACGACATGCCTGGAAGGTCACAGTGTCACTATTCTTTACTTCCTACATAATGAGGCCCCGGTAACACATGGGACAATTAGATTTGAGGACCCATAAAAACAGCAAATGTTTAGGAGAATTTTTAACCCTAGATTACTACTATGTCGTAAAAATGACATTAAAAGTGCCTTTTTGTGAGATTGTTGGATAGTTCTCAGTGAAGAAATAACCCTCCCCCCCCCCCCCCCCCCACACTATGTACCTTCCTAATTGTTCCTGCCGGTGACTCCTTATTAGTCATTAAGTTCAGACTTTAACATTTCTTCAAATACACAGTGAACTTGTGGCAAAAGTCTTAGATTGATGGTAATATAAAAAAAGGAGATTTCTTCTCCCCTACAACTGTTAAATTTTCGTGGGCTGTCAGCAAGACATTAATCAAGCTTTTGATGACATGGGATAGGCAACAAAGAATAAAAAGGAAGATAAAAGCGCAGAACCAATAATTTTACATGGAGGGGTGAGGGCTGTCAGACATTAATCAAGCTTTTGATGACATGGGATAGGCAACAAATAATAAAAAGGAAGATAAAAAGCGCAGGACCAATAATTTTACACGGAGGGGTGAGGGCTGTCAGACATTAATCAAGCTTTTGATGACATGGGATAGGCAACAAATAATAAAAAGGAAGATACAAGTGCAAGACCAATAATGTTACATGGAGGGTCATGGATAAAAATAGCGCTGTGCAATCGTAGGTGTGGATAGTGGCGTCTATACTTGTAAATGGTTAAAATCACGTTCATGATGCACTAGAATGGTTATGCAATGATTTGTAGCAAAAATTGTATTATTTTTCCACATTACAAGTTTTTTTAGCTGTAAAGTTGTAGATTTTGGCGAAATAGCTTAGTAGTAATAACATGATTTAAAATCGTTAGTTGCAATCTAGAGCATAAATGCAAAAACATATTGTTAGTCACACTGTGTTGCTGCAAGATTGAAAATGATTCTGTTCTTGCAAAAGACAGTTAAAAATTTTGTGCTGAATGAGGTAAAATAAAATTGTTAGGATCTGGATAAGAAAGTTAAATTGAATATCTGTGGGTCGTAATAAAGATGAGGAAAGCATAGACAGGAGATACAACTTCTTGTGAAAGAGATAGAGTGGATAAAACAAACCACAGAAAACATGGCATGGATTATAGCATTAAAAGTATGGACTTCAGTTGATCAGTGATCCAATACACAAATTAGATAAGTTGATCATGATCATCATCAAGTACCATGCCTACTGGAATAGGTTATCAATTTCTCCAAAACATATTCCAGCTATTCCCTTCTTATTTCACGGCCAAATAATTATGATCATTTCCTCCTGATGTTGGTAATATGCTTAATTTTTACTTTAGCCTTTTTTATAATGTTTTTGTTACTTTTTTCTTTAAGGTGTGAATGGTATTCTTAGCACCAGCAATGGAAGTCCACTATTGTAGAGCAACACAAAATGATATTAAACATCTAAACTAATAGTGAGATGAAACAAACTAGGACATTTTGACAAAAATCTTTTATCAGGTACAAAACAAACAAAAAATACAAAGATTAACATGATAGGCAAATACTATTCTAAAGTAAACAAAAAAATATAAACATGAAAGCCAAAAACTGATCGGAGAAATGATAAAAAAAAACATTGGCCAGGATTTATGTAGCTGTTCATTACATAAATCCTGGCCACCATTGTTTTCTTTCGATCATTTTTCAGATCAGTTATAGGCTTTCGTATTTATATTTCTTTTTTTTACTTTAGAATAGTATTTGCCTGTCATATTAATCTTTTTATTTTTTGTTTGTTTTGTGCCTGATAAAGGCTTTTGCTGAAATGTCATAGTTTGTCTCGTATCTCTATTAGTTTAACTGCTTAATATCATGTTGTGTTTATTTTACATTGTTCTCTGCAGCTCTACTCGTGGCCCCACATAGTAATAATTATTTTATATTTGTGCTTATCACCATTGTAGAGCCCCTAAAAATATAATATTCACAACTTAGTAGTAATAATAAACCTATTAACTCTTTCCGTATGTTTCGCCGCACTGTGCGCCATGCCGCTTTCGGCAGCATATGTTTTGCAGCATAGTGCGCCACGCTCAAATTGATTAGTGTGAACACCATCAAATCATATTCATTTTACATGTCTTGTATCACCTTGATGTTGGTAAAATCTAATACCTTGTTCAATTATCTAAACATTCATATATAATATGTTATATGTTAGAAAAATGTTAATATGTAGATTGATTCTTAAAACCATGAACAATTTTGTCTCTGAAATCTCTTCCGTTGCGTCGATAAAAAGCTTCCGTACGGAAAGAGTTAAATTATCTTCCTTTCATTTGCAAAATAATTTGCAATAATAAAAAATCATGTTGCCAGTTAACACATTCCCTACTGAGGCACTGTTATTTTTCAGTTTTTCAAAATATTTGGAATAACAGCGAAAAAATAAATGAAAATTGATCTAAAGACACATGGTTTGTTCAGACAACTTGCTTAGGAAGCCAGAAAAGAGGTTAAATAAGAGAATTACATGTTTTTAGTGGAAATATAATGTGGAAACATCAAGAGATTAAAGGCGCAGAAACTGGCTCCTGGGTTTCTCACAACGGTAACAAGAGCAGTGTTTTGCAGTTCCTGGAAAAGAATGTGTCAAAACCATCAGAAAAATGAAATAAATTGATATTGATAATAAATGATTGGTAAAATAATTCTCCTGTAAATGGGGGAAAAGATTGTGAAGGGAAATAATTTAGATGATGGAGAGGGCCCAAAAAAAAGAGAACATTTATATATACACTTTTTTCTAAGTTTCTAATGAAATAATCTAGTCAATAACAGAAGCAAGGATAACCAAGAAAAAAGTTTTAATTCTCTGTTCCCAGTAGAGGTCTCACCTTAATCTTCAGGTAGTTAACAGCTGCTTCAAAGACCTTTCCATTCTGCTCCAGCTCTGTTCTAACCAAATCCATTATTTGATTAGCCACCAAAAGTTTTTCAGTGGCCAAAGCACTTGTTATATTTGTAAGACTCTTATAGACACAATCATTAAGATCATAATACTTTGTATGATTGGCCAGGTCTACTTCACAAACTTGTGCTATATATTCTACAAGCTCTTGGTGACCCTTAAATTTAAAGGTTAAGAAAATATTAGTTACACAGTAATCAAACATTATCTAGCGATTTTCATTTATATTGTCAATCATTCATAAAGATGGCACGCTTTTTTAAGAAGAGGAGGAGAATGGGTGGGACAATGAAGTAAATAATAAGAGACTGAGGAGTCTAAAGGTGGAAAAGGCATCTGGTCAATCTGAAGTGCCTAATGGTAAAAGCAGATGTGTTTATAATCAACACCTTACAGGAACAATCAGTCTAAATACACTTTGAGAAATGCTGGGATGGGTGGTGGAATGGATATACCCTGACTGCAATGAAATTGATTCCATGAATAGAATAAAATAGAACAGAATAGGTTTTCCAGAACATATAACAAAGAATTTTTTCTTCTGCTGCATTCATGTGTTGACACTTCATTGTCCATTCTAAAAAAAAGACATTAAATGTGCATTGTATAATGGTTTACAAAGAGTTGGGAGGAAAAATAAAAAATAGAAAAAAATGGAAAAAAATATAAAAAAATAGAAAATTTCTTACATACCATTTTTTTCTATTTTTTATTTTTCCTTACATTCAGCTTTACTGCAGCTTCACATTTTTATGCCTTAACCCTTTACAAAGAGTTCCACATTTCTGGCCAACATATTCAACTTTAGCATGGCATTCTTAGGTACAGGGTTGTCTACCATTTTTGACCCCCACGTACTTGGCAGGAATTTATAACACTGAGTAGACTGCAAAATCGTATATGATAAGGGGTGATGCCAGATGCAGAAAGCCAAAGAAAACAGATAAACTAACACAGAATTGGGGTTTTCAGATGCTACAGTGCAGAGAAAGGGAGTTGAGCATTTATGGAGTTGTCTAATGTGCCATCCGGATGATATGTCAACTAACTATGACTTGGCCAGACTGGGTAGACAGTTTCCATGCTCACCATGGATCTTTGGTTCTTTGGTTATGGAAGGCCCCAGTATCACTGCAAATGAAGTACAAATCTATAATTGCTCAACTGCCCGTGCCAGTGAAATCATCCAAATTACTATCTCATCTCCCAAACAAAGAAAGGTAGCTGTAGTCCCCATCATAGCAGTCTCAGCTCGCGCCAAAAGACATAAGGCAAAACTGCACAGAAAGTGAACACAGTCAACTGTTCTCTGTCATACGATATCATCATTCATCGTAAACAATTGGAATATTGAAACATGACCAAAACGGATGAAACACACAGCTCACAGTGTGCACAGAGCACCTAACTCAGTAGCTCCTGCAACAAGCCGGACTTGGAATAAATGAGGAAACTGCAACAAGGAACACTTTCATACATAGCCTTCAATGGCTCCTGCCGCCTATCCACCATATTGACCAGAAGTTCACGTCCTCCTGAAAATGATAATCATCATATTTTTAAAAATGTATAGTGCTTGATGATGTTAAGACAACATTTTTGACTCCCAATCCGAACATATAAAACACAATTAGTCGTCAGATTATCCCCGTCGCACATCAAACAACAGACCGTAAGATTAGCGTATGGCTGGTCTTGGGATATATGATAAGCCATTATGATGATGTAGCACAAACAAAAATGGCAGCGCCTATATATTCCTGATTACTCTAGTGAATGCAGCCTACAACAAATGAAACACTGTGCAAATTCCCTAAAGAGATAGAACTGCGGCTGACTTGGCGAAGCAGCTCACATTAATGAGTTGTAACATGTAAATAACTTGCATCAAGCAATACCAACAACGGTCATGAACAGCACTCAATGTGACTTAAAGCGCAGATCAACTCTAGCCGGTAGAAGGTCACATTCACAACACTTTATTTGTCAAAAAGGAATATTGCCATGCGTACAACTCCATTTTATCGGCACAGATGTGCTAAGTAGAACATCATTTTGACTTTAACGCAGAAAAGTGCAATGGAGAGCCAAAATTAATCAGACCCCAAATGCACTTTCTGCTGCGATGGAGAGAATGTGAACTAGATCCACCATCTTAGAAACGGAAGTCCGCTCACCATGGTGCAATGGAGTAAGATTTTGATTAATTTTGGTCAGTGATGCCAACAAAAGCAGTCAACTATGAGTCATTGACAGCTTTCAATCCAGGAGCAGAATAACTTGGATCTGCAAAGATTTTGAATATTAATGTTTTCTTTTGACATTAATTACAGATTTCTTAACAAGCTGCAGAGGAACTTGTTCATACTTAAGCCATATTGTTGTTTTGTTAACATTGTAGTCAAGTTAATGCAAAATACATTTTTAATCAAATAAGACAGATATTACAAATCTAACACTAGAAGTTATACTGGTTTTGTTAATGTACATATTATGAATGAAATTTAGTAAATTAGAACAACACTTGTTTTATAAAGCATATTTTCTTAACATTTTTGTTCATTCTTTAAAGATCACTCTGTATGTTATGTAACAGCTTTGCATCATCAATGCTTTTTGGTTCCATAAATCAGGTTCCATCAACAGTTTATTTTTTTTAGCATGATGAGCATGCCAGTCCCGTCTAAGTTATAGCAATTTTTTTACTGTTTTATAGAGTGTGCAGTTTTTTAATTTTACCTCACATCCTCATAAACACATTTTAGATAAATAGTCATAATTCCAAACTCCTTTTCATTTTAATAAAGGTAATACATTCCTGGATGTGCGATGCATGACCAAATACAAAATTTAAAAAGTGTACAACTTTATAAAATTATGAGTGTGATCTAATGATAAAATGATGTTCTGAAGGTAACAGAAAGACAGAGAAACCTAATTCTGGTCTCACCTGTCCAGTGGATATATCAACTGACATGAATTTGAGACGACAACTGTTAGCCAAAAAACGTTCCAAACTTTCCTTTTGCCAATATAACTGACTGTAGAGTTGTTGTTCTTGAAGATCCATTACTTTTGGGCCACTAAGAAAAAAATACAAGGTTCTTCATTGTAATATTCTGTTTTACTATCTCCTTATTTCATCATGACCCAGAGTCAGATTTCTGTTGTGGTTACAGTGTAATCAAGACTTGTTAGTTCCATTCTCACGACCAAAACAAATACATTTGCTGATTCTAAATGTATTTATTGTAGGAAGTAATTCATAAAATGTTATTGATGTCATAATTTATTATTACATCTTTAAAATAATATACATTTTTGTTTCTCTCAATTATTTTATCTAAAATGTGCATTTTCATGTACTTTTGATAAGGATCATAACTTCAGAAGACTGACAGGAATATGTTATTAATTATTTAATTATTTTTTCACCACACACATTTCATATACCTTTCCATTTCTTGAATCTTTCTGTCGATCACTGAAAGCATGGGAAACTGTAGTTCTTCTTTCAGTAACTTTTGCAAAGCTTGCAGCTTCTCCCCTGAATCAGGCTCTGAATCTCCAACACTGACTAAAGTGAATCTGCAACCTTCCACAAACTTTTCTTCTTGTTCAGTAGTCCCCTAGAGAAGAAAAAACATTAAAATACAACAAACATTTTTCATCTGCAAAATATAGTACAACATAAATTATTCCTCCCGTGTGTTACCGGGGCCTCATTATGTAGGAAGTAAAGAATGGTGACACTGTGACCTTCCAGGCATGTCATAAGAGGCGACTAAGGAGGTTGATCGATGGCTTGACAAGCTGTCATTGTAAAAAAACAATGTTATGGAAACAGAACCATAGATTTTAGAAGCAGTGATCTCTGCAATATGTGCCATTTTGGCATGCAAGGTTTCTGTTTTTGAGATTGTGGTTCTGCCCTATGTGCCATCTTCGGCTCGAAAGTACAATAGATAGATAGATAGATAAATTATTCAAACCAAATTGAAAACAAACTATTTTAAATATAACAAACAAAAGTACAGTTAGCATGCTTTAGTAAACACTGGGATGTTTAAAAAAAATTGTTATGAAAAGCGAAAAAAAAATACAGATTTAAGTATGAAAAAGAATTTTATTAAATGTTTTAATCATGTAACATGACAATTTATTTAGTCTAGTTTAGTTGAAAAATTATCTCAATGGGACAACTCCATAGTGTTCACATCTTCTCTTCAGCATGTTCCCCAGTATACAGCATGCCAGTACACTTCTTCCTTTCCTGTTTTAGTGCGAACACACGTTCTAGTACACACGTCTACATTGCTTGGTGGAATTGACTTGATTCTGTTAATGTGCACACCTCGACAAACAGGCAGTTGATCAACTCTTTAGCCACTGGCAACACTCTATAGCTTGTTTCATAAGTCGTGCCCAACTTTAAAAATCAATATCTTTTAAACCGCTTTTTGTAATTTTTTCAAAATTTGCATGTATAGTTATAATGATTAGAACCCAACAGGGAATTAATTTCATTAAAAACAAACATTTGGTTATTATTATTGCTTATTTGATTTATATAAATTTATAACGACCCATTGATGTAGTCAAAACTTAGTGTTTACAGTATTTAAGTTAAAAATAACGATTACAAATCCATACACGCTCAAATTTATGATTTTGCACGCTTTCCGCGTGAGTTTCTCTGACACAATTAGACACTTGTAGTAAACACGAGACATTGTGTGTTCCATTTCCGTTAATTCAGCGGCGTAACGTGGAACAATAACATTTATCATGAGTCTTAAAATGAAATTCTGCAGTTTACAAAACATCGCAATAAAAATGTATGACTATTTTTGCAAAGAGGCTAAACGAGGAAGATTATTTCATTCTTTAGAAAACCCTGAGAATAGGACAAGACACATTTTGGATTTATCTAAACGGTCATTTAATCGCTGGATTCAAGCACGTGTCCGTCAATGTTCCAAATATACAAAATCACAAGGAAGAGCAAAATGTTGGATAATTTCGACAGTGAACTTATTAGAAGTGAAATTCGCAAAATGTTGGGTATGAATGAAACTGTTACAATAAGAAAATTAAAAGTATCGCTGAAAAAGAACAACAGTATTGAAATATCAAAGTCTACATTATGGAGGAATGTGAGAGCTGCAGGCTTTACATTCAGAAAGTATTCCAATGGACGAAACATCATCTGTGAGAAGCAACATATAGTAGTCATGAGAAGCAAGTACTTACGTGAAGTAAAAGAGGTGCGCAAGCAAGGTTATGATATTGTGTACTTGGATGAAACATGGATCAATGCTCACCACACTAACCAAAGGGAATGGCAGTCATCAGATGGAAAGATTAAGAGATTAATACCTAGCAGCAAAGGACAGCTCTTGATAATTGCTCATGCAGGTAGTCGACAACATGGACTAATACAGAATGCAGAGCTCATTTTTCTTTCAAAATCAATAGACAATCGGGATTATCACTCTGAGATGAATGGTCACATATTTAGACATTGGATTGAAAATTCTGTTCTCCCATCACTAGATCGACCATCTTGCCTAATAATGGACAATGCAGCGTACCACAACATTGTTGCACTTGAAGATAAAGTCCTGACGTCATCCAGTACAAAAGATGCTATTAAGATATGGCTCACAAAGGAGCACATACAATTTAATAACATGTACTTAAAACCTGAATTACTATCTCTAGTAAAGCAAAAACAGAGGACAAAGATTTTTCAAATAGATAAGATTATCCAAGAGCACGGTCATATAAGTTTGAGGCTGCCACCTTACCATGCACATTTAAATCCAATAGAACTAATCTGGGCAAAATTAAAAGGACAAGTGGCAGATGAAAATACAACATTCAAAATATGCGATGTAAAGACTCTTGCTAATCTCGCTTTATTAAATATAGACAAAGATTATTGGGCTAAATGTGAAGACCACGTCTTAAAACAGGAAGAGGAATATTGGAAAAATGATGGTTTGTGGAATGTTCAACCCCAAACAGTTATTAATCTTTTAGACTCGTCTGATTCAGAATGAAAGTATATAGCCCCCACAATGTTGGTCCCTATATTACGTTAAATTATTTCAACAAACGGTCCTTTTCAGGACCACACAACTATGAAAATTGGACATACAGGTATACCTTGATATTATTATCGTCCGTCCTCGAACTGAGCAGACAATAATTCTCCTGGTGTTTTGTTTTATCCAGTTATTTCCCCATTACGGCCATGCCTTTACCTAGTGAAAATTAATCGTAGACCAGCAACTACGGTAATTTCTATTCTTTAGGGCTTCACAATTTACAATTTTGACAAACATCAAAGAAATATCGCCGCTTTAAGAAAACTGCAGCTGCAAGATATTTGTTAAATATACATTTAAAGGGTCTTTTGCATTCTAATAACATTTGGAAAATTTCAAAAGTATTTAACAAACGGTTAGAGAGTAATAGCGTTTTGAAGTTGGGCATATGTTTTGAAACGAGCTATAGTGACTGTTGACAATCAGTTTACCTATCACATGTCTCACGCGAGCTGCACAGTGATGTTAAACCAGTTGAACTGTGACTGGCCAGGGCACGAACTTCATGTCCATACGTAATCTCTGCAATTAATGTACTTCGCTTTTGAAGTTTCGGCTGTTCCGGCCCCACTCAACTCTGAGGACCAGATCTTTCTTTGTCCACTGAAGGCTTCATTCGTCGCTATGGCACATACACTCAGACACTGACGAGGTTAATTTATTCAAGGAATTCCAATCTTAAAAACATGACTCAAGTTTATTCATGAATAGTTGAATGAACACAACAGTTTAAACAAACCAGCCAACCACATGGTCAGGGTTGCCAACTGCCGTTGGTGTCAATCCGTTAGACTGGAGCCAAAAATCAGCGATTTTCCGCCAGATTGTCCGAAAAATTACGCCAGAATTTCCGCCAGATTTTCCAAAAATATTTCCACAGTTTATTACTTAGGAAACTTACATTAAATTATTATTTATCTACGTACTATTTTATTATTGTTATTATTACGCATCTCCAAACCAAATGGGAGAGTAAATTTAAAGAAAAATAATTATTATTTCGATTTGTAACAGCACAACTACAACTATATTAGTAGTAGTAGTAGCCTCCGTCAGTCATAGTTGACTATGGATTTTTCAGCGCCCCTAGAAATGTTATTTTTTCCTTTCTTTTCTTTCGTCGTGTATTCTCTTTCTCTATGAATCTGTCTGCTTCTTCTTTGAGGTGAACCTTTAGAGTGTGTTTCCAGAGATTGCGGTCTGCAGCTATGTCTTCCCATGCTGCAGGGTTTATGTTCAGAGTCTTCATGTCACGTTTACACACATCTACAAATTGAAGTTTTGGGCGCCCCCTAGTTCTTTTACCATATGCCAGTTGTCCGTAGAGTATATCTTTTGGTACACGGCCATCTTTCATACGGTGTACATGGCCAAGCCAGCGTAACCTACAACTATATTAATACATGTAGAAACTAACTTAATTTCTATCTATCTATCTATTGACCTTTCGAGCCGTTGCCGGCCCATAGGGCGTAGACCAAGATACACCTCATATCTGAATTTTTGTTCTAGCAGTTTTCTTTTAAAGATATTTTATCAAATCTCGCCATTTGTCTCTGTTCTGTGCAAGCAGCTCTATCTCATTGAGGGAGCCGAATCCTGCTGCTCTTGCCTCTCTCATCAATGTTCTTCTCAGTGTCTCCCTGGGTCTTCCTCTTTTTCTCTTACCTGTTGTTTCCCATATGAGGGCCTGCTTTGCTATTCGGTTATTATCTCTTCTCATCACATGTCCAACATATGACCATCGTCTTTTCTCTATTACTGAAGATATTAGTGGTTGATTGGCGATTTCTCTTATTTCCTCGTTTGTTTTGAATTCGTTCCACGCTATACCAAGTATTTTCCTTAGACATTTATTTTCGAATGCGTTCAACTTTGTTTCTATATCTCTTGTTGTTTTCCAGCTTTCACACGCATACGTTTCGATTTGTAACAGCACAACTACAACTATATTAATACATGTAGAAACTAACTTAATTTGGCAACATAAAAATAATTTGAAAGACAAAGAAATTGCAAAGTGTCCAGTTTTCGTGAAGAAGAAAATGCAACGCTGGCCGACTGATGCTTCTTTGATTTGCTGTAAGAAAGAAGATCACAATGTTTCGATGCCAAATACACATTTGCAAAACTTGCTCAGCTCTATCAGGGACTTCTAAGATCCAATCTGTAAGGTCCACTTCATTTAGCCCACTCTTTATGAAATCGTTGCTGATATTGAAGTGTCATATCTTTATGTTGTAATGTGAATGTATGTTGCTGATAATTACAGCCACATGTATAATATGGAATTACCAAAAATTGTAACTCTCTTATAGCGGTAGAGTGTTGAACCTACACAATTTGAAATAAATATGGACTTGATACTCACGTAGACAAATCCTCAGTTTGAAATATGAAACTTGCTAATTAATGATGACATACTTGACTTAACACTATGACTATAAATCCTCAGTTCTCCTACAATTTATTTCCAAAGTAGAAAAGTTTCAGTTTCAAACCGAAAGTCTCTACTACAATACTCTACTAAATTTTCTATTGGTCAGATCGAAAGTGATGTAATGACGTAGTACGTATATATTTTAACTTGTCACACAAGCGCTACAGACGCTCTTAGATTGTGTTTTGACCACGATAAAGCTAATTTTAGTCGATTATCGTGATTAAAAAAATCCGCGATTTGTCGCTGTCATTCAAAATAAATACGCTAGAAATTCCGCCAGGCGGATTCATTATTTTTTTACCGCTGGACGCTGCTCCAATTCCGCTAGATCTAGCGGAAAATCCGCTAAGTTGGCAACCCTGCACATGGTTATCGGTTGTTCACATGCATTAATAAATGTCAGACACTGTGCTTCACAATTCTGCCTCTATCACTCACGCTCTCTAATCATCCATACAGGAAAATTCTTCTTAGTCTGGCTGAAATCTGCTCATTACTTCAACTCCTCAAATTATTGTCTTGCTATTTACACTGGAGCCGTGGTTCTACACTTGAACAACTTACTAACATTAATAACATGGTCAACTCTTGGTTTGACATAACTCACTGGAACCAAATAACATTAAACAATGTGAAGGCTTGCTAACTGCCTCTCGATAATATTGCTCTCAGGTTAGCTGCAAGAACATAATCTATTTACAACACTTAACTGAAACACTGATACAAATTTTTTAGCTCTGGCTCGACCTAACTATATACATTACTAAAGAGGTTGATAAGCCTGTCCTGGCTACTGCCTCTACGGCATGACTCTCAAAGCCTTCCACCTGAGTAAGTTTCACTTCTCGTCTGACTGTACTTTCCCTGTATTTTTGCCTATATTTTTTCCCTCTAGCCAATCATAAATCTTCTTACAATCTTCCCCTTCTCTGATTGACTCTCACTTATTTACGAGAAATTAAACGTTTTTATCTGAGTTAAACTCCCACCTCCTTTCTGTGACTTCTTCTATCGCTCACCTATTGTTATAGATTCTCAACTCACTGATACATGCCCACCACACACTAGTGAAAGCACTGAAGATGGCTTTATATCAGATGTTTCAGCAAAGACCTTGTTCCCAAAACCTCTTTGGTCACCTCTTATGACATGCATGGCAGGTGACAGTGGCTGATACATTTCTACCCAAATTGAGGTCAGGTCCCTTGTAGCCACATGGGTGATTACAGTTTATTTGTTGTATATTAATACAGTATATATGTTACACATAAACCTGAGACTTTCATTGGTCAGTATAATTATTATATGTAATAATGGTGATTGGGTGGTCAAGTGGTAAGATAATGGTCTTTATCTTTGGAAATGAAGGTCTCAGATTCAAATCTAGCCATAAGCTGCAAAAACTTTTTTCTTCTAATTTCTTTGTGGCTTTGCCTTTCTCCCATCTCAGGGTAGTGAGATCCAATGTTTGGTCCTCTTTAATAACAGCAAAAAAAAGGAAGGAGGTCTAGTGTGCACTCTGCACACAATAAATGAACCTTGGCAGTTAATAGATGAAAACAGTAGGGAGGAAATGCAATTAAACATCAAGACATAAGTGAAAGATGTCAATACTGGCAAACAGCAAAACAATATTAAAATAAGAGTGGCTGCCCTTAGAATACTGGAGGAGGATTATCCAAGCAACACATGAATCCATCATAGACATCAGCAGATGATGAAATAAAAAAAATGTAGAGGCTGGGATAATCATAGACAACACCAAGGTCTCGGTAAGTACTCCAACAAGGGAATAATATCATACAAACTTCAACTCAGACACTAAAGCCATCATGACAGTAGCAGAGGAACTACACAACTCCAACTTTGAACCATATGAAGCTTTGTTTTTAACTGATGCAAAATCAGTACTTGAAGTACTTGAGCATAAAAAAACTACCAGAGCTGAGAGAAATATTGCAGAAAGTATGTAGCCAAAGTAATGTTGTATTGCAGTGGATCCCATCTCATTGTGGCATACCAGGAATTGAGAATGTTGACATACCGGCCAAAGTTTTTGGCAGAATGGAACAGCCAAGCTTACCAGTCACATACAGCAGAAGGTCAGTGTGATAAAAAGGACCAGAAGAACCAAATAAAAGGATCAGAAGAATTAAATAAAAGGACCAGAAGAACCAAATAAAAGGATCAGAAGAACCAAATAAAAGGATCAGAAGAACCAAATAAAAGGATCAGAAGAACCAAATAAAAGGATCAGAAGAACCAAATAAAAGGATCAGACGAAACAAATAAAAGGATCAGAAGAACCAAATAAAAGGATCAGAAGAAACAAATAAAAGGATCAGAAGAACCAAATAAAAGGACCAGAACCAAATAAAAGGACCAGAAGAACCAAACAAAAGGATCAGAAGAAACAAATAAAAAGGATCAGAAGAACCAAATAAAAGGATCAGAAGAAACAAATAAAAGGATCAGAAGAACCAAATAAAAGGATCAGAAGAACCAAATAAAAGGGTCAGAAGAACCAAATAAAAGGATCAGAAGAAACAAATAAAAGGATCAGAAGAACCAAATATAAGGATCAGAAGAACCAAATAAAAGGACCAGAACCAAATAAAAGGACCAGAAGAACCAAATAAAAGGATCAGAAGAACCAAACAAAAAGGATCAGAAGAACCAAATAAAAGGACCAGAAGAACCAAATAAAAGGATCGGAAGAACCAAATAAAAGGACCAGAAGAACCAAAAATGAAAATGGAGGGAAAAATACAAGGTAAAAGAGGCAGAGGCAGACCAATACTAACATGGATGAGTAACATCAAAAGATGGACAAATCAGTCTATAACAACCTGCATCATCAAAGTAAGAAGAGACAGAGCAGAATGGCACTCCATGGTAGCCAACCTTCATTGTGGAGATGGCACTCTATGATGATGATGAAATGAATTTATCTGGGAACAATGTTAACCGATGGTGCATGTACAACAGAGGTGAGATGTAGAATAGCTCAGGCAAAAGCAGCTTTCCAAAAAATGAGGAAGATACTGTGCAATCCATTTTTGACAATAGAAACAAGAAAAAGAGTTCTTATATGTTAAGTAGAGTCAGTCTTAACATATGGATGTGAATCATGGACAAGAGGAAAAAGGACAAGAAAATCAGTGGAGTCTGTAGAAATGTGGTTTTACAGAAGAATGTTGATAATACCATGAACAGTTGAGAAGAGTAATGAAAACGTTCTGAAAGGGGCCAAATCTTTTTTTAAAAAGAAAGCTAATATCCAATGTAAGAAAGAAGCAATCATCACTTTTTGGCCACTTTATGAGAAGGGAACAGCTGGAATATATTGTAACAACCGGAAAAATTGAGGGATGAAAAGATAGAGGGAAGCAAAGAGAAAAAATAACAGATAGCTTAAGAGAATGGCTTGGCAGAAAGTCATCAACAGAAATGATAAATAGCTGCCGAGATAGAAAGTAGTGGAGAGACAAGATCAGTAGGCTTGGTACTTAATGATGATATATATATATATATATATATATATATATATATATATATATTTATATATATATATATATATAAATATATAAAGAAAACACACATGAACTACACAAAAATATTCTCAGGAGTCGACAACACAGAAAGAGCAACACATGGAGTAGGTTTTATCATCGACCCAGAACACGCAAAGAACATTCTAGAAATAAAATACCATTCAGAAAGAATTATCACAATTAAACTACTAGAAGACGATCGAAAAACAAATTACATTCAAATCTATGCACCATGCAACAACAATGAAAAAGACAGCGAAGAATTCTACGACACACTGAGTGAAATCATTAACAAGATTGACGAAAGCGACAACACGTTAGTAATGGGAGATTTTAATGGAAGGCTTGGGAAACGCAA
This sequence comes from Megaustenia siamemsis, assembly GCA_032433765.1. Lineage (NCBI taxonomy): Eukaryota > Metazoa > Mollusca > Gastropoda > Stylommatophora > Ariophantidae > Megaustenia > Megaustenia siamemsis. Next base: position 56,981,089 of record JAVIAB010000001.1, read on the forward strand.
CATTGAGAACAGTGATATTCTAGGGCCCTTTGGCGATAAAACAGCTGAAATAAATTAAAATGGAAGCAGACTGCTGGATCTATGCAATCAAAATGATTTATTTATCACCAACACATTTCTTCAAATCAAAATGATTTATTTATCACCAACACATTCTTCAAACACAGAGAGTCGCAAGTATAAACCTGGTACAAATGGAATGACACAACATGCAGAAGCCAGATAGATTTTATACTAACAAGAAAACACAACAAGAAAAGAGTAACCGACAGTAGAGCAATCCCAAATATTACAGACGACACGGATCACAAGATGGTTATGATCACACTAAGACAGCTAAAAATAAAGAGAATATATGAAAACAAACAAAAGAAGCGAAAAGAACAGACAATAAAATTAAAACAATTAAAAGATCAAGAAACAAGGAAAACCCTAGAAGAAAAACTAACAGAGGAATTCAAGAAACTCCCTAACGAAGTATGCACAGTAGAAGAAGAGTGGAAACAATTTAAGGAAACAGTAACCAACATCTCTAAAACAGTTTGTGGAACGAAGCTAAGAACAAGAGAAGGGAAAAAGAGCACCTCGTGGTGGAAAAAAACAATCAGAGAAGCAATTAAAGAAAAGAAGCAACTGTTTAAAAATTGGAGGGAGAACAAGAACCAAGAAAAATATGAAAGATATGCCTTAGTTCGAAAGAGAGTTAAAATGTTGATCAAAGAAGCTAAGCAAAAGAATTGGACAGAATTCTGACAAAACATGAGCAGGGACTTCAAGACAGCCACAAGAGATGTCTACAAAGCAGTAAAAGCCACAAGAGCGAGAAAAGAAAACCATGATCCTACTGAGCTGATAAATGACAAAGACGGACAGCCAATATCAAATAAACAATGTATGCAACAGAGATAGAAAGAATATTTTGAAGACTTGTTAAACATACCAACTACCAATAAGACAACAAAAACCACACTAGAACTCACAAATACTAAACCCAACATCATGAAAGAGGAAATCGAAGAAGTAATCAAATATGCACCAAGAAACAAAGCACCAGGGATAGATAACATACCAATAGAAATAATAGCAGCAGCGGGAGAAACGAATGGAATGGCTGCACAGAATATTTAATGCAGCATGGCACCAACAACAAGCCCCAGAAGACAACAAGGCAACAGGCAATCATCATACCAATATGGAAAAAGAAAGGTAGCAAAAGAGACTGCAATCAATATAGAAGTATATCTCTTCTCAGTCATGTAGGAAAGCTATACACCAAAATCTTAGAAAAAAGGCTGAGACCAATAATAGAACTACAGTTAAGCGATTCTCAAATGGGGTTCCAAAAAAACAGAGGATGTACCGATGCACTATTCACACTAAAACAGCTTGCAGAAAAAATGACAGAACACAATCAAAACTTATACATAGCCTTCATTGACCAGGAAAAAGCATTCGACAGAGTAAACAGAGAACAATTGTGGGAGATACTAACAACATACGGAGTAAGCCAACATCTAATCAGCCTTATTAAAAGTCTCTACGTCAACAGCAGCTGCAAGGTCAGGACAGCAGCAGGCTACACAGACCACTTCAAAGTTAGATCAGGCATAAGACAGGGGTGCGTACTATCCCCCTACTGTTTATTATATAGATGGACCATATATGCAAGCTAGCCAACCCATCAGAGACAGAGGAGATCAACAAGCTTCTATTTGCAGATGATCAGGCACTAATACATGAAACAATAGAAGACCTACAAGAACACTTAAACAAATTCAACATCTCAGGCACAAAATACAACATGAAAATCAACATCAACAAAACAGAAGTCATGAATGTCGCCAAAAATAAACAGAACATTCAAGATAGAGGAATTCAAATACCTAGGAAGTCTAATGACAAACAATAATTCCCAAACAGCAGAGATAGAATCAAGATGCAACAAAGCTTGTCAAATCATCGGACAGTTATCACCACTATTGTCCAGCATGGAAATAACTCTGGAGGCAAAATGAGCACTATACAATACAATCTTCATCCCAACGTTGTGCTACCAATGCCAGACCTGGACCCTAGATGCAAGAACAATAAGAAAAATAACCTCTACTGAGATGAAATGTGTTAGACGAATGACAGGAAACAGTCTGAGAGATAAGATCAGAAATGAAGAACTGAGAAAAAAGCTAGGAATAGCCCATGCCATAGAATATATAAGAAAACAACAGATAAAATGGTTTGGCCACGTGACAAGGCAGAAAGAACAAAACACAACACAGCGAGCCTTCAACAAACATTGTGAGAACACCAGACCCAAGGGTCGACCACGTAAAAGATGGGTCGATGGAATATTAGAAGCACTAGGAAATATAACAGCAGCAGAGGCGAACAGAAGGGCAAAAGACCACAAATTATATCTCCCCTCGACGCTGAAAGGCAGATGAGGAAGGAAAGATGAAGAACAAGATATATAATATATTATATATATATATATATATATATATATATATATATATATAATCACTTATAGAAGCTTATGAAAAGACAGCTCCTCATAACATGAGCAATTAAGACATTAAAATACAAAATAATTTTACAAGGCAGCCTTATGTGAGCATTGACAACTATAATATATAAAAAATATAAAGAAATGTGGTTTTACAGAAGAATGTTGAGAATACCATGGACTGCTAAGAAGAGTAATGAAAATGTTCTGAAAGAGGTCAAAACAAAAAGAGAGCTAATTTCCAATATTAGGAAGAAACAATCATCATTTTTTTGGCCATGTAATGAGAAGAGAACAAGTGAAATATATTGTAACAACTGGAAAAATTGAGGGACGAAGAGATAGAGGGAAACAAAGAGAAAAGATACCAGACAGCTTAAGAGAATGGCTTGGCAGAAGGTCAACAACAGAAATGATAAAGAACTGTCGAGATCGAAAGTTGTGGAGAGACATGATCACCTACGCCAGTAGGCCCGGTACTTGATGATGATGATGATGATGATGATAAAGAAAAGAATTCATTGGATAGATTTTAAGAAGGATCGTAAAAAAAAAACCTTACACAAAACAAAATGTTTGGAAAACAAAAAGCACAAATAGAATTGAAGGGCTTTAATAATAGATGGCTGTCAAAAGAGCTGATTATCTGTGCTTTAGTGCTCAACCGATAATTCTTGAGAGAAATTATAGAAACAAAAATACCGCTTTGTATAAAGTATAACCATGGTTCAATAAAAACCTTTTTTGTTCTTTCTTCCCTTGAATGTTGACCATTGAGAGGACCCGGATAGTAATTTAAAAGCACCACTTCATCTCCTTCATTTCCAAGATTGACAGCTGGATAGACTCCATCATTCAAATAATCAAAATCCACCTCGTAAACCTAAAAATGAAAAATTGCAAAAGATATAGTAAAATTGCTATTCATACTGCTAAAAAATAGTGAAGACTTCAGGACAAGAATAAAATATATTTATTCTCTCTCTCTCATGTGTGCACAGACACACAAAAGCATGCACATATATGCGTATGCACACACACAAACACAGGGACAGACAGAGAGAGAGAGAGAGAGAGAGAGAGAGAGAGAGAGAGAGAGAGAGAGAGAGAGAGAGAGAGAGAGAGAAAGAGTATGGTCCTGAGATGCAAATTTCAATGATAATAAGAACATTTTAGTTGAACTTTGTGGAGAGAGAAGAATTTAAAATGTAAGAAACATTGAGTGCAAAAAAAAAAGTATCAGTGATGCTAAAGATAGAGAAGATTAATTAACACTTTCAATTAAAAATTAATCAATCATTGTAGCAATTATGATAAAATATTAGAAACAAATATTTTCAGTTTGGGTAACTTAGCAACTACAAGCCATACATATGCAGACATTGGAAAAGAAACAACCCATAAATATGGACATTTTTTGTGATGAATAAATGATTTAGTTATCAAATGAAAGATAGATCATCAAGATCAACAAACTTAATATAAATTATATTACAAAAATTATACCATGTATCAAATTTTAAATTATCAAGAATAAACAAGAATCACCTCAAACATTTTGAATACAACTGTTTGTTTCAAAAGATAAAATACTTGGCAAGTATTTTTTAAAAATATAATTTTAATTTTTCTTCATCTTATGAATTAATCTACTTTCATTGTTGAAGTTAGTACCTGATGATCATCAAATAAAAGCTCAATGAATGTGCTTCATTCATGATTATAGGGATTTGCTTCTTTACATAAGCGATCTATAAATGTAATATATAACAAAGTTGATAGTTGAATTCCTTCCTGCACTCTATTTTTGTTATAGTAGATACTTGTCAATAAATGAGACAAATCTGAAACAACTGCAACGTTTTAAATACTTGGGCACAATAATAACATCAGATGGGAGATGCACCACAGAAATAAAAAGCAGAATAGCTCAATCCAAAATAGCATTTCAGAAAATGAAAAATATCTTATGCAACAAATCTATGTCAATAAAAATGAGAAAGAGACTTCATCGGTGCTATATAGAACCAATTCTGACCTATGGAAGCGAATCATGGACAATAGACAAACAAATGAAAAGACGATTAGAGGCCACAGAGATGGGATTTCTCAGAAGAATGTTGAAAGTTCCCTGGACAGCTAAAAAGACCAATAAGGAAGTTCTCAAAGAGGCCAACACAAAAAGGGAGCTCTTAAAAAACATAAAAAAGAAGCAATCAACATTTTTCGGGCACATCATGAGAAGAGGAAAGTTGGAATACTTGGTTACAACTGGCAAAATAAAAGGAAAGAGAGATCGCGGATGACAAAGAGAGAAAATACTGGATAGCTTGGTGTCATGGCATGGAAAACAGTCAACAACAGAACTGATATGATGCACTGTAGATAGAAGATTGTGGAGGGACATGATCACCTACGCCAACCGGTATGGCACATGATGAAATACTTGTCTGGTCAACATTAGCTCTTACTTTATATTGACTTTTTGGTAGAGCATTTATACTGGTTAATTTGTTTCAATTGAATTTGTTTAAAACTCATCCTAAGACTTCACAAATATTCAAAGCACTAAATGTTTAGGAAAAGTCTTACATTTTAGTATAACTGGAGCTTGATATTACCAAAACTATTGAACAATTTCATTTATTTTCAAAACTTAGAATACTGAAAATATTTAAAGGTTGACACAACTGAGATGTGGAGAAATAAACATAACTTTTATGTCACAATGTGTATGTGGAAAAAAAAACAATATTAAATTGAATGCCACAATGTATATTTGAGGCAAAAAAAAACATAAAATTGTATGTTACAATGTAAAAGTTGAAATTTGCATAAATTTAAAAAAGCATAAACTATTATGCAACAGCTTTGTTAAAAAGAAGACAGCACAAAATAATAAATATTTTGGTCACAGACCTTTATCTGTATGGCAAGACAACAAACATATACAAGACAACTACACAGTTACTGAAAAGACAACAAACATGTACAAGTAGACAACACACTTATTGGCAAGACACATATACAAAATAACTACACAATCGCATCTACTACTACAAATTTCTAACCAACATAAAATGTATATACCATTACATAAAACATAAAAATATTGTTAAACAAGTAAGTTTATAGGTATGGCATCAAGTACCAAATACAGACAAACAAAAAGTAACTCTACTGCCAATTGCTTCAAAGATTTAAATTTAATCATACCTTCTTCCCATTCTTACAAAAGTAAATTTTGAGCATCTGCTGATTTTCTAGTGAGCCATCGTCTCTGAACTTTGCACTCTTAACATCAAAGCCACATCCAACAATGTCTCCATTTCCATAGTCAGGAAGATGGTCATAGGTTTCAAATTCAGAAACCTCCACTCCATTATGCATTCTAAACAGAAATGAAAATAAAGTGTTGAAGACATATTGATGTGAACAGTTTGTGAATAAATACCTGTTTTCCTTGCCTCTCTTATCAGTATTCTACCTAATGATTCTTCAGGTTGGCCTCTGTTTTTTTGTTTCATCTGAGTGCTTTATTTGTAAATCTCTGGTTACTTCTTCTCATTGTCTGGCTGCCCATCATCTTTCCTTGATTATATAGAGATTGTTGGTTGTAGGGTCATTTACTTGTGCAATAGTTTTGAATTAATTCTATCACATACAAAATATTTTCTTTACATAATGTATGCTACAGAATAAATATAACATTAGGTAATTAGAATTTTGTAGAAACAAAAAAATAACATACCTTCCACTTGAAAGATACCCTACTGAGCCAGCTAATGATCCAATCCTGCTGTTGACTGAATACTCCCTGTGAGCAACACCAAAGCACATGCTGTTTTCATTAAGACTGTTCACTTTTAGCTGAAAGTAGGTCATTTTGGCACTGAAGGATGTCTTGGACAAAAACAGAGATGTCATTGCACCAAGTTTTCTGATTACAGGAGAACATTACAATTTGTTACACTGTAGTACTGGAAAGCTATGCCTTGATATACACATTTTAAATACATTTATGAAATGATATTCATGTGCACAAATTTGTATATTAGCTGATTATAACATTGCAGTTATCTTCTGTGTTCACCCAAAGATTACTTTTTATCATCATCTACCCTTTAGAGTTGTGGTTCCTAAAAGGTGAACTGTATCTGCCAGGTGTGCTACCAAACCCTGGCATGGGCACAGTGCTGAGGATATTCTCATGTGTTTCATTCAGTGGTTAGAAGTAATAAAATGATGATATCCACATAAGTTTAATATTTTATGAGTTTCTACAGGATGATATCCACATAAGCTTAATATTTTATGAGTTTCTACAAGATGATATCCACATAAGCTTAATATTTGTATGAGATTATACTGGAAAGTGTTAATTCTGTTGTCATTTATCATCTTACATATCCTATTGCAGAACTGTCCAACTTATACAATCAAAACTGTCAAAAGGGTGCTGCCAGTATATGATCAACAGGGAAAGGGGCCATGGGTGTCAAAAGTTTTAGGAACCCTTGCTTAAAAGTATGCTAAGTGGGCGTAGATGTATTGTGTCACAAGTTTACAGCATGCCACGATATCTGTGACTTTCTGCCAACAATATCTGCCTTCAATTTTGACATTTTTGGGCAATGGGTTGCCTTAATTTTTTATCATCCCTTCTTGCTTTATCAGACTAGTTAGTCTGTTCTCAGGGGTACCAGTGGAGTGAAGCAGGTTTTAGATCAGCTCTGTGGCATTGGTAGGTGTCGCATTCTCCACTACATTGCATTGTAATGATGACATAAAAAAAATCATTTTAAAATATTGTTAATATGCATTTGATCGGTTGATACAATACCATGTGTAGACTGTATATAGATAGACCTGGGGGCTGCGGTAGCCTAGTTGGGAAAACCACTCGACCGGGCTACTGATGTTCGGACAACCTGTGTTCGGTTCCCGTTGGAAGCAGTGTGAGTTGTACACGAGGTAAGAAAAAAAAGCCTCCGTGGCCAACCCAGCCACTGGCAGAAATGGGTACCAGGGTAGTAGCACTCTGGGAAGGTGAGGAAAACTGCATTGCATCATGAGTTTCAATGCTAGAAGTGACACTATCCAGAAGCCTCCAAACACTTCTGGATAGGCGACCAAGCACTATATATGGGTGAAAACTTGTGTGCTAAGACACCAATTCAAGTCTTGTACTTTACCTTTACCTTTAGTGTCTCACACTTGTCATGTGTGAATAATTAGTATGATTGACACTGATATAAACAGCTCAAAGGAAGCATCTGGCAGATAAGTGAGACTTCAACATAATTTCATATGTTAGTAGCAGTTTCTCTCTCTCTCTCTCTCTCTCTCTCTCTCTTTCTCTGCGATCAAGTCTCAATCACAGTAGGATTCCAGACTCTCTTATGAAGTCAGCTGTCAGTTTAAGTGATTTGATTGCCCCATATAGTTTCTCTTCCAGGGAGGTGGGTGTGGACCACGTTGTCCTTCTCAGGTCTGTGTACTGGGGGCAACCCTGTAGAACATGTTTTGTTGTCATGTTGTCCAGTGTGCAGTGGCATTGGCTGGTTGTACCTATTTTGAATTTGGTGAACATATGGTTTCTCATTCTATTGTGGTCAGTGTGTAGGCGAAGTATGATGACTTGATCCCTCCTTGATAGTTGGAGGTATCCGTCCCTCTCATTATGCTTTGGGTGTTCTCGTTTCCATTTTTCATGATTCATATAATCTTGCTCAGGTATTTTGATTCATTCACTGTTCCTAAACAATCTCCATTTATTCTTGGTTAATGCTCTCAAATTAATAAAGGACCTCACATTAAAATGAAAAAAATAGAGGGTGCATGAAAAGATAAATTAAAAAGTTTTCTCTAAAAATAGAGAGAAAGAGAGAAGCTCCAGGGAAAAAAAATAAGCAATATGGTTACCACACCTGAAGGATGTTCAGGAGCAGAAGGTGTACTTTTCCTAAGACTGTTCATTAGGTACATACAAAACCTGTCAAAATTGTTTACACTGTTCTTAAATATTTATAAATATATAATTTAAGTTGTATTCCCTAGAAAAAGGGAAGAGGGTGGCCAAACAAGATGATGGATCCAGTATATCGAGGATCAACTATAGACAACTATTACTGAGACAGACATCACAGCCAGACAATGAGAGACATTCAGATTGGCAGTCAAAAGGGTAATATCCACTAATAGACAAGTTACTTGATGATTGATCCATAGGGAATTACATGCTGATGATCTAGCAATACAGATAATATAGGCAACACACAGGAGGGGCAAAAACAATAATGTCGGAAATAGTCAACAGGTTAAATTCACAAACAAAACAAACAACAACAAAAAAAGACAATGGGAATACTAATACAGAATCAAATTGTACAAAAATAAGCAGAAAATTGCAAAAGGAAAACTTTTTGACAAACTACAGAGTAGAAAAACCGGTCATTATAAAGGCCATAAGGATAATAGAAATAGAAAAACTTAAGGATACAAGAATAGTCTTCATATGTTACTTATGTTGGTTATTCAAAGTATTCAAGATGAACCAGATTATGACAAGCAAAATAACAGAATTACTGAACATCTTAAATATCATCAAAAAAGGAATAAGCATGCATATATAATCAAAATAATGAATCATATAAAAATGCAAGACATATTACAATTACATAGACATAGAAAAAAATGAGTTTAACTTATCCAGGCTTAGAAAGATTCATCCTTTCAACATAAGTGTCTTATGGAAAGGAAGTATAAAAGAGTGGCACAGGTAAGCTAAGCAGACCATGAGTCATGGCTTGATGTTCACAAGATTCAATATTTGATTATACATGTATAAACAAGAAATAAAAGCCTACAGCTAAAACACCCTGGAAACAAAATAACAGTCTACAAATAAAATGCCAAAAACAAAAACAAGTAACGTCTACAAATAAAATACTGAGGAGACAATATAAAAATCAACAGATAAATAGGAAATAAAATATGAGCCTACAACTAAAGTCAAGGCGTGGCTCATACATTAACACACAAAAAACTGACAGTGTTGATTTTTTTTACCTCAAGATACCATCTGGTGACAAAGAGCAGTTGCTGCATACATTGCACCCCATGAAACAATTAGACTGACCTACATTATTTGTCACACTCATTGTGTGTTTAGGATTCAGATTTTCCTACAAAGTAATGAAATAAAAATGATATTGACAATATTAGATTGACATCAACGGAAATTAAAATTGCAAACTTGCAAACATATTTAATGCATAGTAAGGTATTCTTTTGGCTCCCTCAATAAGATAGAGTTGCTTGCACAGAAGAGAAACAAATGGCGAGATTTGATAAAAGATCTTTACAAGGATTGAAAACTGCTAGAATAAAAATTTAGATAAGAGAAAGAGTATCTGGGTCTATGCCCTATGAAAGATCAATAGATAGATAGATAGAAGGTATTCTTTTGTCTTTAAGTGAACATAAAGTCATCATTAAGAAGTAAATTATCAGTTTAGACAGAATTGCTGACAAGACAGAATTACTGTCACAAAATAAAACAGATTTGTCCTTTATATAGTACAAACACTATATTACTGTAGAAAAAGGAAACCTGAACTATTAGATCTACAAAAGCTTCATAGATTGATTCAAGGAAATTGAATTATGTAGAAATCAATGGTAAACAACGGTTAACTGTTGCAGTAACATAGTGTGAGATTGTGTAGTTATACACTCTTACAATTTGTGTTTACAACCACCCCACACAACTCAAACCTAATTTAACTCTCAATTCTTGGAGCCTCATCAATAACTTTGTCTATTTCCAAGAAATGATCATAGACAGCCTTCAGTAAATTTTTCTTAGTCAATTTCCATTTCTACCATTGGTGTCCTTGAAGAGAGTCAGTCACACCTGGATAAGTTAAACTCAATATTTATGTCTGAGTAATAGTAATAATGTCGTAAGAGGCGACTAAGGAGGTTGATCGATGGTTTGACAAGTTGTCATTGTAAAAAGCATTGTTATGGAAACAGAACCATAGATTTTAGAAGCAGTGATCTCTGCAATATGTGCCATTTTGGCACGCAAGATTTCTGTTTTTGAGATTGTAATTCTGCCTGTCTTCGGCTCGAAAGGACAATAGCTAGATAGATAGAATAGTAATAAGCCTTGTATGTTTAACTGATTCATTATTGTAATTATATTTCATTCTTATTCCTTTATTGATGGTGCTTAAGAGGTTCAGTCAGTCACTGATAGAGATTTTTTAGTGATTTGGGCTGTAGGATGATTGCACATTCTGGAAAGTCTCATGCTTCCCAATGCCAAGCACTCATGATGAAATCACCTTTTCTAGATTTGGTGGAGTGAGAATAGGACGCAACTGTTTAGAAAGCTTCTCACTCCCAGTGAAGAAGCTGTGTCCTCTCACTCAAAGAGAAGCAGCTGTTTGTGTCCTCTTACTCCAAGAGAAGCAGTTGTGTCCAACTCTTGATCCAAGAGAAATAATTGTGTCCTACTCTAGCTCTAAGAGAAATAGTTTTGTCCTACTCTTGTTCCAAGAGAAACGATTGTGTCCTACTCTTGCTCAAAGAGAAACAATTGTGTTCTACTCTAGCTCCAAGAGAAACAGTTGTGTCCTACTCTTGCTCCAAGAGAAACGAATGTGTCCTACGCTTGCTCCAAGAGAAACGATTGTGTCCTACTCTTGCTCCAAGAGAAACAATTGTGTCCTACTCTTGCTCAAAGAGAAACGATTGTGTCCTACTCTTACTCCAAGAGAAACGATTGTGTCCTACTCTTGCTCAAAGAGAAACAATTGTGTTCTACTCTTGCTTCAAGAGAAACAGTTGTGTCCTACTCTTGCTCCAAGAGAAACAGTTTTGTCCTACTCTAGCTCCAAGAGAAACAATTGTGTCCTACTCTAGCTCCAAGAGAAAGAGTTGTGTCCTACTGTAGCTACAAGAGAAGCAATTGTGTTCTACTCTTACTCCAAGAGTAATAATTGTGTCCTATTCTTGCTCCAAGAAGAATTGTTTTATCCTACTCTTGTTCCAAGATGAATAGTTTTGTCCTACTCTTGTCCGAAGAGAAACAGTTGTGTCCTACTGTAGCTACAAGAGAAGCAATTGTGTTCAACTCTTACTCCAAGAGAAATAATTGTGTCCTATTCTTGCTCCAAGAGGAATAGTTTTGTCCTACTCTTGTCCGAAGAGAAACAGTTGTGTCCTACTCTAGCTACAAGAGAAACAATTATGTCCTACTCTAGCTCCAAGAGAAACAATTGTGTCCTACTCTAGATACAAGAGAAACAATTGTGTCCTACTCTAGCTCCAAGAGAAACAATTGTTTCCTACTCTAGCTCCAAGAGAAACAATTGTGTCCTACTCTAGATACAAGAGAAACAATTGTGTCCTACTCTAGCTCCAAGAGAAACAATTGTGTCCTACTCTAGCTCCAAGAGTAACAATTGTGTCCTACTCTAGATACAAGAGAAACAATTGTGCCCTACTCTAGCTCCAAGAGAAACAATTGTGTCTTACTCTAGCTCCAAGAGAAACAATTGTGTCCTACTCTAGCTCCAAGAGAAACAATTGTGTCCTACTCTAGCTCCAAGAGTAACAATTGTGTCCTACTCTAGATACAAGAGTAACAATTGTGTCCTACTCTAGATACAAGAGAAACAATTGTGTCCTACTCTTGCTCCAAGAGAAACAATTGTGTCCAACTCTAGCTCAAAGAGTAACAATTGTGTCCTACTCTTGCTCCAAGAGAAACAATTGTGTCCTACTCTTGCTCCAAGAGAAATAATTGTGTCCTACTCTTGCTCCAAGAGAAATAATTGTGTCCTACTCTTGCTCCAAGAGAAACAATTGTGTCCTACTCTTGCTCCAAGAGAAACAGTTTTGTCCTACTCTTGCTCCAAGAGAAACAATTGTGTCCTACTCTTGCTCCAAGAGAAACAATTGTGTCTTACTCTTGCTCCAAGAGAAACAATTGTGTCCTACTCTTGCTCCAAGAGAAACAATTGTGTCCTACTCTAGCTCCAAGAGAAACAGTTTTGTTCTACTCTTGCTCCAAGAGAAACAATTGTGTCCTACTCTAGCTCAAGAGAAACAGTTTTGTCCTATTCTTGCTCCAAGAGAAATAATTGTGTCCTACTCTTGCTCCAAGAGAAACAATTGTGTCCTACTGTAGCTACAAGAGAAGCAATTGTGTTCTACTATTACTCCAAGAGAAATAATTGTGTCCTACTCTTGCTCCAAGAGGAATAGTTTTGTCCTACTCTTGTTAGAGAGAAACAATTGTGTCCTACTCTAGCTACAAGAGAAACAATTGTGTCCTACTCTAGCTCAAAGAGAAACAATTGTGTCCTACTCTAGCTCCAAGAGAAACAATTGTGCCCTACTCTAGCTACAAGAGAAACAATTGTGTCCTACTCTAGCTACAAGAGAAACAATTGTGTCCTACTCTCGCTACAAGAGAAACAGTTGTGTCCTAATCTTGCTCCAAGAGAAACAGTTTTGTCCTACTCTAGCTCCAAGAGAAACAATTGTGTCCTACTCTAGCTCCAAGAGAAACAGTTGTGTCCTACTGTAGCTACAAGAGAAGCAATTGTGTTCTACTCTTACTCCAAGAGAAATAATTGTGTCATATTCTTGCACCAAGAGAAATAGTTTTGTCCTACTCTTGTTCCAAGAGAAGCAATTGTGTTCTACTCTTACTCCAAGAGTAATAATTGTGTCCTATTCTTGCTCCAAGAGGAATTGTTTTATCCTACTCTTGTTCCAAGATGAATAGTTTTGTCCTACTCTTGTCCGAAGAGAAACAGTTGTGTCCTACTGTAGCTACAAGAGAAACAATTGTGTCCTACTCTAGCTCCAAGAGAAACAATTGTGTCCTACTCTAGCTCCAAGAGAAACAGTTGCGTCCTACTGTAGCTACAAGAGAAGCAATTGTGTTCTACTCTTACTCCAAGAGTAATAATTGTGTCCTATTCTTGCTCCAAGAGGAATTGTTTTATCCTACTCTTGTTCCAAGATGAATAGTTTTGTCCTACTCTTGTCCGAAGAGAAACAGTTGTGTCCTACTGTAGCTACAAGAGAAGCAATTGTGTTCGATTCTTACTCCAAGAGAAATAATTGTGTCCTATTCTTGCTCCAAGAGGAATAGTTTTGTCCTACTCTAGCTCCAAGAGAAACAATTATGTCCTACTCTAGCTACAAGAGAAACAATTGTGTCCTACTCTAGCTCCAAGAGAAACAATTGTGTCCTACTCTAGATACAAGAGAAACAATTGTGTCCAACTCTAGCTCCAAGAGAAACAATTGTGTCCTACTCTAGCTCCAAGAGAAACAATTGTGTCCTACTCTAGCTCCAAGAGTAACAATTGTGTCCTACTCTAGATACAAGAGAAACAATTGTGCCCTACTCTAGCTCCAAGAGAAACAATTGTGTCTTACTCTAGCTCCAAGAGAAACAATTGTTTCCTACTCTAGCTCCAAGAGAAACAATTGTGTCCTACTCTAGATACAAGAGAAACAATTGTGTCCTACTCTAGCTCCAAGAGAAACAATTGTGTCCTACTCTAGCTCCAAGAGAAACAATTGTGTCCTACTCTAGCTCCAAGAGTAACAATTGTGTCCTACTCTAAATACAAGAGAAACAATTGTGTCTTACTCTAGCTCCAAGAGAAACAATTGTGTCCTACTCTAGCTCCAAGAGAAACAATTGTGTCTTACTCTAGCTCCAAGAGAAACAATTGTGTCCTACTCTAGCTCCAAGAGAAACAATTGTGTCCTACTCTAGCTCCAAGAGTAACAATTGTGCCCTACTCTAGCTCCAAGAGAAACAATTGTGTCTTACTCTAGCTCCAAGAGAAACAATTGTTTCCTACTCTAGCTCCAAGAGAAACAATTGTGTCCTACTCTAGCTCCAAGAGTAACAATTGTGTCCTACTCTAGATACAAGAGAAACAATTGTGTCCTACTCTAGATACAAGAGAAACAATTGTGTCCTACTCTAGATACAAGAGAAACAATTGTGTCCTACTCTTGCTCCAAGAGAAACAATTGTGTCCTACTCTAGCTCCAAGAGTAACAATTGTGTCCTACTCTAGATACAAGAGAAACAATTGTGTCCTACTCTAGATACAAGAGAAACAATTGTGTCCTACTCTTGCTTCAAGAGAAACAATTGTGTCTTACTCTTGCTCCAAGAGAAATAATTGTGTCCTACTCTTGCTTCAAGAGAAACAATTGTGTCTTACTCTTGCTCCAAGAGAAATAATTGTGTCCTACTCTTGCTCCAAGAGAAACAATTGTGTTCTACTCTTGCTCCAAGAGAAATAATTGTGTCCTACTCTTGCTCCGAGAGAAACAATTGTGTCCTACTCTTGCTCCAAGAGAAACAGTTTTGTCCTACTCTTGCTCCAAGAGAAATAATTGTGTCCTACTCTTGCTCCAAGAGAAACAATTGTGTCTTACTCTTGCTCCAAGAGAAACAATTGTGTCCTACTCTTGCTCCAAGAGAAATAATTGTGTCTTACTCTTACTCCAAAAGAAACAGTTTTGTCCTACTCTTGCTCAAAGAGAAACAATTGTGTTTTACTTTAGCTCCAAGAGAAACAGTTGTGTCCTACTCTTGCTCAAAGAGAAACAAGTTTGTCCTACTCTTGCTCCAAGAGAAGTATTTGCATCCTACTGTAGCTACAAGAGAAACAGTTGTGTCCTACTTTTGCTCCAAGAGAAGCATTTGCATCCTACTCTTGGTCCTAGAGAAGAAATTGTGTTCTACAATCACTCCAACAGAAGCAATTGTGTTCTACTCTCACTCCAACAGAAACAACAGTGTCCTACTAAAGATCCAATAGAAATGATTGTGTTCTACCCTTATTCCAACAGAAGTTGTGTCCTACTCTCACTCTATAGTGAGCCAACACTTAGCAGTTGTGTCCTACTCTCACTCTATAGAGTGAGCCAACACATAGCAGTTGTGTCCTACTCTCACTCTATAGAGTGAGTCACCACCTAGCAGTTGTGTCCTACAATCACTCTATAGAGTGTGCCAGCACATAGCAGTTGTGTCCTACCCTCACTCTATAGAGTGAGCCAGCACATAGCAGTTGTGTCCTACCCTCACTCTATAGAGTGAGCCAGCACATAGCATTGTGTCCTACCCTCACTCCATAGAGTGAGCCAGCACATATCAGTTGTGTCCTACTCTCACTCTATAGAGTGAGCCAGCACATAGCAGTTGTGTCCTACCCTCACTTTATAGAGTGAGCCTGCACATAGCAGTTGTGTCCTAACCACAATCTTAATCCTCATGCTGGAAGATGTTAACAATTAAGCTCTGCCTTATTATGTGTTGATTTTGACTTTTATTCTAGCTGAGAACTCCCATCTTGATTTCAACCCTGAACTCACAGAACTGCATAATATCTTCAGTGGCTTCCTTACCTTGTTACATCTTTCATGATAACAACAATATTCATCAATTTTTGAATGATCAGTTGCCATTCTTACAGAATTCATTCCCCTAGTCTGACTCATATATTTTAACACTGCCCCAACTTTCCCCTGTTCTCTATTGTGTTGTTCTTGGTCTGCCTCCAGGGTACACTGTATAGTAATTCTTGTTCTAGTTTCTAGATCTATTCTGAGTATATTATCCATCCAGCTCCGATGTCATTTCTTATCACTTGGTTGTAACTCAGCAGTTCTTGGTTGATTGGATAAAAAACTCAGTATATTATCCAGATCCAGCTTGTATGAAGTGAAGACAGTCTTCATATTTTCTTTTCTCTTGTTCCCCAGCATTCAGACCAATAGGAAAGTGCAGAGAGTATGCAGTTCTCATATATGGGTATCTTTAGTTTGATTTTTCTGTTGTGCTTGGAAAATCTCCTCTTTGGTTGACTGTTGCATACAGCAGCCCACTTGTGTTTTTTTTATTATTCTAATGTCACTGCTGTCAATAATTAACAATTTCTAACATTTTAAAAATTATAATTAAAGAATAGAGTAAGCATTTCATTTTGATTGATTCAAAGCTGATTGTTATTGTTTCAGTGAAACATAAACAACTACTGACCTTACTGAGTACATGAGCAATAATGTCAATGATCTGTTCTTTCAGTTTGTGAACATTGTATCTTGTAGCAAATGGAATTATCACATGGACTGGGTTTGGAGGAAGCATATGTTCAAAGAGAACCTAAAAAACAGTATTCAATGAAACAAATGATGTTCAAAGTCTGTTTTTAAGAGGAAGAAATTCCTCACGAAAATTATGTATAAAATAAAAATTGATTATGATCTTCCCCTGCATGTACCAAAAAATCTCCATGAATAAATTTACACATCTATGATTTTTAAATGAAATAACCCATGATGTATCTATGACTTTAACCTAATATTACAATTCTGTCATAAAAACTACCTCAAAATACAAATTCTTGAAACAGAGTTTGTTGTGGGAAAACATCCCCTTCCACCTATACCTTTCTAATTACTACTTCCAGTGACCTCTGAGTGTTGGATTTGTTTCCTATGTCGTTGGATTTTTTTTTTTTTTTAAGTGCGTTGTAAAAAGTATGACGGTATCGTAATGGGCAGTTATTTTAAATACATTTCGCCAATTTTAATGAAATTAGTGTTTTTTTATCTCATGATGGGGAAATCTCCTTGGCCTTCAGCGAGACATCAAACAAACCTGAGAAGCACGGGATAGAAAGCAAACAATGTATTGAGGGAGCTGAATATACAGCTTGATTGACAGACTCACAGCGGCCATGTGAATAGACAATGTAACACCTCCTGTTGCCACAGCACAAAGCGTTTCAATTTCAGGCCATAAATCTAGTGTAACCCAGGAAATTATTTACAGCATCTGATTCCTGTATGTCTGCTAGGTTGGCTATGTAGCAACAGTTCGAAGAAGATACTATTTTTGGAAGTGGTAGTAATTTTTATAATGGTAACATGAAAATGTCACCTACAGATAGATATCATAATCTAGGGTTAAAGTGAGTTATTGAGTTATTTGCGGGTCATCATCATTGCACTCCAAACATGTCCATAGATGCTCAGATCCCCTCCTCAGCAATTCCCTCAGTGTCCAGCGACTGATGACTCCAGTTCTATGTTGGTTGATAAGTCTTCTTACACGGCCACTAAGTGTCTCATTTCTGGCTGTGCCCAACTTAACTCCCATTAAAGTGAAATAACTCATGAATAAACCACATAATATCAACATTCTTCTAAATGAAATGTCTGTGAAGTGAAACTGATACTAACATTTTAAAAAAGTAGTTTGCTGGCTTGCTTGCTTGCATTCACCCCATAACTAAAGGAATATACCTCTTCATCATCCGCCCTTAAAAGGACGTTAAGTGGGTGTGTTTACGTTGTGTTGTGGTTTGCAGTATAACTGTGATATTTGCGCCTTTCGGCCCAACACATCCAAAACTTCAGCACGACATTTTTGAGTACTGGGTTGTCTTCCCTCTTCGATCCCTACTCGCTTGGCCAGACTAGACAGGTTAAAAGGTAGTTTGTTTATGATAACAAATATTTTTAGAGCAAAACTTTATGTCTTTTAATTAACATTGCAAAACTAACATGCTTTTAACATATTAAAGAACAGATTTAGCATTTATTCTTCCTTGTTTGCGTTAAGTTGTCCACACTGAGTGACTAGTTATGATAAAGAATCAACACCCATGCACTTCAGGCAAGCTCATTAGTGCTCAGTCCTCTTTTAGCAGATAATAAACAGATAGATAGAGGAGCAAAGAGAAAAGATACCAGAAAGCTTAGGAGAATGGCTTGGCAGAAGGTCAACAACAGAAATTATAAATAACTGTCGTGATTGAAAGTTGTGGAGAGACATGATCACCTAACCAGCAGGCTTGGTTCTCGATGATGATGAAACAGATAGATAAGTATGCAGATTTATTTGCATTGATTGTACATGCACTTTATACTTCCTCTCATGAATTTTATTAAAAAAAACAGCTCAATGTATGTTTAATTTTAAAATGTTTACTGTCTGAGGGTAATAGTCTCATCAGTTATGCTCAGACCATCCAACAGCTAATGCCTCTTGTGTCTCTTCCATGTCCATGATAACAATTCTTATCACTGATGTCTATATGGTGTATTTTAAAGGAAACAGCAGCCACTCCAAAGTTCCCAACATCTTCATATTATTTTTCATGAAATGAGTCTGGATGTAGCCATGTGTTACTTCATTTATTTTTGTCCATTGGGCAGATCTGCAACTGTCATGGTGGCTGGTTCCACATATGCTTACAACTGTTGTGTCAATCCTTTATCTGTGATACAAATGATGCATCAACAATTTTTTACCAGCTTCCTGTCAGAAGAAAGTTCTCTGTTTTAAATACTAAACATTTTTATCAACTAACAAATAGCATCAAGGTAAATCATAAATTGCATCTTTTTCCAGACTGTGTGTGCATACTTAACAATATAATATACATTTTAGTATAGTCATCATTAGTAATAGTCAGATATCGTGATCATAATAGATCATCCAGTACTTTTGCTCTTTTGCTGTTGTAGATGTCATTAAATAGCTTTGTTATTATTTATATACCATATTCTCCTATAGTTTACATTTCCTCTATGGTTATCTTTCTTCTTTAGTGATCAAATACTACTTTGTATTTAGATATTGAGATCAGCATGAGTCACAAACAAGATGGTGTGTTTGAGGTTTTCACTAGTACCCCATAATTTGTCATGCAGGGGTGTTTCTGTGGGCCTGTGTTCTTTGTTGAGTGTGCTGCAATCCTGTAGGATGTGCTTTGGAGCTTGGATGCTCTGCAATGGCATAATGCATGCAAAGTCACTGAGTCCTATCTTGTGTAGGTGTGCACTGAAGCCACAGTGGTCTATTCTGGGTCTGAAGATCTTGATCTTCTCATGTCTGCTGAGCTTGTTTAAGCTGTCATATTCCGATTTTTTATATAGTTCATTCCATTGTTTGCCTGGCTTTCTATGGTTACATTATCTGGGATAGTTGTGGTGGTTGAGTGGTTAGCACTCTCACTACTGACAAAAAAGGTCTGACTCAACTCTCAGATATGACAAATGTTTTCATGATTATACCAGCACATCTCTCTCCATGTTTGTGAATTTTTTGGTCATGCTATGTCTTTTCCCCTATCATCAGAAGAAAACTCGCAGTCCTCTCCAGGTCCTAGTAGTTTCCCCACAGTTTTTACCATATGCCTATCATTGAGCCAGGCTTGACATCAAAGTGCAGCATGGATGTTACACTCTTGAATATGTTGATCCAAAGTCTTGTACTATATATAAGCATTACATGTAGATATATAGGTGAAGAAACTGACACTTTTCCAAACAGGTATTCTTGGATTGCTACCCATCCCTTCATATTTTGAGAGCCCCTCCTAGACTCTCACCTGAGGCCAACTTTTGTTTGCAATCTGTTTAGTCCCCTTTTAGGCCCCTTTGGCATCTGACCTTAATCGCAGTAGTACATGCAGTTTCATTCATTCAATTTTCACAATAACAATAATAATATTGTTTCTTTTTCAGATTTTCTATAATCAAGTTGCTATATAGTTTTAATTTGTTTATTTATACTTTTATTTTGTCCTTTGTTAGAGCAGAAGGCTTACAGAGTTACATCGTTTGATTTTGTGTTGCACTGGCCAATATAAAGCTGTAACAACCCATAACAATACCATTTTTTATCTACATAATTTTTTTTCTTGTACCCTCTTCCACAGTGGCATTCATTGTTGTGGGTTATTTCGATGTGGTTGAGGCTGTTGTGGGTTATTTCGATGTGGTTGAAGCTGTTGTGGGTTATTTCGATGTAGTTGAGGCTGTTGTGGTTATTTCGATGTGGTTGAGGCTGTTCAGGAATCAGGATTGTACTAAGGTGAAAAATGGTCTGGGAGTGCATTGGCTTTATGTTCATGGTGTTTTGTTTGTTGTTTATTTGTAGCCTCTGCTTTCAACTTGCTCTATATTTGTTTTGTTTTGTATGATGGTCTTGACTTCTCTATAGATCATTGGATGATTGGTGTATGTATTTGACTTTTCAGCTGCTGGTTTTTGAAACTGTATCAGCTACCTATTTCCAATGTTTTTGTAGTGTGAGGGTATCCACTACAGGAACACTTTTGTGGACTGTAGCAGTTGATTTAATTCTAAAAAGATATCTTGTGTGGTGCTTGGGGATTTATGTCAGAAATTCCAGAAGTGACTTGCAGTCTGTGGAGTAAACTATTTTAGGCGGAGGTTTCCTATTTTTTGCTTCAGTGTTCTGGTAGCTTAAAGTTATGCAAGTGAGTGAAACTTGTAATTGGGAGATATTTTGCAGGCTGCAGAGGCCATTTTGGTTCTTCTTCTATCACTGTACTTTATGTAGATGCACCCTCCTCTATTTTTGATAGCTTTTTCTGTGGCACTGTTTGTATAGATGTAGGAACATTTATAACAGATTATTATGTATTTATTGAAGAGTAACTTCATAACATAGTGATTTTTAATAGTGCATTTGAGTCTTGATATATGCAGAATGGAAGTTGATTGGTTCTGTTATCTTTGTTACTAGCAGACTGGAGACATTTGACAAAATTCTTTCTATCTATTGACCTTTTGAGCCATAGTCGGCACATAGGGCACAGACCCAAATACTCCTTCTCTTATCTAAATTTTTATTCTAGCAGTTTTCAATCCTTGTAAAGATCTTTTATCAAATCTTTCCATTTGTCTCTGTTCTGTACAGCAGCTCTATATCATTGAGGGAGCCGATTCCTGCTACTCTTGCCTCTTTCATCAATGTTCTTTTCAGCGTCTCTCTGGGTCTTCCTCTTTTCCTCTTACTTGTTGTTTCCCACATGAGGGCTTGCTTTGTTATTCGGTTATTATCTCTTCTCATCACATTTGACAAAATTGGAGACAGCAAAACACAGTTATTAGATGGGTTATTAGGTGTCAGGAGGAAGGCTCAAACGGTCCAGCTCTGCAGGAATTTATTAGCATGACATCTAAGCAAACAGCAGTTTCAAATATTCTGCACTAAAAGATACTACTTACTATCATCCTTATGAAATTCCTACCGCTAACAAATTGCTAATCCTACTCTCCCTAAAGTCTTAGCGAACTTCTACGATTTTTAACACTGTCCATGATAGACCAATACTTTCTAATATTCTAAATCCCCCTTACTGAAATATTCTCTGTAACCATGGCTGCTGTAATATATTGGAATCTATTTAAGCTAATGCTGACTGAACCTAGATGTTGTCAGCCTTTCAAGATGTTACCCTCACCTCATCAGTGAATTCTCCTATCTGTCTAAATACATTTGTCTTCATTCTTCTTCTACCTTTTTAGCTCCCAGTGGAGCATAGGTCTTCAACAAACACTTTCCAAGTCGTTCTGTTTTTTGCCATTCTTTTAAGATCATTCCATGTCTTCCCCATCATCTTCATCTCTGCTTCTATCTGCCTTCTCCAAGAATTCCTTGGTCTTCCTCTTTGTCTTTTCCCCTGGGGATTCCAAAAAAGGGCCTGTTGTGTAATACTCTCAGTTGGCTTCCGTAGTGTGTGTCCTATCCAGCGCCACCGTCTTCGCTGTATCTCTTTATCCACTGGTGTTTGACTGGTATATTTCCATAATTCTATGTTAGTGATTTTTTCCTGCCATTTCCATCCTTTTATCCTGCGTAAGCATCCATTATTTGTCTTCATTGATGTCTGGTAAAGTTCTCCCAATATCTAACAATGAAAAAAGTGGCTTTCAGTATTCATCACATGACCAAACATGGGATCACATGACTAAACATGGACCATAACTTTCATGAGAAGACCTTCAAATGACTATTAATAACATTTTGTATATCTTACAATCTACCAAGTTATTCCCCCCTTATAATCCCAAACTTCTATTTTTAAAACCCACTGAACTAAACTCTGGTACACATTGAGATGGGTTGCAGTTGATGATCATCTCCAGGGTCAGGATTTTATTTTCAAGTGGACTCCAGCAGTAATGTTCTTATATGTTCAGTAGTTATGTGTAAATGGTAACTGTTTTCTCTGTAGAAATTGTGCTCCTCATAGATATGAGAGGTTCAGTTTCTCTTGGGTTGCTTTTGGGTTGAGGTCTTTGATATATTTTGTAGGTTTTTAGACAGAAAGAAGCTGGAGCTCTTTAGTCTGTTTTTGGGAATCTTTTATATTATCTTGAACATGTATTGGGTCTTTGTAGGCATGTGACATCTTTTTGTTTTGTTATTTATCATCACTTTACATGTGTTGAGAAGACACAATAACAGAATTTCAAGACAGACTCTTCTATGGTAAACATCAGGATGTAGAAAAAGAGGAAGCCCTAGAGAGACACTGAAAAGAACACTCGAAAAAGAAGCAAAGTTGGCAGGCATAAACTCATTGGAAAAAATTGAACATCTCACCCAGAAACGAGATGGCAAACAACAATATGGGCTCTATGTAATGTCTAGAAGCACAGGCAGGATCAAGATCCTCACTTTCTCCAGCTCTCATCTATAAATTGGATTTTGTCTTCCAGTTTTTTAATCGGTCTACTTTTCATTTCTACGGTTATCAACCTTAGTAGCCTTGTGTTTTCTACTTTTGCTAGATGTGCTGTGTTTTATCTGCAGGATGTGGCTCAAACTGTTTATGTTGACTTCCCAGACGGTGCCAGTCAGCTTTTCTATTCTTGCATTGTCTTGTTTTTAATGTTTTGCAGATGTGGATTTCAAGTTAGTCTTTTACCCAGCTTTGAAAATGGTTACCTAACATTTTTTTTTCTGGAAAAAAAAGGGTTGCCTGGCTGATACTGACCACTTCCCCCATAAAATTAATCATTAGAAAATATGGGCTTTAGCACCATACACCTGGAGGGAACCTTTACATAATTATTTTATCTGATCCAAGTGATTTTCTGATTTTCATGCTGCACATGACCTTATGTAGTAAACATAAAGACTCTAAAATGAAATACTAATAAACATAAAACACTAAATAAAGATATTAAACATAAACAAACTAAATAAATATGTTAATAAAGATGAGCGCATAAAATAAGCACAAGCACACTGAATAAAAATGATACTAAAAATAAATAATAAAAAAATTAACTATCAAAAACATTCTAAATAAACAAGCTAGTAAATAAAATATGAAGGAGTATCTTGGTCTACGCCCTATGGGCCGGCTACGGATCAAAAGGTCAATAGATAGATAGATGGACATAAAATAAATAAAAATAAACATGATAGCAAACATAAGCAACCAAAATTATGATAGCAAACATAAATACACAAAATGAGCATACTAGTAAATATCATCATCATCATCATGTGCCTTGCCAGTTGGCATAAGTTATCATGTTCTTCCACAATTTTCTATCCACAGTGCATAAATATTAATTCTGTTGTTGACTGTTTTCCACGCAATGACACCGAGCTATCTGGTATCTTCTCTCTTCCCCATCTGCAATCTCTCTTCCCTGTATTTTGTCAGCTGTAACCAGTACTCCAACTTTTCTCTTCTCATGATGTGCCCGAAAAATGTTGATTGTTTCTTTCTGTTTTTTTAGAAGCTCCGGTTTTTTGTTGGCCTCTTTGAAAATGCTCTCATTGATCTTTTTAGCTGTCTAGGGAACTTTCAACATTCTTCTGAGTAATTCCATCTTTGTGGCCTCTAATTGTCCTTTCATTTGTTTGTCTACTGTCCAAGATTCACTTCCATAGGTCAGAATTGGTTCTATATAGCACCGATGAACTCTCTTTCTCACTTCTATTACACAGATTTGTTGCAAAAGACATTTTTCATTTTCTCAAATGCTATTTTGGCCTGAGCTATTCTGCTTGCTATTTCTATGGTGCTTCTTCCATCTGATGTTATTATTGTGCCCAGGTATTTGAGGCACTGCACTTTTTTCAGATTTGTCCCATTAATTTTTTTCTTGCATGGTGGTGATAATTGTGTTTTCGATATGACCATTACTTCTATTTTCTTAACATTGTAAATATAGTCAGACAAAATATAATAAACATACAACTATTCTGTTTTTAATGTAGTCTTTTTCATTTTCTTCTTAACTTTCTATTATACCCTCCTCCCTCTCAGATGTTGAGACAGATACAAAGTTCCAGCTGTAGCACCTCTGACAGCCTCAACCATTGTTTTGTGATGCTTTGTACAGTTTTCTTGATGCTGTCACTTCATATTACTCAGAATCTGTCTTGAGCTCTGTGTCCTTCTCCTTATATATTCTTTGTATGAGATCATCATCATCAAGTACCATACCTCCTGGCGTAGGTGATCAAGTCTCTCCACAACTTTCAATCTTGACAGTTATTTATCATTTCTGTTGTTGACCTTCTGCCAAGCCATTCTCTTAAGCTGTCTCATATCTTTTCTCTTTGCTTCCCTCTATCTCTTTGTCCCTCAATTTTCCCAGTTGTCACAATATAATTCAGCTATGCGAGATGCAATCACAAAACATTCTCGTCCGGTGGAAACATTTTTTTATACATGTTATCTTTATAAGTAGTTCAGGATTATCCAAAAATATCATCTATAATCAAGAGAAGAAGGTGGTTATGTGTTGGCCATGTGATGAGAAGAAACAACAAGAGAATCTCAAAGCAAGCCCTCAAATGGGAACCTGAGGTAGAAGAAAAAGAGGCCGACCTAGAGAAACACAAAAAAAGAACACTGAAGCAAAAGGCAACAACAACAGGCATCAGTTCCCTCACTGAGATTGAACAACTCACCTAGAATGGGTGACGTGTGATAAGGTACAATGATGGGTCATGTGCTAGGTCTGACAGTTGGTAACAAAGACCATCAGACATATAGAGTCTAGAATTTGTGCCCTATGTGCCGTCTTCAGCTTGAAAGGAAAATAGATTAGTTTTATTATATATTATTATAAATTAGATCATCATCAAGTACCGGGCCAGCTGGCGTAGGTGATCATGTCTCTCCATAACTTTCGATCTCGGCAGCTATTTATCATTTCTGTTGTTGACCTTCTGCCAAGCCATCCTCTTAAGCTGTCTGTTAATTTTTTCTCTTTGCTTCCCTCTATCTCTTCATCCCTCAATTTTTCCAGTTGTTACAATATATTACAGTTGTTCTCTTCTCATTACATGGCCAAAAAATGATGCTTGTTTCTTCCTAATATTGGAAATTAGCTCCCTTTTTGCTTTGACCTCTCTCAGAACATTTTCATTACTCTTCTTAGCTGTCCATGGTACTCTCAACATTCTTCTGTAAAACCACATTTCTACAGACTCCAGTGATTTTCTTGTCTGTTGTCCTATTGTCCATGATTCGCATCCATATGTTAAGACTGGCTCTACGTAACTTAAATTAGATAAATTATATAGATTAATTATATACATAAATGGATAGATAGATTAGAGAGATTAGACAGACGGACAGACAGAAAGTCAGACAGATAGTTCAGGATTGGTTTTATGCTGAGTCTTTCTCATATGGTATTGTTTTTCTAGTCATTCCAGCTGCTCTTCTCAAACATCTAATTTCTGTATAGACTAAATTCCAGCAGTGATCTCTGCAATATGTGCCATTTTGGCACGCAAGGTTTCTGTTTTTGAGATTGTAGTTCTGCCCTATGTGCCGTCTTCGGCTCGAAAGGACAATAGATAGATAGAAATTCCACTCCTCACTTGCATGTGACCACTTCTGGCACATGTAGAATAAGGTGGGAATATAAGGCATTGTATAATGTGTTTATTTGTGCTGATGGGTAATATTTTTGTGCTGTAGAAGAAAAGTTATCTGTTGCAGTATTTAGTTTGCCTTACTGCTTCTGGTGTATTTTTAAATAAATTCATTTTACCATCTCTGGAGAATGTTATTCCTAGATATTTGAGATCTGCTATCTGACAACATAATTCTTGTTTCAGGCACAAAAATAAAAAAAAGCTTTCTTGGTAGCTGAGATGAAATTGTATTTTATCTACAACTCAGAATCTTAATAAACATGAGGTCAAATAGAACTATATGAGATTTTTTAAATCTATTTCTAGTAAACTATTGAAAGGTATATGAATTCAGAGTGGATAAGTGGTTAGTGCATTTGCAACTGGCCAGGTGGGTTTGGGTTCAGTTCTCAGACATGGCAAATTTGTTTCAGTCTGACACAGCTTCAGAGTTTACTCAGTCTCTGAAAATTGATACCAGAAACTTTTAGGGGCAAAAATAGTGACCTTGGTGACACTGGCCACATCACCTATAAATCGTGCCAACTGCCATTTAAAAATGGGCATTATAAGTATAACACTATATACCCTGTATTCCTTACTTAAGACCTGGAGGGAACCCTTATTTACTGTTAAAGGCATTCACACTGAATAATATAGTTTTAAACATTTTGCCATAATTTTGAGTTTATAGCCAGTAGTTAGCTTCACTATTAGAGCAAGAGAGGAATAATATTAATAATTAGAATTAATTTGGAAAATCAATCTGGATATTAATTAATTAATATCTATAAACATGGTATATTGTGTTAGCTTTTTAGATGCTTTTCTCAGAGCAAGTTGTGTAATGGATCTAATTGGTTTAAAGAAAGAAATTACTATTCTGGACACGTATCTTTTTCTTCATTTTCATTGTTTACCCAATAATTATTCCTCCTGCCATTGATGCTTTAGTTGATTTACTTATTTGTATCTTTCCATGAAGATAAAATGCACATTCTTCTTTTATTATACATTGACATTAGTTAGAAGAAGCTGTATCTCAAAATTTAAAAGCTTTTGTGGTTAAAAATGATTGAATATTGCATCCTCTGAAACTCTCAGATTTGCCAATCTTTGAGCTTTTTGCTCCTAACTACAAAAATAAAATACCATAAATATTGACTTTAGCTACAAATATTACTTTTAGTGTTTGGTCTCACAAACTAAAACCACTTCCATAAAATATTAGTTTCAATGAATGAGTGGAATGTACTAAACTCAGGACATCTTTATCCTTACTTGCTACACAGTTTCCAAGATTAAAGCTAAAATGCCACTTTAAGATGAAAACAAACAATTGTGATTTTAATATTTACCATTTAAAAGTAGACAACAAGTATGGTGGTTCCCAATTGTAAAAGCACATGATTGAAAAATTTACATAACAGTAGAGACACATACTGAAAACATAAAAATAAAATAAAGTAACATGCAGCCTGGAAATGAATTTGAACTACCACTAACAGCGTGTATTATTCCAAAACAGTTAAGCTTCTTAGTTTAGAAATGTATGAAAAACTTAGACTTCCAAGATTAGTTAGGATCAAGTATATACAGAAGTGCTGAGTGGTTAGTGTGCTCGTATCATGAACAGAAAGGTCTGGGTTTGATTTCCAGAAGTGGCAGATTTTTTTTGCACTGACAAGCCTCCGATGTATACCCAGCCTCTGAAAATAGGTACCAGAGATTTTTCTGGGAAGTAAAGTAATTTTCCTGGTAACCAACTATATTATCTAAAATGTTCTAAGGTCGTTGAAAAATATGGACACTATAGCTCGTTTCAAATCATGTGCCCAACTTTTAAAATCGATATCTTTTTAATCTCTTTTTGTAATTTTTTCAAAATTTGCATGTAAAGTTATAATGATTAGAACCCAACAGGGAATTAATTTCATTAAAAAAAAAACACTTGGTTATTATTGTTGCTTATTTGATTTATATAAATTTATAACGACCCATTGATGTAGTCAAAACTTAATGTTTACAGTATTTTAAGTTAAAAATAGCGATTAAAAATCCATACACGGTACAATTGACGTTTTTGCACACTTTCCACGTGAGTTGTCTGACACAATTAGACACTTGTAGAAAACACGAGGCATTGTGTGTTCCATTTCCGTTCATTCATAGGTGGAGACGTGGAACAATAACATTTATCATGAGTCTTAAAATGAAATTCTGCAGTTTACAAAACATCGCAATAAAAATGTATGACTATTTTTGCAAAGAGGCTAAACGAGGAAGATTATTTCATTCTTTAGAAAACCCTGAGAATAGGACAAGACACATTTTGGATTTATCTAAACGGTCATTTAATCGCTGGATTCAAGCACGTGACCGTCAATGTTCAAAATATAAAAAATCACAAGGAAGAGCAAAAATGTTGGATAATTTTGACGGTGAATTTATTAGAAGTGAAATTCGCAAAATGTTGGGTATGAATGAAACTGTTACAATAAGAAAATTAAAAGTATCGCTGAAAAAGAACAACAGTATTGAAATATCAAAGTCTACATTATGGAGGAATGTGAGAGCTGCAGGCTTTACATTCAGAAAGTATTCCAATGGACGAAACATCATCTGTGAGAAGCCATATATAGTAGTCATGAGAAGCAAGTACTTACGTGAAGTAAAAGAGGTGCGCAAGCAAGGTTATGATATTGTGTACTTGGATGAAACATGGATCAATGCTCACCACACTAACCAAAGGGAATGGCAGTCATCAGATGGAAAGATTAAGAGATTAATACCTAGCAGCAAAGGACAGTGCTTGATAATTGCTCATGCAGGTAGTCGACAACATGGACTAATACAGAATGCAGAGCTCATTTTTCTTTCAAAATCCATAGACAATCAGGATTATCACTCTGAGATGAATGGTCACATATTTAGACATTGGATTGAAAATTCTGTTCTCCCATCACTAGATCGACCATCTTGCCTAATAATGGACAATGCAGCGTACCACAACATTGTTGCACTTGAAGATAAAGTCCCGACGTCATCCAGTACAAAAGATGCTATTAAGATATGGCTCACAAAGGAGCACATACAATTTAATAACATGTACTTAAAACCTGAATTACTATCTCTAGTAAAGCAAAAACAGAGGACAAAGATTTTTCAAATAGATAAGATTATCCAAGAGCACGGTCATATAAGTTTGAGGCTGCCACCTTACCATGCTCATTTAAATCCAATAGAACTAATCTGGGCAAAATTAAAAGGACAAGTGGCAGATGAAAATACAACATTCAAAATATGCGATGTAAAGACTCTTGCTAATCTCGCTTTATTAAATATAGACAAAGATTATTGGGCTAAATGTGAAGACCACGTCTTAAAACAGGAAGAGGAATATTGGAAAAATGATGGTTTGTGGAATGTTCAACCCCAAACAGTTATTAATCTTTTAGACTCGTCTGATTCAGAATGAAAGTATATAGCCCCCACAATGTTGGCCCCTATATTACCTTAAATTAGTTCAACAAACGGTCCTTTTCAGGACCACACAACTATGAAAATTGGAAATACAGGTATACCTTGATATTATCGTCAATCCTCGAACTGAGCAGACAATAATTCTCCTGGTGTTTTGTTTTATCCAGTTATTTCCCCATTACGGCCACGCCTTTACCTAGTGAAAATTAATCATAGACCAGCAACTACGGTAATTTCTATTCTTTAGGGCTTCACAATTTACAATTTTGACAAAGATCAAAGAAATATCGCCGCTTTAAGAAAACTGCAGCTGCAAGATATTTGTTAAATATACATTTAAAGGGTCTTTTGCATTCTAATAACATTTGGAAAATTTCAAAAGTTTTTAACAAACGGTTAGAGAGTAATAGTGTTTTGAAGTTGGGCATATGATTTGAAACGAGCTATAACACCATATTCCCCAAAATGCCCAGCAAGGCAGGGGAGAGAACCATTACTTTACAATATTTCTACAAAGTTTAATAAAAGCTGTTGTTAATAAAAGTTTTTAAAAAGTTTCGCTAAAGATAGAGTGGCAAAATCTAAAAAATATTCACTACTAAAGCCGATCAGAATTTTTAAAAAATAAACTAACTACACAATTATATTTTGTGTGTGACATTACATGGCTTATTTCCAGCTCTGCAAGATTCACACTCCAGTTTAAAATGTCCACCTCCTTCAGGTAATGGAAAGAACTTCGTTCCTTTGCTGTTTTATTTTTTAAAATTCACACAAACTGTGCTTGGTGGCCATTGGAATAACCATCACATAGGACAATTTCTTGATCATTGATTTTAGATCTGATGATATGACAAAACAATGTGACAATGATACTTCATATCTAAATTTCCAGCTACTGAGTGTTTGCAAGATAAGATGCTTGAGAAAAATCATCAAAGTAAATGATAAAAGAAAGAATGAGCAATGATGACATTAGAAAAACTGTTGAAACAACAACCCGCATAAAAAACAGAAAAACAAAATAATGAACTTGTTTGGTCGTCTCATGAAGATGAAGTTAAGCCAAGCTACTATTTGATATCTACATCAGTCAGATGTGGCCTCAAGATTTCATGAATACGAAAAGTCACATGGATAAACATATCCCAGAAATCCTGCAGCTGCATGGACCAACAAATGTTAGTGTGATATACTTGGCCCAAAATAGCAAACTGTAGCTTCCCAAAATGTTTCAAGATATGTGTATCATCATTATCTTGTGCCATCTTTTGCAGTAAAGGTTGACTACCATAGAGAACTATTTCACAGTCTCTTTTCTTGTTGGTATATGGTGCCATTAGTCCCTCTGTTCACTGCTGATGTTGTCTGTCCACTTTACACTTTTCCTCCACTTTGTTTACCTAATATTTACCCTTCCAAGATGACAAGATGATTTATAGTGTCTCTTTATATATCCTAAAAATGTCATTTATTTTGTTTGAAATGTGTGAAATAATTCCTTTTTTTTCAGTCTCAGCTATTCAAACATTCATTATTTGTTTTCTTCTCTATCCACCCAACTATTTTAATTTTTTTGAAAATCAATATTTCAAAAGCTTCAATTTTCTTTTATGTTTTTATTTTTATGACCATGCTTCTGAACCATAAAAGCATGTTAAATAGAGACTAAACTTTATTATGCTCATTTTTAGTCTTACTGTTATTTACTTTGATGTGAGTGTGCAATTTATGTTTACAATAATTTTTTTCAATTCTGATTCTTGTATTTATTTTTTACTTTCATTTTCTGTTACTTGTTTTGATTTGACTAAAATAGGTACATTCTTGAGTTCTCACTAAATTCTTTCAATCTACTCTGATATTGATTTGTAGGTTCTGTGTGTTAACATGTGTACATGATCAGATATTTAATTATATATATTTTTTTAATTTGAAGAACTTTAAATATGTATTTTCAACTTGTTGAGGTAAATTTGAGCTGTAGAATTGTATCTTACAATCAAATATTACCAACTTACAACAAAAAAATAACAATTAAAAAAATGCAGCCTCCTATGACAAGTATTCCAATTTAACCTTTGCTTTATCTATTAATATAAATTTCAAATGTTCAAGGACAAACCAAAGATGTCAACAGAGCATCATTGTATCAATTCTGTTAGTTGCAACTGTATTGCTGCAAATCACTAAACCTTGAGCAGAAAAACTGCTGAAGGTACTGCAATTTACAACAGAAAAAAAATAAATTACACCATGAGGAAGTGATCATTCTGCAAGTCAAATTTCCATACAACATCATCCCTCTCAACATTAAACATATTCATGTCCTCACTTCAGATGATGATATTAGATGTCGCTAAATCCCCTCAAAAAGAGAATTACAGCAATTTCATTTTGAACAATAAATTTCAAGTACAATATAGTCAGCCAATAGCATCAGTTTGTATTTTGCTTCAGATTGGTCAAAAAATGGCAAATGATTTAAAAACAAAGAATAAGGTCAATAAACTTTACAACCAATTAAATATTAAGTGGTTAATGTGCTCGTCCATTCCCTGAAGATGGATATTATTTTTGGACCAACATGGCTTTGGGATTCACCCAACCTCTTAAAATGGAGACCGGAAATTTTCTCTGGGTGAAAAAGGTATCTTTGCATGAAACTGACAAAATCAACTATAAAAGTGCCAATGGTTATGAAAAATATGGGCACTAATACTATATTACCCGTGCATTGTAAGGTGTGATGGGTACTATTCTATGCATAAATAAATACATTAAATACACAAGTGTGTGAATAATTTTCTCAACTGAACATTAAGTTTTTTTTATATTAAAATGTAAAATAATTGTTTTTCTCAAGTTCTCATGTTTAGAATTCAAAAGAAATATTAGTAGCCTCCATTAGTCATAGCTGACTATGGATTTTCCAGCACCCCTAGAAATGTTATTTTTTCTTTCTTTTTGCAGTGCATTCTCTTTTTCTATGAATCTGTCTGCTTCTTGTTTGAGTTACATCTTTAGAGTGTGTTTCCAAAGTGCGGTCTGCAGCTATTTCTTCACAGGCTGCAAGGTTTATGTTCAGTCATCATGTCACATTTACACACGTCTACAAATCAAAGTTTTGGGTGCCCCTTAGTTCTTTTGCCAAAAACATCTCAAAAGAAATAAGGCATAAGTAAATGATGACCAAGGTGGGCTAACCCCGTAATAGTGTTATAAAACTAAGGAGCTATAATATTTGCTTGATGGCAGACCATTTCTAATTGTAACACTTTTCTGAATAATATCCTAATTGTAACACAGTCTTGTGTAATAATACATTCATCACCTCTTTTGTGACACATCATGTATTAGAGGACTATCGTAACGCATTCTTACCTTAAAAGTAGTAAAAAAGTAAAGAGCCCCCATCACGCCAAGTGGCGTATAGGGAATATGGTGTTAGTGACCATATATTTTACAGACCTTCGGCACATGATTTTTGGGTTAATCTGGTCGGTATTGTGCCCATGCCGCTTTACTTTCCCAGAAAAAAATCCGGTACCCATTAAAGGCTCGGTAAACCCAGAAGCCAACGGTTGAGATCGAACCCTACCTCTTGTCCTTTGTAGTCCAGTTCACTAACTGAGCTATCGTGGCTCCCTATTCTTTACTTAGCATGTTATTTATTCTAACAACGATGTTATCTTGTAAATCGATGTAGTTGTGGCTGCTGTTGTTGGTCTGGAAAACTGGGTATCATTTTCTTATAACTCAGCCTCTCGTAACAGCTACACAATGATGCAAATGATGTTAAACGAGACGTGCTATGGTAGTCAACTGTCAATCACGACAGTCACTGTGTCTGCTACCAGGGTTACTGTCAGGTATACACTGTACCCTGATCATACTTCGCTTGTAAGCTAGACTGTACTGACTGGCTTCTTGATTCTCCAACTTATATGTGCCCGCAACAACTTCCCTTAAGCTCAGCGTCATGGCGTATGTAACGACTGCTGAAATAAGAAATGGCTGCACACTGAAGACTTGTGTTGGAAAGGTCAAATAACTTTATTCAGCAACCCTTACAATGTCAAACTATTCACAAAATATGTACAATGACCAGTGGTCTATACATTCTACTCGGCCATTCACACATCAGTACAAGGAAATGCACATTCTCCAATGGACACTCTCACTTCAGGTCTTATATTGCACACAACCTGACTAATATCATTCCTGCTATACTAAATTACTAATGTCCTAGCCACTATCAAAACATGAAAGACTCTCTTCTAACTTGGTTCTAACTAGCTCTTAATAGCTATTCTAACTTTGGGCTCACTGAGCCCCTACAGGCCAATGCCTCACGGCGTCGCTGTTCCTGTTCCTCTCTATGTTTCAATATTCTCTGGAGAGCCTGTTTCTAGCTCCATGCAGGGACTTATATACTTCATCCCCTATCCAATTAAAACTCACTTCCTCCATCTCCCTACCAATAGAATTCATCTATGCCATCTGCTCACCTCTATGTTTACACTCTTATCAGTCACGAGATTCCTGCTCTACCTCTAACACAATTTTACTATTTCTCCTGACTGTTCCCCGTGCTATGTTTCCTCACTCTCTCCAATCATCCCCTACTCTCCTTCTCACCCTCACACCCACTGCTACATAATGACCATATTGCCTCTGGCTGCAAAACTTTTGTAAAATCAATTCTAAGCTACAATAACTTACAATAACAATAAATTAAATGGTTTGGACATTTAACATGGCTACTGACAAAGAGCATCTCATAATAAATATTTACAACCAAAGGCATCTATAAGATAAGTAAAGGAAAACCTCTCAAAAGATGGATTAACACAAGAACAATAGACTTTGTTAAAATAACAAAACAAAAAACTATGAACTAAACTACAGAAGACTATCAAGAACACTCTATGTTTAACCTTGATACTGCAAAGTACATCAGGACAGAGAGAGAAAGTGAGAGAGAGAGGAGAGTAAGATAAAACAAGTGAGAGATTAATATTCACACACTTTAAATGAAAAATGTCTGGGGTCTTATTTAAGTGATTCTTAAGTACATGTATAAACCATTACCTGGATTCACTAGCAGTGGGCAGCCTTTTGTGTATCCATATTGGCTCAAGCATGAAACAGAGGTAGCCATTGATTTAATATGTTTAATTTCTGGTACAGCTGCTAAAGTGGCAAGACCTCCATCTGAGACCATGGTACAACCATTGAGATTTACCTACAGATTTATAAAACACAAAATAAATAACAATTTATGTTTAAAATGAATTAAACAAAATGACCATGAGGGTCTGGCCTCAATTTCCAAATGTGTCCAATTTATTGTCAGACAGATATGGCTTCAGAGTTCACTCTAAAAATAAGTACTAGAAATGTTCTATGGAAAAGAAGGCTGGCCTGGAGTGATACTGACCACATCAAACATAAATGTTTTAGTTTTCATGAAAATAATGATGGCTTTAGCATACTATTCTCCAATGGCTACAAATGTTCACAAATATTCTCATTGAGAGTGTAAAAATAATTTTGAAATCTTTTCAACTAGAACCAGTTTTGAATATTTGGGATAAACTGAGAATTTATTCCAAAGATTTCCTACTGTGTAGCTCAGTAAAATTGTATTAAATTATACACAATATGTTTTCAGTAAAAAATTGAATGTTGTGAAAATTGTTAAAAAATAAGCGTGAAACTTTTTGAATGCTTTCACAAATAATCTATTTTTACTCAAATCAAATTAGATAAACAATTTACTACATTTCCCTAAAAAAAAAATAATTAATGAAATTGTTTTATTATTTTGCAACATTGGGAAAAAAACAGTTCATATTAATTCTAATTTGCTACATTTCAAGTAATAAATAATTTGTTTCTATTTCAATACACCCATTCTGAACATTCAGGTGCAGGGAAATTTCAAAATATATCAATTACTTTTTGAGGCGTGAAAAGTGGCAGCTTAAAAAAAGAATATAATTAAGAAATACAAAATTATGATACATTTTAAATAAAAATTTTATTCCAATGTTTTCTATATATAGCCAACTATTTCAGCAACCAATTAAAAACTAATCATAATTTTTGATTAACATACATTTTTAACAAATGGTAACAAAAAGAATACAATTTTAACAATAAATACTTAAATAGTACCTCAATGCTGTTTTTTTTCTTAGTCTTTGAAAAACCTTGTGCAAGCCAGTGTAATCCTAAATCTGTTATGATGCTACATCCCTCTAGAGAAACATTTGTGATCCTTGAAAGTTTTCTCTTAAAAATTGAAGACAAAAATTACTTATTAATATAACATGAAATGTTTATTTTTAATTCTATAGTGTTTTAATTTTAGAAGAAAGCAAAGAAAAGAAAATCAAAGTAAAATCATTAACAGAAACAAAATTAAAATAAAATATAAGAATAAAATTACATAAACTATTTTAAATATTTTTTCGAAAAGAAACTGATGAAAGAAGAATGTTTCCAATTTTTTTTTAAATCACTTTAATTTAATAAAAATAAAAAGCAGTAAATTATAAGGTAGCCAGTCTAGAAGAGGACAGCACTCTTTCATTTTTCTCATGGGCCAAAGACAGCACATAGTGCAGAAGTTATAGTTCTCACAATTGATGATTTGCTGCTATTTCTTGAAGGTCTTTGTTCTTTCTTAGCCCCAAGATTGAGCCTTCCTTAGTAATTGTTCTTCCTCTTGGTCATCCTTGTTTTCTTTTACCAGATGATTTTCACATGAATGCCTGATGGGGAAGTCTTTCTTCTTTCATTCTCAGTAAGTGGTCGGTGTATTTTTAATGCCATCTTTTTATAAAGCTTAAGACATACTCTTGTTTAGATTATTCTCTTATTAGTTCATTTGAAATGTATTCTTTCCAGCTTAAGTTTGAGACCCTACTTAGATATTTGTTTTCAAAGGCATTTAATTTCCTATCCAAACTCTGGGTGGATCTCCATATTTCACATCCATATTTTAGCACTGGTTGATATCATACAGGAGCAGAATAATCTAAGTTTTATTTATTTTTCACTGAGCACTTTGGATCTCCAAATGTTCATCAGTTCGTTGAAAGCAAACTTTGTGGATGGTCAGTTTTCAAGTTAATCATTATCAAACTATGTCACCTGCCTTAATAAGTGTAGTTTGTAGGGAGCCCTTGATGTCTTGGTTTCAACACCTTCTACATCACCCATTTTTTTTAATTTTCAGAACTATATCTTATGTTATTATTCTTTAAAAGTTATTAAGGTACTTCATAGGGACAGATGTGGAAGCTGTGATAGCTCAGTGGTTAGTGAACTGGTCTACTAAGGACAAGAGGTTGGATTTGATCCTGATCAAAGATGGCTTCTGGGTTCACCCAGCCTTAAATGGGTACTGGATTTTTTCTGGGGAAAGTAAAGTGGCACAAGCGTAATACCAACCACATTACCCCAAAAATCATGTGCCGAAGGTCTGTAAAAATTATGGTCACTAACACCATATTCCCTATACGCCACTTGGCGTGATGGGGCTCTTAACTTTACTTATAGGGACTGATGTATTGTTCAGGAACCATAAACAAGGTTCCTATGGTTAACATGAAAGCAAAAGTGACCCAAAAGTGATCAAGACCATTCTTCACCTCAAAGTTGATCTGCCTGGTGACAGAATCTGTGAAAAATAAAGTTTTAGGTGATGGTTGTCACAGACCCAGCAGTCTGTTTATATGGATGGCCTAGCAATGCAGTACCTCTAGGGTTGACAAGATTCAATTTCCCCAGCAGAAAGCTTAAAATTAAGAAAGTCATTGCAGCACTTTACACCATTATCCTTGATCTTAGAGCTATTGGTTTATTTTGACAAATTGTTCAAGATTAATACTGAATTTATGTAATCACCATTAAGTACTATAACTGCTGGTATAGGTGATACATCCTTCCATAATTTACTATCTCTACACTTGTTTATCAATTCTAATGTTGGCTGTCTTTCAAATCACTCTCTTAAACTGTTGTGTACTTTTTCTCTCTATTTTCTCTTTTTCACATCTCTTCTTGAGAAAATGTGGAAATAAAGCTAAGCACAAAAACAAAGTTTAAGCTTTTTTTCTAAATTATATGTATTATCTGTCTTTACTTACTTCATTTGAGAGCTGATAAATGTACTCAAAAACAAATGCCTCAGAAAAATGCTTTGTAGAACATGGAATGAATTTAAGACTAGTACAGATGTAAAAGAACAGGCAATGCTCCAACAATATCATCTATAAACAAGAAAAGAAGATGGGTATATGTCAGCCGTTTGATGAGAAGCAATAACAAGAGAATCACAAATCAAGCCCTCAGATTGAAGGTATTTTTTGTCAAACAGTGACAAAAGGAAAAGATGCCAACCTAGAAATCCACTAAGATAACACTGATGCAAAAAGCAATGATAGTGGACATCAAGTTCCTTGTTGAGAAGGAAAGGTATACTCAGAACAAGGACATGTGGCAAGACACACTGCAAATCTAGTACAAAATCTGATGATCAATAGCAAAAATCATTACGCATGAAGAGTCTTAAACTTCAGCCTTACGTGCAACATCGAAAGGACAATAGTTAGAAACAGATAGATATCTCTTCTTTCCTCAATTCTTCCAGTTGTGCACTTTTCAGTACGTGGCTAAAAAAATGAAGATTGTTTGAATGTGTTTATATATAAACTGAATTATCTCGGCTAAAAAAATGAAGATTGTTTGAATGTGTTTATATATAAACTGAATTATCTCAGAAATCATAAAGTTGCATATTTAACCCTAGATTACGATACAGTAGTAAAAATTACAGCATCAAAACACAAATTCTTCAAAATTTGATAGTTTGCTGTGTTCAAAGATTAACACCCACCTCCCCCACCTTCTTAATTACTATTTCCGGTAACCCCTGAGTGTTTAATTTGCTTTTATTAATCTCTCCTGTGTGTTACCGGGGCCTCATTATGAGGGAAGTAAAGAATAGTGACACTGTGATCTTCCAGGCATGTCGTAAGAGGCGACTAAGGAGGTTGATCGATGGCTTGACAAGCTGTCATTGTAAAAAGTATTGTTATGGAAACAGAGCCATAAGTTTTGGAAACAGTGATCTCTTCAATATGTGCCATTTTGGCATGCAAGGTTTCTGTTTTTTGAGATTGTGGTTCTGCCCTATGTGCCGTCTTCGGCTCGAAAGGATGATAGATAGATAGATTAATGAATGATGTCCTTTTTTTTTTACATTTCTTGAAATATGATCCTGTAATAAAAAAAAAAAATTAGCCAATTTTGAACAAATTTGTTATGTTTCTTTTTTTTTCCCTTGTGACCAGGGAAGCTTCCTTGGTCATTGGTGACATCAAACAATCCATTGTGACTCGGGAAACACAGTGAATAGCACTTTGAGGTAGCTGAGCATACAGACGAACTTATGGCTACTGTCTGAATAGACAAATAACACATCTGGTCTGAATAGACAAATAACACATCCGGTCTGAATAGACAAAGTAACACATCCGGTCTGAATAGACAAAGTAACACATCCGGTCTGAATAGACAAAGTAACACATCCGGTCTGAATAGACAAAGTAACACATCCGGTCTGAATAGACAAATAACACATCCGGTCTGAATAGACAAATAACACATCCGGTCTGAATAGACAAAGTAACACATCCGGTCTGAATAGACAAATAACACATCCGGTCTGAATAGACAAAGTAACACATCCGGTCCAAGCAGTCAATTTCAAGTCATAAATCAACCTGCGACAGGAAATCTGAGTTCCTCGTGTCTAATAGGTAAACACACAGTTATGTGTCAAAGTTCAAAGAAAATACTATTTTTAGTGCTCCTAATGTTACAGTTAAGTTGTAGTAGTTTGTACTACGACTTATATTGGAGGAACACATTGAAAAGCAAATACCTTTTGTACTTAACTTCATCGACTTCGAAAAAAGCATTTGACAGTATTCGTTGAGATTCTTTGTTGAAAATCCTGAAGCAATATGGCTTACCATCAAAAATCATAAATATTATTAAAGACATGTATGATGGTTACACATGTGCAGTTCGAACAGAGGAAGGGTTGAGCGAATGTTTCCCAATAGAAACTGGGGTTACTCAAGGATGTGTTTTATCGCCCTTGTTATTTGGAGTTGTTATGGACTTCATAATGAAGAAATGCTGCACTGGTAATAAAGGCATCGAAAAGATACAAGGAGACCATTTGGAGGACCTCGGCTTTGCTGATGACATAGTTCTCATCAGCAGTCAGATAAAAATAATGCAGGAAAACACAAATCAATATCATCAATAGCCAGCAAAATTGGGCTTGAGATCAATCATGAAAAGACTAAAGTCATGAAAAGCTTAATTCCAACAGACGACAAAATACACATGGAAAACAAACCAGTGGAAGAGATCAACCACTTTATCTATCTTGGAAGTCACATTGATCAAAAAGGGGATACAAGTAAAGAAATTAGAATCAGAATAGCTAAAGCAGCAATATCTTTCAGAAGCCTTGAAAAATTGTGGAAATCAAAACTCATCAGCACGAACACAAAACTTAGACTATTCAAATCAAATGTACTATCTACCCTTATGTATGCATGTGAGAGCTGGAAAACAACAAGAGACATAAAGTTGAAAACATTCAAAAATAAATGTCTAAGGAAAATACTTGGTATAGTATGGAACGAATTCAAAACAAACGAGGAAATTAGAGAAATTGCCAATCAACCACTAATATCTTCAGTAATAAAGAAAAGACGATGGTCATATGTTGGACATGTGATGAGAAGAGATAATAACAGAATAGCAAAGCAAGCCCTCATGTGGGAAACAACAGGTAAGAGAAAAAGAGGAAGACCCAGAAAGACACTGAGAAGAACATTGATGAGAGAGGCAAGAACAGCAGGAATCACTTCCTCAATGAGATTGAGGTGCTTGCACAGAACAGAGACAAATGGCGAGATCTGATAAAATATCTTTAAAAAAATTGAAATCTGCTAGAATAAAAATTTAGATAAGAGAAGGAGTATCTTGGTCTACGCCCTATGGGCTGGCTACGGAAAGGTCAATAGATAGATAGATAGATAGAATTTGTACTATGGAATTTAACGAAGTGTGTCACAGATAGGTATTGTAATTAAGGGTTAACATTATTAATATGTAATTTTAGTTACAAAAATCTTTTAGCTCTAAGAATATTTTTAACAGATCAAGCAGTAAAGCAGATAAATATCAACAAAAAAAGAAAAGGCATGTTATTAACCTCTCCCATTATGTGAACAAGTCTTTTGAGAACAGCATCAGTGACATAACCATTTCTGCTCAAATCAATACTTTTAATCTTGACTTTGTTACGCTTTGCTTTCTTTAGAGCTTCCTGAATGTAAAAAAATGCATACAAAATTTAGTTTAGAAATGACAAATATATTCAGTTTAATATATAGAGAGCTGAGTAGTCTGGATGTAGGACGCCAGCCACTGGTCAAGAAGTTCTTGGGTTTAATTCCCACCACAGGCGGCAGGAATTTTTCAAA
Source organism: Megaustenia siamemsis (assembly GCA_032433765.1). Classification (NCBI taxonomy): domain Eukaryota; kingdom Metazoa; phylum Mollusca; class Gastropoda; order Stylommatophora; family Ariophantidae; genus Megaustenia; species Megaustenia siamemsis. Next base: position 57,022,442 of record JAVIAB010000001.1, read on the forward strand.
AATTGAATTCATGTTTCTTCGTGGCTATACCCTGCCCTGGTCTCTGAGTAGTAAGATCCAAAGTCTAGCCCTTTTGGATAAGGGCAAAAAAATAGGAGGTAATGCTTGCATTCTGCACATGTTAAAGAACTCTTGGCAATTTGAAATCAAAAAGAGTGTGCCAAAAATGGCCGCTGCCCTGTCAAAATTGATAGATAAACTTCTTTCCAAAAAACATCAAAACCCTAGACGATAAAAAATATGAGAGTATCTTTTAAGTCTATGAATATCTGCCTGTATGGTGGGTGATATCTGAACACATAGTTGCTGGTATGAAAAATAGGAAAAAGTGATATCCATACATAATTCAGTCCTTCTGGACTTTGCTGGAGATATGATGCTGGCGTATGCAAACAATAAATATCATATAGTCACTATAATACACTATGTCTGCACAAACTCTGTTAGGCATAACATTATACAAATTCTATAACAAATGTTAAAGATATTATTCTAAACTTAATTACTCCATTTCACTCCCATGTTGAATCTTCAACTTTCTATTTTTTTTTTCTAGTTCTTGCCAGGTTAGGATAGGTACTGTCAAACCATGCCAACTTTAGAGGCCTGTGTGCAACCCTATTAGCGTGACATTACTGGTCAAGGTTCACCTTTGCAAGCTATAGATGATATAATTCTACCCACAACTGTCCCTGCTCACAAATCTGAAAATGTCACGTTAGCAGACTTTCTCTAAACTTGGCTGTGTTCAAACCTACTACTATTATCAACAGATAAACAGCACAGCGTGTATCTTGTCCCCTCTGCCATGTGGGGTCATTGGAGAGGAGAAGGTTAGGGAGTAAGCCCCAAACAGAAAAAATGAAGTGTAGAGCCTAATGCCTTTAGTGATCTGTTACAGACCCTTGATGGCATCATCTACTGAAGTTATACAGTCAGATCATACCTAAAAGTAGCACAATTATATTCCTTTGGAATGAATAAACAAGACCGAAATGAGAATTCTGAGGACTGGGTAAATCAGAATCTTCTATACCTTGCCATGGCTTGTGTGAAGGAAAGGTCATCTTTTGCTGTATTCACTTTTGAGTTATTGAGTTATTGAGTTATTGAGTTATATGCGGGTCATCATCATTGCACTCCGAACATGTCCATAGGTGCTCAGATCCCCTCCTCAGCAATTCCCTCAGTGTCCAGCGACTGACGACTCCAGTTCTATGTTGGTTGATAAGTCTTCTTACACGGCCACCAAGTTTCTCATTTCTGGCTGTGCCCATCTTAACTCCTATTTCCATCATCCGAAGAAGCGACGTTGATCTGTGTTTGTCGAAGTCCCGTGCTCTTCCCACATCTCGGAGTGCATTGATGATGTCCGCCCGATCCATCGGTTGCCCGTCCTCAACGACAGCGCAGCTAGCCAACCTGTCCGCTCTCTCATTTCCCCGCACTCCCGCATGTCCAGGGACATAGACAAAGGTGACCTTACGTATTTTGGATTTCTGCAACGACTCTACCCATTGCATGCGTACAAAGCCCGCCTCCACTTTTTTTATCATGCTCATCGAATCACTCAGTATACATGCGTGGATGTAGTCTTGTGACTCTAACCATTTGAATGCCTTGGTCACTGCCATCACCTCCATTGTCATGCTACTCGTGGTCATGGCGTATGCACCACTGTCTTCCTTGGCCATTCTGCCTGCCGAACGTGCTGTAAATGCCCATGCACTTCTTTCGTGTCGTCTTACAGATCCGTCTGTATAGATGACTGCATCTTTCTCATCGGTGTTATCGCAGATGAGACCGTTGACCTCAGCATTAACCACGACCGGGTTCTGTTCCCTACTTTTCCTGTCGAGTGTGACAATACATGAGAAAGTCCCTTGAATGTCGTAGGCACCGGTATCCACTCCTCACCAACGCTGAGATTGGTAAGCCCACAGACCTGTTTGATGACATCTTCTGCTCGGCCCACCCATGATTTGCCTCTTTTTAGCCTGGTGCCTTTCTCTGTGTTGAGCACGTGGTGCAATGGATGCTCTGTATCTGTACTAATCTTCAGGTATGCTCGTGCTCTCCAGATCTTGATTCTGTCATCCATGGTTGGAAAGTCAAGAAGATACCTCATTGCCACACAGGGAGTGTCCCTCGTACATCCCAGGATAATGCGCATGGCTTCATTTTGTATTTTCTCCAGCCTATCAATTTGAGTCGTACTAACAGTAAGAATGGCCAGGGCATACTCGATTGGTGCGAGGACTAATCCCTGGAACAGAAGAGTAAGTAGCCTCTGCTCGATGTTGGCAGCTGCCATGACCTTCAAGGCGGCTAATCCTTTGCGGGATTTTGTTATCACATGGTCGACGTGGTCCGAAAACACAGGCTGCGATCAAACTTAACTCCGAGGTATGTCATCAACTTGTCCCTGGTCACCTCATCAGCTCCCATTCGTACTACCGGTGTGGTCGTATTAACGATATGATTGTTAAGGGAGAACCATGAAACTGATGCTTTATTAGGATTAACAAGGCACCTGAAACCCCACACCAGGAAGAAATGCGATCGAGTTCGTCTTGCATTGTGGAGGCGATTCCCGTCTGTCTCTTCCCTGTCGATATACCAGAATATCATCAGCAAAAGTCATAGTTCTTCCCTCCCATCCAGCTGTTGGGACGTGATCGTTATTGTGTACACATTAAATAGAACTGGTGACAATGGTGAGCCTTGTGGCAGCCCAGGACAAATGGATGTTGGCTCGGAAGACCAACTTCCACATCTGAGTATCACCTTCCTCTGAAACAGTGCCGCGGCGATCCATCTTATGAGCAACCTACTATGACATATTGACTTGCCGTCTCAGATAGAATGCCTATTTACTATTTTTCATTGAAATTTTATTAAATATCACAGTATTAATTATTCTCTTTCTGTCTATAATCTTCAGTCATATATGGTTTTATGTATTTGACACATTTAGCAGTGGCTTATTTTAAGTTAGTTATCGAAATTATTTTCTTTAAAAAATGTCATGTCTCTTTATATATATATATATATATATATATATATATATATATATATATATATATATATATATATATATATAAAACAGGGTGTTAGACAAGGTTGTGTGCTGTTACCAGATTTGTTTCATATTTATAGTGAGATTATTTTAAGATCCATAAGGGGCATGCCTGGAATAACAATTGGAGGTCATAATATAAATAATCTAAGGTATGCTGATGATACAGTCTTAATCGCTAAGAGTGAAAATGAGTTACAAGAAATGTTGGACATTATAGTTAAAGAAAGCAAAAATAAAGGACTCAGCCTTAATAGCAAAAAGACAGAGGTAATGGTAACAACAAAGAAAAAGACATCACCTCAGTGCAAAATAAAGACAGGTGGAACAATATTAAAAAAGGGTAAATGAATTTAAATATTTGGGAACTTTGTTAACCTCAGACGGAAGATGTACAAAAGAGGTGAGATGCAGAATGGCTCAGGCAAAAGCAGCTTTCCAAAAAATGAGCAAGATACTATGCAATCCATTTTTGACAATAGAAACAAGAAAGAGAGTTCTTAAATGTTATGTAGAACCAGTCTTAACATATGGATGCGAATCATGGACAACAGGGCAACAGACAAGAAAATCACTGAAGTCTGTAGATATGTGGTTTTACAGAAGAATGTTGAGAGTACCATGGACAGCTAAGAAGAGTAATAAAGATGTTCTGAAAGAGGTCAAAGCAAAAAGAGAGCTAATTTCCAATATTAGGAAGAAACAATCATCATTTTTTATAGATTTATCAGCTTTTCCCACTAAGCACTCTGGATCAATCAGATCCCTTTTTCACCTTTAGACTTCTCAGTCTCTCAATATATACATCACTGTCCCACCCATTCACCTCATCTCTTAAGAAGTGAAGAGAAAACTTGGGGATGTCCTCTTTGTTGAGAGTAAGGCTGCACTCAATGCCAGAGCTGCCAGCGACCTTATCAGTTATTTCATTCCCACGTACACCAGCGTGCCCTGGACAGTACACCCATGTTAATGCGTTCACTTTGGAGTCATCTAAGAGCTGCATCCACTCCTGCCGCAGACATTGCCTGTCAATCTTCTGTAGCATACTTTGTGAGTCAGTTACCAATACAGTATGATCAACTTTCTATGTAACTAACCATGTTATTGCCAGCATTGTTGCTTCTATCTCCATTCTCATGCTGTACACTATCATACTAAACTTGCCAGATTCCCTAGCCACTTCTATGCCATGTTGGTATGCCACAAAACCCCAACCACTGCACTGTCCGTGGAATACAGAACCATCCATGCAGATGATTGGATCCTGAGGTGAGGACACTTTTTCTATGGATTTCCTTATTATGACCTTGGTAACTCCATAAGACTAATTGTGACACTCCTGGCCGATCTGTTTTTATCTGTGTGTACTTGATATACATTTTTGAACAGAGAAATCAGTGCTCTTACTGTTTGGTTATTCTCACTTGTCATAATGAGCAACATAAGAAAACTAGTTTTTCCACATCAAGTATATTAAATTTACCTTCAATTTTTGGTCAAAGATGTCTAATGGAATGTACCCAAACAGAAGACTTCATCCTCCAAGTTAATTGCCAGAGTAGCTGGGTCAGCATCTACTTTAACAGATTCACCTTCACGTTTTCCAAGTTTTTTTCCCAACTCAGAAAATTGCCTCTTTGCCTTCAGCAAAAGAAGATAAAATAAAAATACATACTTTCTAAAGGCACTATTATACTGTCTGCAATTCACAACAATGTTGATCTTCTGTATAATTTATTAATTGCTTTAATTATAAAGGGAGCCACAATAGCTCAGTGGTTAGTCAACTGGGCCACAAAGGACAAGAGGTAGGGTTTGATCCCAACCGACGGCTTCCGGTTCACCCAGCCATTAATGGGTACCGGACTTTTTTTCTGGGAAAGTAAAGCGGTATGGGCATGATACCGACCACATTACCCAAAAAACATGTGCCGAGGGTTTGTAAAATTTATGGTCACTAATGCGATATTCCCTATACGCCACTTTGCGTGATGGGAGTACTTTACTTTTACTACTTTTAATTATAAGCATCATTAATTTAGTCTTTGAATATACAGCTTCCTCTATCAGTTGTCTCTACAGTATTCTGCAAGATCATCATGAAGAGAATCGAAGATGCAGAAGACACTGTTATGCGTAAAGAACAAGCAGGATTTAGAAAAGGTAGAAGCTACCTAGGTCACATTTTTAAGATAAAGTAATAGGAAACTCTTTATACAGCTTCACAGCAAGAGGCAATCTGAGCATCAGAAGTAGACCCTATCGAGCAAGTCTTTTGGCCCTTTACCTTCTTCACACTCTAGGGGAGGTGGGCCCAGCTGGGTCATGACTGCCAGGTGTTGACCTCCAGCTGCATTGAATTCTAAAGCTTAAAATATATTCAGCACAAAATAACTACACTTATTCTACAGAACACTTCTGGTCGAATCTACACTATATACCCCACTGTATACTTACTTATCTTAGCTTTAACCCAGCACATTGATGTCCTCTTCATGATGGCAGCAGGCTAAAACAGTTTGTATTTGGAATGTCCTTTTATATATACTCACGTACATGCTGCTTTTTGTCATGATGTAATTCGGCGCAAGGGAGTGGTTCAGTAACTGATAATCAGTGATAAAGATAGTTCGGCTTCGCAACTCCATTACTTTAGACTGTCAGTATTGCAATCATCAGATGAGGCTTACCCACGGTCAATGATATAATCTCTTATCACTTATCATCCATGCCTTAAATATTCAAGGATTAAACTGTCGCTATGCTATTGGCTTACATAGGAGTCAGAAGTGGTTGATGTATAAATTAGCCACCTAATCGTCTAAACATCAGATTATTCTGAGATTATTAATATGTTTTGATTTTGCCAGAGCCAGCATGATGCTCTTTCGGCTGATTCAGCAATAACCATTGCTCTTGTTCATATTCCCCACTTAAATCCTAGCATCTTTAATAAGTCATAGAGGGGTGAGTCCTATGGCACTAGTTTTCACAGCTTACATGCTGACCTAGAATTCCTGCTGTCATAGCTTGGTGGCAAGATCCTTGTATTTGGCTAGTTTAAATATATGCTGTTTCTCTATCTTGGATTTGAATGACACTGCGAGCTCTACTAAGATGATATGGGTCATATTTTATGTGTAAAGTGCAATGTTCTGATGCATTTTAAATCACTTGACGCACTCTGGGTACTTCCCTCACCCTGGGGGGTCAACAGCCATCTCCTGGTCATTTGCTATGTCCAGGATAGTTGAATTGTTCCACTTGTTTTGCTTGGGGTGTGCTGCCTGTCAAACTCTAAAAAAATAGGTGTTCGTTGTGGCTGATTGAACTTGAGTGTTGGCCTTCATCCGCACCCCGTCCGCGATGGCAGCCAGTTCATGCAGCACTTTGTTGTGTCGCCACATATATCACCCTTGGCCTAGCAGTGATTAGCAAGAGGAAAGAACAGGCTCCATCATCTGTCTTCCATTGCAGAGAAGACATCAATTGTCATTTGTCTTTCACCACTTCACAAAGTTTCAGGCTGATGGCAGAAGGTCGTACATAGATTTGTTTATGTAGTTGAGCAGGAGCGGTGCCAGATGCTACATGTCATTCCATGTTAACATTCTTTGCAAGGCCTCATCCCATGTTATCCATTGGTCTTGCTGCACCTGTTGTGCTGCCTTTTGCACACATTTGTTCTCATTGGCGTCTCTGATCTCCCGGACTACCATGTCCCTATGTTGTCTGTTTGATGCTTTTGACCACCATTGGATGTCTCTGAGACCAAATCCACGCCTGTTGGTCTGTGTGTAGCCCATCACTTCCTTCAGTTGGAGACTTTCACATACTTTATTTACTGCTGAACACATCTGTCATTTCTGACCAGTCTTCACTGTGGGTTCCACTGTTCCAAACTGCTTCATCTGATAAGCTTTGTAGCATAAATGCCAGTCTGGTCTTTCTGGCTTTGTATTCTTCTAGGACTGACTTGAACTGGAGGACCAGCTAAGCTAGAAAGCTTAATACAGTGCTATATCCATCTGTTCTAGCAGCACTCTCAGCCATTTTCATGTGTACTTGCTAATCTTGCGCTCCATCACTTCCACCATACTTGAGTTGATCTCATATATCAGAAGAGGCTATAGCAGTTTAGGTGTCAACATGACCTGGAGGCACTAGATTTTGAAATTTCCTAAATTTCTGTTCTGGTTAATGATCTGTAGCCCTTGCTCTGCCATCTCTCTTACTCTCTGGACAGCCTACGTGTCCAATGAGGCATCATACACTCTTTTTAGACTCTTTATTGGTTCTTCGCGGACAGTTGGGATCATCTGATTCACTCACTCATGGAGAGTTCCTTGGTTTTCCCTCGTCTGATGGAAAGCTCCATGACTTCCTCAGTTTGAAGCTCATCCAAAACCACACGATGAGCTTGTCTAGGCATTCAAACATCCTTCGGGTGTGGGTTTCTTGTGGCGCTAGAACTTGGTGTCATCCATGAGCAAAACTGTACAGCCCATCACAATGTTGACTTGCAATTCTATCCAGTCAGTCGTATATTCCCTGGTGGAGAAATGTACTGTCAACAGTAAGATACAGTTTGAGCATAGCAGTCACATCGGATTTTTTTCTGGGAAAGTAAAGCGGCACGGGCGTAATACTGACCATTTTGCCCCAAAAACCATGTGCCAAGGGTCTGTACAATTTCTGGTCACTAACACCATATTCCCTATATGCCACTTGGCGTGATGGAGGTACTTTACTTCTTTTTTTATAGCAGTCACATTCTGGGGTACGTGGTGTATTTGGAGATAAAAATTATATCAGAAGCACATACTGAGAAGAGAACCATGGTAGCTCACTGGTTAGTGAACTGGACTACACAAAACAAGAGATAGGGTTCTGTCCTGATCAATGGCTTCCAGGTTCACCCAGTCTTTAATGGGTATAGGATTTTTTTCTGGGAAAGTAAAGTAACATTGGCGTATATACCGAACCTATTACCCCAAAAATCATGCGCTGAAGGTGTGTACAAATTGTGGTCACTAACACCATATTCCCTATATGCCACTTGGCGTAACGGGGCACTTTACTTACTGCATATAAAAAGGCAGAAACCATTCAACACCGCTTCATATATCTTGGAAGCCTGCTAGAGACTATACATGAGACATAAAGAAAGAAATTACAATCAGAATAAAAAAGGCAGCAGCGACTTTGAGAAATCTTGATAAAATTTTTCCCTAAAACTAAAATCAACTGTGGAGCAAGCAAATACTGAATATCTCATTACTTTTTGCGACCACGTAGCTAAAATAAATAATCACTAAAGACTTCCGGTCAATATTGTGGATTGGCAGCAGGAACCATTGACACTCAGTCTGAAAAGTGCTCTTTGTTGCAGTTCCCTCATATTCCAAATCTGGCTTGCTGTCGGAACTATTGAGTTTAGTGCTCTGTGCACACCATGAGCTGTGATTTTCACCCAAATCATGTTTCAATATTCCAATTGCTTACGATGAATGATGATATCGTATGACGAAGGACAGTTTGGCTACATTTACTATTGGTGCCGCTTGACTGTATGTCTTTTGGCGTATGCTGTAGTTGCTGTGATGGGGACTGCAGCTGCCTTTCTTTATTTGGGTCCTTCAATGAGATGAGTTTTAATTCAGATGATTCCACTGGCACTGGCAGTTGAGCAATTATGAAATGTAATTAATTTGCAGTGATAGAGGGGCCTTCGACTAACCATAACCATAAATAATCAAAATGATGATAATGAATTGCCCCATGAAGATGAACTTCAGGGAAATTCAATATTGTAAAAATATCAAACAAACAAAAAACTTGTGGCAGGTGGCTGTTTTTATTTTTTCAGGGAAAAAATCATGGTACACTTACACTGTTGCAGTGAGTAACACTGACAATGAAAGTTGTATAGGTTGTCTAAACTAGAGGTTGGAAAGCTCATCGGTCAAGGGAGTGAACATGATCTTTTCTTCATAGTGGACCACCATAGACTGAGTAGATCAGTTCATATTTTTGCTGCACTTTCAATACCAAAATGTGTTAAGAAATATAGAGGAACCAACGGTGGAAATCACAAAGGATATTGTAATAACAGAGTAAACACCCTGTATGAAAATAATTTTCATCAAAATATAATGTAAATAATAAATAAACAAAAATGAAATAAAAACTGGAAATGGCTACTCATGGTAGGTTGGTAAAATGTACCAGTTCATTAATCGGGGGCCTCAGTGACCTAACTGGGAAAACCACCTCTCTAGCTACCACCGTTCAGACAACCTGTGCTTAAATCTCACTGGAAGCTGTGTGAATTATACTCGTGGTTGGAGAAAAAGATACCCCTGGGGACAGGCTAGCTGCTGATAGAAATGGGTACCATGGTTCATACTCTTGGAAGGTGAGGAACGGTGCCTTGCTCGTGAGCTATGAGGCTTGAGGCGACACAAGACAGGAGTCTCAGAACATTTCTTAATAGGTGGCCAAGAACATATGGGTAAAAAACCTGCAAGCTAAGATGCAAATTCAAGTTTCATACCTTTACCTTTTTAATTCATTAATAATTTAATTAATAACTTTAACTAATATTAATAGTTATACATTATTTTCTACATTCTAATTAATTAACTTAATTAATAATACAATATTTATAATATAATATGTATAAATAATAATTAAAAATATCAAATTTTTTAAAAATCATGATTTTGATTTAATTTCAAGTTTTGGTATAGTTTAGTGTCATAAATTAAAATAATCTTAGGGTAATTTCCTAGTTTGATCAGATATAGTATTTCAGTTTGGAAGAGTGATGTCCCCTAAAATATGTCTGCCAAAATACAGTGGTTCTACGCATTCTTGGCGTTGGGGTCATTACGCTGGCATGTGTCACTCACACCGGCGTTTGGGTCAGCGTGGCGTTCGGGTCAGCGTCTGCGTCCAAATCGAGATGTTAATTAATAATTGGCTGAACCCCTATCCTTTCTTATGCTTCTTCTTACTAATTATCCGCCTATATATATAGGCTAGTTTGTCTAATATTTAAAAACCAGCTAAGCAGTTCTGAGTTTGACAATCTTCCAACATTTGGCAGTAAATTACGGCGATTGGTAATCAACCGCACAATTCCCTTCGATCAGAAGATCATAATTAGGCCGAGTGGTGTCGTTTTTGTCACGCGTTATAATATATTTATAAATATTTAACACTAAAGCTAAACCTAACCCCTGGACCCAACGCCCAATCAACAGATACTCCGAAATGATTACATGCCAGCGTAATGACCCCAACGCCAAGAATGCGTAGAACCACTGTATTTTGGCAGACATATTTTAGGGGACATCACTCTTCCAAACTGAAATAATATATCTGATCAAACTAGGAAATTACCAATCTTAGTTGGTATCACAAGAATACTAAAGTGGTTTTCAAATACTAAAAACCATCATTGTTCTTCAATGTTCATTCATGACTTAATGAATGCAATTTATTTTAATTTAGGTTTAGGGTTAGGAACATAGGACTTGTCACTTTACGGTAAAACGATGTTTACCCTCGCATTGTTTCGCTTTTCTCTACAATTAGGGGTCTTTTATTTTAATTACAAATTAGAGAACCACTGAATAAAGTGCAATGTCACACAAGGGAACGTTACCGTTACTCTTCAAACTGAAATTAAATATGTTATTATTGTTATGATGTTGTTGTCCTTAAACTGGCCTACCTCACCCAAGTTTTAGTTTTATTTTAAACAAAAGATTATAACAAACGAAGACCTCTTAACTGAACTTTAAGTTAAAGAAACCTTTATAACATTAAATTTACCATTTCTAGAACGCAACCTTTTCCTACGGCAGTCTGCGACCTAAGTTATGTTATCTCCGAAACTGCACGAATCCGTTGGTGGCCATAACTGAACTGTAAACTAACTGGTTTCTTAGAAACACAGCCAGGAGCCAGGTGTGTGTATACAAGGTCAAGGAAGCTCATTTGTATATGGAGACCAATAAGAAATTAGTTTCAATATTTTTTAAAAAATGGTCAACGGCTGGCAAAGGCGATCACCACACGATCACACGCTCCTTTACCCTAAACTTCTGTTATCTATTGCACAGTTTCAGCTGGTACAGTGACTTCTTTATTTTCGATCGCCCTCTGATGTCTCAAACTCATTATTATCTTCCGTCTGCAATGCTATTTAACGCCTACACTGTGAGAAAGGAATGACACTTGACAGGGGAGCTGCGATAATAACAAACTGTTCGGGAGAAGTCAAGTCACAATGTCTAGGCTGACAACGTCAACGTGTTGGTGTACTGTCTACTGTCTGTACTGCGTGGAAAATACCGGGCAAATTGCCAGAAAACTTCAGACAGAACTCGATCGTATAAGCAGGTCACATAAACTAGGATATGTCCGGTGAATCATAACGGCTTGTAACCATAAATATAATGAGATGCCTAGTAGTGTAATTTTATCAGTCTTGCTTTTACCAAGCACGTAGACCAAGAATTACGAAAACTAGAATGGGTCTGGCCTTTTTGAGGGATTGACTTATTGATTAACTTATGGCAGCTGTAGATTGCAAATAGCGTCACCTTGTTCCTCAGTCTGCATAGTAAGAAAACAGAAGTAATTGTTATATCGAAGAAACAATTATCACCATAATGCGGCATAAAAATAAACAAAACAAATCTGAAACAAGTGCAAAGCGTCGAATGCTTAGGCTAGGGTTGCCAGAACCTTCGAAGCAGAAAGCGGGACAAATGGTACTTTTTTAGACGCGAAAGCGGGACACATCATGTAAAGCATAATAGCCATAGGAAAAGTCCGAGATAGCACACACATAGACTAATTATTATTACATTATAATTCTAATACATGTACCAGTAATTTTTTTAATTAATAAAAAAAATGTTTACCTTGATTTCCAGCTTCTTAAGTCGGTGTCGGCTGCATCTCATATTTGTCTGACTTCAGACTCTGAGTGAGAAGATCTTGTCGCTGGATTACGTAGTCATAAAACTCGGTGCAGCTAAGTTTATAATTAAACACACATTTCATTATTGCTTCAACAGTTGCTACGAGCAACCGATTTCGTTCATCTGTCCACTGCACATTCATTAAAGAAAATATTCTTTCCACATTAGCATTGTCCTGGAACGCTGAAGATGAATTCACATAAATGTAATAACTGGGAATACTGATCCGCACATTTACATTGTCTTAAGAAAAACGTCCATTTCTCCTGACATGATTTACTATTCCATCTATCTCCATTTTTACAAAGTTCTAATTCAATAAACTCTTTCAAATATGTGAACTGATCAAACAACAATGAATCATCTATTGACACACCTTTGTCTTGTAGAAACATTAATGTTCCCTGAACTGCAGTCCATTCTGGTTTAGAGTCTAGTAGCATCCAAGTAAAGATGGTGGAAAATTCATTCAAATGCGTCATCCACTTTTGCAAATAAGCGGCCGCTGTTTCATAAAATTCATCCACCTCAGCATAAAGTTTCTGAATATCATCTGTCGACACTTCATTTTCTATTCTTTTAAGAATAGACTTCACCTTTATAGGGATAAATCTTTCTTCTTTACGTTCATTTATTAACCTGAGGGTATCCTTCAAAATTACTGCTACCTCTATTACACTGATATCAGTCTTTTCCGACTTAAGTATTTGTCTTTCAAACACGCTCATCTGACTATGGACAAACCATAGATATGGCTCGCTTAACGGATTTTGAAATAATGTTAGCAAAACTTTAGGTGCTTTTTCTTCAGATAAGAAGAATGATTGCAGGGCGTCATACAATTTTAATACTCTGTCTACTGCAGCTAAAAGTGATAACCACCTTGTTTTTGTGTGTGACAATAATGCATGATACTCTAATTCCACGAACTCACAAAATTCTTTTAATCGCTCCGTTCGTACAGTATATATAGAGAAGTAATTGAATAATTTAATTATTGTTGTTTCCACATCAACACTCAAAACATCGGCGGCTGTCTTTACAGAATTATGAATGATATGAGCAGGGCATCCAATTCCAAGAAGATTTTCATTAAGTTCACTTTTCAATCTCGCGAACACATTGTTGGTGCCAGCACGCCGTATTCCACCAAAATTACAGTTTGCATTATCGCCACAAAACGCAATACACTTGTTCTTATCAATGTTGTTTTCTTCTAAAGCCTCGATACAATACTTGCTTATTTCAGAGGATGTTTCATTTGGTAAAGAACCCAGTTTAAGTAATTTTACAGTCATACCATTCGCTGGAGTGAAATACTGAACAATTAATGGGAATATTTTTTCAGCATTGTGATTACTTGCGTCGGTAGCAATACCAAAGTAGTGTACACCAGCAAGTTCATTACACAATTGCCTCGCAGTGTCAGGTGCTAATACTGACTTTACTATTGCTGTTGTTTTAGTTCTTCCGAGCTCCACATATTGTGCAGTTTGAGAATCTTTAAACAGTTTTGAGTTTAGCTTACTTATGCAGTCCATTGACTTGAAAGACATATGATGTTTTACAATATGATAACACATTGTCAGTTCTGTCGCTGCCACTAATTTACCTTGCTCTGACGATTTAGTCAAAAAATAATTGTCCATAGTACGTGAAGTGTTTGCAGAATACATTCTAGATTTGTGTTTGACACTTCCTATATGTTTTGTTATGTCAGTTCTCCCACCATGCGCGATAGAAATGTAACATTGACATATTTTGCATTCTGCTTCATTCTCACTTCTACCTTGTTTTATGAAAGACCATTCTTCCCAATAGTTTTCTTGGAAAAAACACTTTCTCTTCGGCATTTCCAAATAAAAATAAATCCAAAAAAAGAATTCACAAAATTAGAATGCTCAATTAAAAATGAACAAATTTAATATTTCACAACCACCGGTAACAACAGACTGGATTCCTGGAAGCAACCTCCAGCCTCCAACACATAAAGAAAGAATGAAGCCAAAATTTCTTCTTGCTGCTGGTGAGGATGGCCCGATGTTGTTGAATGAATTATTAGCGCCTACAGAAATACGACAAGGACAAAAGCATGCAGATTGTCACGTAGGCACAGATCACGTGAGCGGTGAGCGGTGAGATGGGTAGAGTAAGGCTCAGCGCCTCGGCTAAGAGTCGCCTAAGAGTAAGACGAAGCCGAAGACATCATCTTTTGTAAATTTTTAAATAATACCGCCTTCCGCACTAACAATTTTGTGCTGGATATTCTCAAATGAGTATTTATGAGTTGTATCTACAAACTTTATTATTAAACAGCGATAGCGCAGGACTCTACAAATAGACGTTTCGGACTAAGAAGCTTCATTTTGTAACAAAACTCAAACCAATAATAAATAACTTAAGAAAATATTAAAATTTGTAGGTGAAAAATTTGGCTGGATTAAAAAGCGGGACAAATTGCTGTCCCCCAGACCTTAGGCGGGACAATTAATTTTTGATGAAAAAGTGGGACAATCCGGAAAAAGCGGGACGGATGGCAACCCTAGCTTAGGCACAATAATAACATCAGATGGAAGATGCATCACAGAAATAAAAAGCAGAATAGCTCAGGCCAAAAGTAGCAGTGCAAGCCACCTAATCTGTGCATAACCTAAAATCATCTGGAAGTCTGTTTCCACAAACTGGCAAAACTCCTTGAGACTTTCAACTCTAACTGCGTATGATTTGAAGTGCAGATAAATTTTAGCAATAATCATCTCAACATCAATAGGTAATACAGCTGCAGCTACTCGAACAGTGTTGTGGAAAATATGACATGCACAACCAACACCTATCAAACCATGTCCAAGGTTTTCTTTCAGCTTTATGAAAACATTGTTCTTTCCTTTCCTTTCAACGCCCCCAAAAATTAGAATGTGTGTTGTCTGCACAGAATGCAACTACTTTCCTTTCTAAAACTTTTCCCGTTAGACAGTCATTAATAAAAACTACTAACAATATCAGATGTTTCTCCTGGCAATGACTTCAATTCTAATATTTTATCTTTCAGCCCCTTATTGTGATCAAGGTATCTGACAAGCAAATGACAATCTTCCTTGTGGTTGGTGGCATCTGTCAGTATGGAAATAAATGTTCAGTTTTCTAGGTCACATCTTAACTCGTTTTGAACATGGGGTGTTAACACATTTCGATTAATGGCTTCTGTTTTCGTACGTGCACAAGCAAATTTTAGTTCTAAAGTAACCTGAAGTAATTTTGATGTGCAGTACATAGATATAAATGTATGATTGTGTATCACTGTATGATAGTCAAATGCACCTTCTGTAGCAGCTAATTGTTCTTCTTTGTCACCAATCTGTTCAGCTCGAAAAAAATGTTGTTAACGACGAGCTTGATGCAGCTATAGCGACGGCTCTCGTGCACTATTTATGTAACTCTTAATATCACCTTATTCATCACTGTATCTCTCACTCTCACTCGATTTGTCTGTCTTCTTCTCCCACATCGCTTTTGTTTCTCTCGCTCTATATCCCTGTTTCTTCCTATTTTCTTTTCTGTTTCTCCAACTTTTTTTTATATTCCCGCATAAATGCCATCATCACTCTAACTCTCCTTGTCTCTACTTCTTTCTCGCCAGAAGAACCTGAGACTTGTGTGAAGTGAAATATGTGCCTAAAAGAAGTCATGACAGCAACTATGAACTCTTCAGGTCCTAGATTGTAAAGCCAATCTGTCAAGATCTCGCAGTGTCACCTGTCATGTCTTGTGTTTACGACAAACTGGGAGAACAGATATTTGGTCCTCAAGTGAGACATACTTCTCAGCGATGATTCAACTAACTGCTCCATCCACAATAGATACCTGGCCACTGTCAGCAGGTTTTGGGTTAGTTTGACAAGAAAGTTAGTTATCCGAGGGCCAAGCACAACGACCTGCACGGGTCGCTGGTCAAAATCGTCATCATCATGTGCCATACCGGTTGGCGTTGGCGATCATGTCCTTCCACAATCTTCTATCCACAGTGCATCGTATCAGTTCTGTTGTTGACTGTTTTCCATGCCATGACACCAAGCTATCCAGTATTTTCTCTCTTTGTCGTCCGCGATATCTCTTTCCTTTTATTTTGCCAGTTGTAACCAAGTATTCCAACTTTCCTCTTCTCATGATGTGCCCAAAAAAATGTTGATTGCTTCTTTCTCATGTTTTTTTTAAGAGCTCTTTTTTGTGTTGACCTCGGTGAGAACTTTCTCATCGGTCTTTTTAGCTGTCCAGGGAACTTTCAACATTCTTCTGAGAAATCACATCCCTGTGGCCTCTAATCGTCTTTTCATTTGTTTGTCTATTGTCCATGATTTGCTTCCATATATATATATTCGGGATGTTAGTAAAATCGCTGTGCAGTGGAATCTACAAGTGGATCTCAACGTTTAAGGAGATCCGTTCTTTGTTGAACATTCCGAAAATATTCACAAAATCTTCTCGCTAAACGTCTCACGGACTCTCCAAAATAAGTTATGTTACGTCGTTGGCATATGATGGCATAAATAATGTTGCGGGACACACTTGTGAAACCATCCTTGAGATTTTTGGGGGCATGTTAAAAGACACAGCAGTCTACTAAAAGTAATTTTGGAAGGGAAAATACAAGGTAAAAGAGACAGACAAGACTAACATGAACGAGTAACATCAAAAGATGGACAAGTCAGTCTATGACAACCTGCACCGTCAAAGCAAGAGACAGAGCGGAATGGCGCACCATGACAGCCAACCTTCGATGCGGAGACGGCACTCTATGTTCACATTATGAGGACAAGTGAAAATTTTTGTGAAATTGTGGGAAATTATTCTTCTTGTACCTTTCAGCTCTAATGTGGAGCATAGTTCTACCTCCAACATGAGCCATGAAAGCATCACATCTTCCTTCACAGTTGTACCTCCAACATGAACCGTGAAAGCCTACGACCTCCGTACGTGCCCAGTAACAGACCCATCTGTGTCCCAGATTGCTGAAGTTCAACGATTCCGGGAACTGCGGGTTTTCCCGACATAAAACAGAAATAAGGCGGGTCCAAGTTTTTAGTGCGTCTCAAATGACGTCAATAGGATTGTGTTGCTTTCTTGATAGTCCGCGCTGCTAGTACATTAGATTTGTTGTTTCTCCAGGGGCAGGCCGCATGAATTACGGAAGTTACTCTACAGGGAGCAGGCCTAGCAACCATTCAGGCCTTTAACGTAGAATTTTGAACTAATGATCTCCTACAAAATCTGTCATTGTTATCTGCAACCTGTACAGCGGCCATATAACACCGGGGCTAAAACTAAGAATAGTAAAATGTTACATCTTCTCAATATTCCTTTATGGTGCAGAAACATGGACATTAAAACAGAACAGAAAATTGAAGCCTTTGAAATGTGGATTTATAGAAGAATAGGTAGAATTGGATGGAAAGAAAAGAAAACAAACGAGGAAGTTTTAAAATAACTAAAAATGAAAAGAGAACTACTAAACACAATTAGAGCAAGACAAGTGAAATTTCTGGGTCATGTTAAAAGACACAACAGCCTAATACAAGTAATATTGGAAGGGAAAATACAAGGTAAAAGAGGTAGAGGCAGACCAAGACTAACATGGACGAGTAACATCAAAAGATGGACAAGTCAGCCTATGACAATCTGCACCATCAAAGCAAGAGACAGAGTGGAATGGAGCTCCATGGTAGCCAACCTTCGATGTGAAGACGGCACTAAATGATGATGATATATATCCTGTGTGTTACCGGGGCCTTATTATGAGCAAAGAATAGTGACACTGTGACCTTCCAGGCATGTGGTAAAAGGTGACTAAGGAGTGTGATCGATGGCTTGACAAGCTGTCATTGTAAAAAGTATTGTTAAGGAAACATATCCATAGATTTTAGAAGCAGTGATCGCTGCAATATGTGCCATTTTGACACGTGATGTTTCTGTTTTTGAGATTGTGGTTCTGCCCTATGTGGGGAGCCAAAAAAAAAGACCAGCAAACCAAAAACAGAGCTGGATTGGCAGTCACTACACGTTGATGAAAACACTGAGAAGTGGATATGTGCTGCATTTATGAAGTTATCGTATGTGCAGTGAGGATGATCTGTCAACTAACTGACTGTCGGACTGACAAGCTCTCAACACTCCAAACCTAGTTTTACTAGAGACAAATAATAATAAATGAATATTATATTAATTATTATAGAGGGAAACTTCCGAGGCGATAATTCATGGAATCATAGGAGGAAGAGGTATGTACTACAGCACTCAGAAAAAAATGACAAATAAACAACAACAGAAAAAACAAAGAACAATATATGGTCCGAAGCAGGATCGAACCCGTACTCCATGGCACTGCGCCTTGCCCTGCCCTTGCGTTTCGTCCAATAAATGTTTGTCTGCAACACAAGTATTCAGCCCTACTAGGAGATACTTGCCTTAATAGGAAAGTACAGAAATACAATTTATTCACGAGCTGTGATCGTAACCCTATGCTATAGTCATGAGAACGCATTCGCGTAAGACATTGACCGCAATAGCTATTTTTTTTTTAGTTAGCTGAGTGGCAGTGTTCCTAAGCGTTCGGCTCTCGTGGCAAGGCGCAGTGCCATGGAGTACGGGTTCGATCCTGCTTCGGACCTTTGTTTTTTTTCTGTTGTTTATTTGTCATTTTTTCTGAGTTCTGTAGTACATACCTTTTCCTCCTATGATTCCCTAGTTTTACTAACTGTCAGTGAGATAATCAATATTCTTCTGTAAAACCACATCTCAATGGCTTTACTAGATCTGTTCAGATCATTTTGTATAACAATTACAACGAGTAATAAAAGCCACCAAGCTGTGTCTCAGGTAGCCACTAACAACTACATTCAATTCTTCTTCCTCCCCAAATATCTATATCTCTATATCACTGTTGTCCCCCGTTGATGACTTGTTTTCATTCAAAACGTTGATTTCTTTTAAATATTGTCTTATTCGTAAGCTCAAACATCCCGTTTTAGATATTGTTTTGTATCTAGACAGAAGCTCCTCAACAACAGTAACAGGGTGTATCGAAGGGCTCTATATCTAAACTACGCCCTACGGCTCACATTATTCATAATGTACAGATTCCTTTTCTACCTTTCAGCTCCATGTGGAGCATAAGTCTTCAACAAACACTTTCCAAGTCGTTCTGTTTCTTGCTTTTCTTTTAAGATCATATCTTTGTGCGCATGTCTATGTTAGTCATGTGTCATATCTTTGTGTGTGCATATCTATGTTAGTCATATCTCATATCTTTGTGTGCATGTCTATGTTAGTCATGTGTCATATCTTTGTGTGTGCATATCTATGTTAGTCATATCTCATATCTTTGTGTGCATGTCTATGTTAGTCATGTGTCATATCTTTGTGTGTGCATATCTATGTTAGTCATATCTCATATCTTTGTGTGCATGTCTATGTTAGTCATGTGTCATATCTTTGCGGCCAAAAACGGTTCTCAAAGAACGACTGGGTCGAAGAAAATGCAGCAAGACTAGACCCACTAATAGCTAATAAGAAAAAGGCTCTACTGAACTTCAATAATAATCCCAATCAAATCAAGAAGGATCAGCTCAAACATGCGCAAGCCACTCTACAACGCGGAGCAAGAAGATGCGCAAACGAATACTGGAACAATCTATGCTCTGAAATACAGAAAGCCTCAGACAGGGGCGACTCAAAAACCATGCATGACAATATAAAAAAGGCCCTTGGACCAAAAATAACAAAATCAGCCCCCTAAAATCCAAGTTTGGAGAACCTATTACTGACAAGGGACAACAAATGCAAAGATGGGTTGAACACTACTCTAATCTATACAGTGACGACAGACCAGCAAACACAGCTCTAGCACAATCAATACCCAAATATCCTACAATGTTTGAACTGGATGTTGAGCCTACTATGAACGAACTTGCTGACGCTATAAATGCCCTCTCAAGAGGAAAAGCTGCAGGAAATGACAACATTCCCACAGATGTACTAAAGGACAACCTAAACGTACTACTTCCACACCTATACAAACTGCTAATTAAATGCTGGAGAAACGGAGAAATACCTCATGATATGAGAAATGCCAAGATTATAACGCTGTACAAGAATAAAGGAGACAGGGGCGACTGCAATAATTACAGAGGCATTTCTCTCCTTAGCACAACAGGCAAAGCTTTTGCTAGAGTCGTACTTAATCGCCTGCATAGACTTGCAGAACGGGTGCTTCCCGAGTCCCAATGCGGTTTCAGACCGGGAGATCAACCATAGATATGATCTTCACTCTTAGACAACTGCAGGAAAAATGTCGGGACCAAAATATGCCGCTCTATATTGCCTTTGTGGATCTCACAAAGGCATTCGACACAGTAAACAGAGATGGTCTCTACAAGGTGTCCTCTATAGGCTGCCCTCCTAAATTACTTAGGCTGATAATTTCCTTCCATGAAGACATGAATGGCAAAGTCCATTTTGATGGGAGTCCATCAGAGAATTTCAAAGTCAACAAAGGAGTGAAACAGGGATGTGTCCTCGCCCCCACCCTTTTTGGTATATTTTTTGCTGCCCTCCTAAATTACGCCTTCGAAAACAGCTCAGGAGATATTTACATTCGCACTAGACCAGATGGCTCACTGTTCAACCTAGCACGAGTAAGAGCAAAAACCAAAACAAATGTTGCCCTACTTAAAGAATTTTTATTTGCTGACGATGCAGCCCTAGTCGCTCATGTGAAGCCACCCTACAGTCGCTGATCAACAACCTGGATAAAGCATGCGACCTTTTTTCACTGTCAATTAATGTTCAGAAGACAGTAATACTAAATCAAGATGACTTCAAACCTCTATCTATTACTCTAAAAGACTGCCCACTAGAATCAGTACAGAAATTTACATATCTTGGATCCACAGTTACGCAAACCATCTCTCTTGATGAAGAAATAAACTGTCGAATTGGTAAGGCAGCTACGACCTTCGGCAAACTCACAAAAAGGGCATGGAACAGCACGAAACTAACTCGAAAGACTAAACTCCTAATATATCAAACATGTGTGCTTAGCACACTACTATATGGATCCGAAACCTGGACAACATACTCAAACCAGGAAAAAAGACTAAAAGTCTTCCACATGCGATGTCTCCGCAAAATAATGCACATCAAATGGCAAGACAAAATAACCAACTTAACTGTCCTGCAACGTGCTAAGACCCTAACAATCATGTCGATGCTCAGAAGTCGAAGGCTAAGATGGCTGGGGCATGTCCAACGGATGGAAGAAAAACGCATTCCTAGGCAAATACTATATGGTGAGCTAAAACACGGAAAAAGACAAATCGGCAGACCTAAACTACGATATAGAGATATCTGCAAATCATCTCTGAAAGACTTCTCCATCTGTGAAAACGACTGGCAACATCTGACGAGTGATCGCACATCATGGAGAGCATGTATAAGGAACGGTATAACAACATTTGAGACTGTGTTAAGACATGACTTAGAAGAGAAGAGACTCATGAAAAAGGATGGTAAACCCTGTGGATCAGCGAGCCTGACCTGTTCATTATGTGACCGCGTGTGTTTGTCAAACATTGGTAGAATTAGCCACGAGAGAAGCGGTTCAGCAAAAACAATACCTCAAAAAAATACGCAATAGCCTCCACTAGACCGTCTGACAAGACGAAAAGGGCCATATATTATATATATATATATATATCTTTGCGTGTATGTCTGTGTTAGTCATATCTCATATCTTGATGTGTGTCAGTGTTAGTCATGCCTCGTATCGCTGTGTGCATGTCTGTGTTAGTCACATTTCATATCTTTGTGTGTGCATGTCTGTGTTAGTCGTTCCTAGTGACTCGGGCAGATGGTGCGCGTAAACCTGGGAGGGTCGACCATATCTAAGTGCAGAATCCCCCTACAGAAAAGACAATCTGCTGCCTTGCAGGAAGATTGGGGACAATCAACGGCTAAGGAAAGCAAACCTGAATAAAATGCTGACTAAAATCGGATGCACTGGCGCAGAACACAGTGCAACGTTTTAACGGGTGTTCAATCAGAATGGATCTGACAGACTCTAATTGTGATGTTCTGTCTGTGGGGACGATCAACACACTTAACCTGACAGCTGACTTCATGTGAGTCTGGAATCCTACTATGATTGAGTCCTGATCGCAGAGAGAGAGAGAGAGAGATCATTCCATGTCTTCCCCATCATTTTCATCTTTGCTTCTATCTGTCTTCTCCAAGAACTCCTTGTCTTCCTCTTTGTCTTTTCCCTGAATATACAGATTTCTCGCCACACAAGAACGGGAATTCCCAATTAATTTGTATGCTCTTTATATGCCAGGGAGGGCATTGGGTTTTCCCAGAGCTGTTTTTAGCATCATATTCTGAGGAAAGCTATAGATTGTGGATGGTGCGGACACGATCTATTCAATCTATATGTTCTGGTTATATTAAACCACAATTACATTTTGTGTGTGCATTATTATGGTTATAAACATTGATTAATATGATTATCGTGATGTGTATGAGATATACTAAATTAGTAGATCGATCTACGTGCATGTGGGTATGTCGATAGAAATCGAAACTGAAAGTAATACTTGCACCTACAAGCCATTACTATAAAAAAAAAATAGTTAAAGTATACAGTGACTATAGAACTCGACGCTTAAACATTTAATTATTAAAAAAAAATTAATTAATACTGTTGTTTAAATTATTTGTCAGTGTAAATTGTTAAGATATTTTTTGACTATCGTTGAAAAACAATACTGATTCATGTTCTTTTGTTTTTCTGAATGTTTTTCAAATGTCTACTGCTACAATCTTACCTCCCCTTTTACCTGGTGCATGGTTTACGTTCTAGGAAATGTTAGCACAAGCTTGTTACTCGGAATTTTTAAGGCCCAGCAGCTTTCGTTTTTGACATCGCCGATTAATACGTTGTACAAGTCTAATCTAATGTGTGTGACGTGACTGTGTCGTTAATAATCTATAAACTTTATATTTTACATGCTATATACTATATAGACTAGGCCCCAATTACTAAATTAATTAATTGTTAATGTGTAGTGTAATAAATTGTTAATTTAATTATTTACAAACAAGTCGACGATTGATTGAATATAAATTATAAATAATATCTCCATAACTTAATACTTAATTAACAACTGAACTACTATTCTACTCAGTCTACTGTTACCTGTACTATACTCATGCATAGTCATATACTATACTGTTCTATTCTGTAGACAACTAACTTAGTACTTAGATACGTCGCTATCTAGTATTTACTATCTCACTATAAGTTATGATACCTTTCACTTTCATATGGATGCTTACGCAGAATAAAAGGATGAAAATGGCAGGACAAAATCACTAACATAGAATTATGGAAATGTATCAGTCAAATACCAGTGGATAAACTTGATAAAGACAAGAGATACAGCGAAGACGATGGCGCTGGATAGGACACACACTACGGAAGCCAACTGAGAGTATTACACAACAGGCCCTTTTTTGGAATCCCCAGGGGAAAAGACAAAGAGGAAGACCAAGGAATTTTTTGAGAAGACAGAT
Organism: Megaustenia siamemsis; assembly: GCA_032433765.1. NCBI lineage: Eukaryota > Metazoa > Mollusca > Gastropoda > Stylommatophora > Ariophantidae > Megaustenia > Megaustenia siamemsis. Next base: position 57,046,145 of record JAVIAB010000001.1, read on the forward strand.
AGAAGCAGAGATGAAGATGATGGGGAAGACATGGAATAATCTTAAAAGAATGGCAAAAAACAGAACGACTTGGAAAGTGTTTGTTGAAGACTTATGCTCCACAGGGAGCTAAAAAGGTAGAAGAAGAAGAATAAGTTATGATTATCCTTCCTTAATTATCACTATCAGCATCCCAAAGATCAACTCATAAACTATTACTAATATTTAAGTTTAGTTAGAGTTGAAAAGAACGACGATAAGCATCTCATAATATTGTAAAGTTGAGGTCAAGTCCATTTAAGTTTAGTCACTGACTTTGATGTCACGTATGACTACTTAAGTGTAACTGTAGTGTTTGCTGGATAAATCTGTAGTGTCAACACAAGCAAAGTGACGTTAGTAAATAACTTACTTCAGTGTGTAGTGTAACTAAAACTTGACCTGAGTTGAACTTGTAATTGTAAATCCTGCCGAAGAATGATGGCCTCAAGTTCAAGCAGAAGCTACGAATCCTTAGAGGGCATAAAAGTGTTTGTCTTACAGGTAAAACATTTACTGAATCTTGTGTATTTCAATAGTCACAGAATCACTCATTATTTTGTTTAAAATCCTGTATCACATAAATTTTATGTTCTCACCACTTAATTCATTCCATTGTTCGCACAGTATTCTTCTAAATCAAAACTCATCAGCACAAAAAACAAAAATTAGACTATTCAAATCAAACGTACTATCATCCCTTACAAATGCATGCAAGAGCTGGAAAACAATAAAAAAAACATAGAAACAATGTTTAATGCATTTGGAAATAAATGTCTAAGGAAACTGCTTGTTATAGTGTGGAACAAATTCAGAACAAACGAGGAAATTAGAGAAATTGCCAATCAACCGTTAATATCATCAGTAATCAAGAAAATATGTTGGATATATGTTGGACATGTGATGAGAGAAATAATAACCGAATAACAAAGCAAGCTCTCATGTGGGAAACAACAGGTAGGAGGAAAAGAGCCCGACCCAGAGAAACACTGAGAAGAACATTGATCAGAGAGGCAAAGGCAGCAGGAATCAGCTCCCTCAATGAGATCGAGATGCTTGCATAAAACAGAGACAAATGGCAAGCTTTGATAAAAGATCTTTGTAAGGATTGAAACTGCTAGAAAGAAAATTTAGAAAAACGAAAAGATTATCTGGGTCTATGCCCTATGGGCCGGCCACAGCTCAAAAGGTCAATAGATAGATAAATTTATCTTCAAAAACATTTAGTTTTCTTTCAATCTCTTTTGTTGTTTGTTTTCCAGCATTCACAATCAAAGGTAAGGGTTTATAATACATTTGAGTTGAACATTCTAAGTTTAATTTTCTTGCTTAGTATTTTTTTCCATGTTTTGTCCAGATTGTACAAATTTGCTGCTGCCTTTGCTATCCTGCTTCTGATCTCTTTGTTTCATCATCTTGATTTATGTTACTACCTAGATATACATGGAAGCCACGATAGCTCAGTGGTTAGTGAACTGAACTAACAAGGACAAGAGGTCGGGTTCGATCCTGATCAACGGCTTCTGGGTTCACCCAGCCTTAAATGGGTACTGGTTTTTTTTCTGGGAAAGTAAAGCGGCACGGGCGTAATACCAACCACATTACCTCAAAAATCATGTATCGAAGGTCTGTAAAAATGATGGCCACTAACACCATATTCCCTATGCACCACCTGGCGTAACGGGGCTCTTAGAATGCTTAGAAAAAATACATAGTGGTCTACTCTTTCCAATGCCTAACAATTAATATATTATATATATATATAGATGATAGAGCGGGGACCATCACCAGTAATAACTTCCAGCTACTCCAACAGCTCCATTCACCACCTGCTCCCAAGGCTTCACAAATTCCTGATCAGAGAGGGAAAGGGAATGGGTGGGCTAAAAAGGCACTTGACCTTGCCCAGGGATATTCATAGATGAGGAAATGAGGCTCCCATACTTTTCTTATAAATAGGGTATACCCCTACACCATTACATGGATTGATATTATAATGGTTTTTATTTTAGAGCTGCTGATGGTCACTCCACCCACCTTTTCAATTCTTCTTTTCAGTCATGTGTAATAATATTCTGACTTGATTAAAATCATTTACTTTGTAAAAAAGACTTACAGTGTAGATGCAATATTCATAATATAAGCACATCATTAAAAACTGTACTTATCTATAAATCTACAGAATATACCTGACAATTTCAATAAGGACTTGATCATTGATTATGTAGAGAGTACATTGGATATAGATGTTGAAGAAGTGCAACTTCATCCTTTAGTTCCAGGAAGAGCTCTTGTTTATTTGCAGCAGCAACTGGAAGGTTAGTGTTCTTTGTACCTTGATACTTCATGATCCTAATTTATTTGATTATATTTTTAGAACTACTTATTTTATTATTGTTTTATAGAACTAATTAGATTCCTTGCTGAAACTGAGAAGCTCCCCAGAACAGGGACATATGTTGAGATTACAATGCTGGTCTTGTAGAAGGTCTGACTCTTGAAAACAAAAATCATCAAACACTGAGGGAATCATCAGAACAGGGACATATGTTGATATTACAATGCTGGTCTTGTAGAAGGTCTGACTCTTGAAAACAAAAATCATCAAACACTGAGGGAATCATCAGAACAGGGATGTATGTTGAGATTACAATGCTGGTCTTGTAGAAGGCCTGACTCTTGAAAACAAAAATCATCAAACACTGAGGGTCTAAAATTTCTGCACTATGTGCTGTCATTGATATGAAAGAATAAAAGATAGAACTAATTACTTGATTATTGTTTTGTAGAACCAATCTTATTACACTCAGAAAAAGGTGTACAGTTGCTATAAGAATGTAGCAAATGGTTTGCTTGCTGATGATTCTAGCATTTCATTAATCAGATACTCATCTTATCAAATACATTTTCTGGTGAAAGAAAATGGGTTCCTCATCTCATGAGTATGTTGTAAGCAACAATTTCCTGCCAAAATAACACAAAATTAAATAATTTGTGATTGCTGATGAAAATAGACATGATAAATTATGAAACATTAAGGAAGTTTCCAGTTGTTTTGATGAATGATGTTGACCCTGATCATCTAACAAACATTGGAGATAAGATGGCATTGCCATTTCGATGTATTAGCTCTAGTTCTAGAAATACCACGTGTTCTGAAACTTATAACATTGTAAATGAAAGTACCCCCGTCACGCCAAGTGACATACAGGGAATATGGTGTTAGTGACCATATATTTTACAGACCTTCAGCACATGATTTTGGGGTAATGTGGTCGGTATTAAAACTTATAACATAGTAAATGAAAAAACAAGTTGATCAAATTAAAGATGATAGATAAAGGTGATCTCCTTTTCCTTCTTCATTTTGCACTCATGTGTTCTATTAAAACTCTTGTTGATTAACTAAGGAATACTGAAGTTGAAAGTAGGCATCTTTAAATTATGTAAATCATGTGACATAAAAGTTTCAAAACTTTATATACATTTTGAAGTTAATAAAATGATATGCTACCGTAATATACATTCCTGCCATGAATTTATTTTGGTATAACAAGGCTGTATAAGAACATGGTTTTTGTGTCTGTGTAGTGTTAATATATTAGAATAAAATTGTAACTAAAAACAGTGCTATGGTGATTTAGAAAATCTACCTGCCATGATTGATCTATTCCTAGAATTACACTGATTTTACTAAATGTTTGACCTTGATCTTCTTACTTTTATGAATGGACATGTTTGGTGTGCAATGATGACGACCCACAAATAACTCAATAACTTTTCTAATGTTCAATGCTATTGAGTTATTTGGGGGTCATCATCATTGCACTCTGAACATGTCCATAGGTGCTCAGATCCCCTCCTCAGCAAGTCCTGCAGTGTCCAGTGACTGACGACTCCAGTTCTGTGTTGGTTGATAAATCTTCTTATACGCCCACTGAGTTTCTCATTTCTGGCGGTGCCCATCTTAACTTCCATCTCTATCATCTGAAGTGACATGGATTTGTGTTTATCAAAGTCCTGTGCTATTCCCACATCTCGGAGGGCATTGATGATGTCTGCCCGATCCATTGGTTAACTGTCCTGAATGACAGCACAGCTAGCCAACCTGTCCGCTCTTTCATTTCCCAATACTCCCGCATGTCCAGGGACATAGACAAAGGTGACCTTACGTATTTTTTACTTCTGCAATGACTCTAACCATTGCATGCGTACAGAGCCTGCCTCCACTTTTTTTATCATGCTCATCGAATCACTTAGTTTTCAGGCGGGGGTGTAGTCTTGTGACTCCAACCAGTTGAATGCCTTGGTCACTGCCATCACCTCTATTGTCATGCTACTCGTGGTCATGACGTATGCACCACTGTCTTCTTTGACTATTCTGCCTGCCGAGCGTGCTGCAAATGCCCATGCACTTCTTTGGTATCATATTACAGATCTGTCTGTATAAATGACTGCATCTTTCTCATCGGTGTTATCGCAGATAAGACCATTGACCTCCGCATTAACCATGACTGAGTTCTGCTCCCTACTTTTCCTGTCGAAAATGTACTGTTCATTGCTAATTAATGTTTATCTCTATCTTCTTTGTAAATAAAGGGTGCCATGCCACTAATTGCTAACAAAAGAACATTTATCACATTTTTAATGATCAGGTGACCATTTTTATGAGAAAAAGCTTTTTGTAAAATAGATAAACTCTTTTCATATGGATGCTTTTTATCGATGCAACGGAAGAGATTTCAGAGACAAAATTTTTCATGGTTTCAAGAATTAGTCTACATATTTATATTTATCAAACATATAATATATTATATATGAATGTTTAGATAATTGAATAAGATATTAGATTTCACCAATACCAAGTTGATACATGTAAAAAGAATATGTTTTGATGATGGTTCACACTAATAAAATTGAGAGTGGTGCACTATGCGGCAGAACATATACGGTCAATATCGGCATTGTGCGCAGTGCGGTGAAACGTATGGAATGAGTTAAGTTGCTAATAAACATAACAACACTTAATTAGGTAGTTGGAAACAATTTTGAAAATCATTATGTAACTTATTTTCTTTCACTGTTTTTCCTAGATTTCTCAGAGGCCGAGAAGAAAATTAGAAAAAGTTGCTTGGAATCTAGGAATGTCAAATTATCAATAGCAACCAGGAAGCCTGCTGTTGTTGTAAATGATCTTGACATTCAAAAGTTATCAGAGGAGTTTCTTTGCTTGTACTTTGAATGTGAATTTGCTGATGGTCGTGAAGTTGTTGAATCTTCAAAATCCTGGCCCGAACATAACATGGCCATAGTACACTTCCACCCTCATAATTTAGAAGGTGATGTATATTTTTACATTTTTGCTTATGTTTTGTTTTAGTGTTTTATCTATGGGCAAGAACCTTCTTATTTTTGCATTTGAAAGTAAATGGAAATAAATGGAATTGAATGTAAATAACACTTCAGATATTCAAAATTCCAATATCAAATCTAAATTGTTTATTGGCCCATAAATATTAATAATTTTTTATCATAAGTAATGATAACAAGGGTCTTTGTCTTGTACGTTAGCATCTTTCATATGTATGGAAGTTATTTGTAAAGTCTAATTCTCACATACAATCCTCAGTTTCAAAGTTAAACATGTGATTAAAAAAAAGCGAAAAAAAAAATATTAAGAGTTAAAAAAAATATTGACAGAGTAATGTCAGAAAATGAGCTGGTGTTAAAGAACAGCCACAAGAAATTTCTACAAAGTAGTAAAAACAATTACAAGAAGAAAAGAAAACTCCAGCAGTTATCATATGGGTGTTGATTGTTCTATTTTTTTCTAATGCAATTTCTTTGCTCTTCACTTATTCAACATGTTCTGACCAACTTGTCTTCAATAGTCTTTTGATGCAATCAACAGCATGTGCACATTCCATATCATCATCGAGTACCGGGCCTGCTGGCGTAGGTGATAATGTCTCTCCACAACTTTCGATCTCGACAGTTATTTATCATTTCTATTGTTGACCTTCTGCCAAGCCATTCTCTTATGCTGTCTGGTATTTCTTCTCTTTGCTTCCCTCTATCTCTTCGTCCCTGAATTTTTCCAGTTGTCACAATATATTCCAGTTGTTCTCTTCTCATTACATGGCCAAAAATGATGATTGTTTCTTCCTAATATTGGAAATTAGCTCTCTTTTTGCTTTGACCTCTTTCAGAACATCTTCATTACTCTTCTTAGCTGTCCATGGTACTCTCAACATTCTTCTGTAAAACCACATTTCTACAGACTCCATTGATTTTCTTGTCTGTTGCCCTTTTGTCCATGATTTGCATCCATATGTTAAGACCGCCTCTACATAACATTTAAGAACTCTCTTTCTTGTTTCTATTGTCAAAAATGGATTGCATAGTATCTTCCTCATTCTTTGGAAAGCTGCCTTTGCCTGAGCCATTCTACATCTCACCTCTTTTGTACATCTTCCGTCTGAGGTTAACAAAGTTCCCAAATATTTAAATTCATTTACTTGTTTTAATATTGTTCCACTTGTCTTTATTTTGTACTGAGGTGATGTCTTTTTCTTTGTTGTTACCATTAGCTCTGACTTTCTGTTATTAAAGCTGAGTCCTTTATTTTTGCTTTACGTTCCATATGGTGGTGGCAAAACCTCTGAGTTGGTTTTCTTTTTAATTTTGTTGTTGACTGACTGGGTAAACAAATAAACAGGAAAATTAAGGGGAAATTTAAAGATAAAACAAACATAAGTGATACAGAGATACACAGGTGTTTAAATGGCAATCATTAAAAAAATACACAGGAAACAAAACAAATATTGTGCCAAGACAATGGAAGGTTCCATTTTAAGGATACTGTAAAGATGCTACTGTGTTTTTGTTCATTTGGCTGCAGTCTTTTCAGTGAATCAAGTGTTGTGTGTGCCTCCATTATTGACAAAAGTTATGCATACTATGATGATCTATCTATCTATTGACCTTTCGAGCCGTAACCGGCCCATAGGGCGTAGACCAAGATACACCTTCACCTATATGAATTTTTGTTCTAGCAGTTTTCTTTTAAAGATATTTTATCAAATCTCGCCATCTGTCTCTGTTCTGTGCAAGCAGTTCTATCTCATTGAGGGAGCCGATTCCTGCTGCTCTTGCCTCTCTCATCAATGTTCTTCTCAGTGTCTCCCTGGGTCTTCCTCTTTTTCTTTTACCTGTTGTTTCCCATATGAGGGCTTGCTTTGCTATTCGATTATTATCTCTTCTCATCACATGTCCAACGTATGACCATCGTCTTTTCTTTATTACTGAAGATATTAGTGGTTGATTGGCGATTTCTCTAATTTCCTCGTTTGTTTTGAATTCGTTCCATTCTATACCAAGTATTTTCCTTAGACATTTATTTTCGAATGCGTTCAACTTTGTTTCTATATCTCTTGTTGTTTTCCAGCTTTCACACGCATACGTAAGGGTTGATAGTACATTTGATTTGAATAGCCTAAGTTTTGTGTTTGTGCTAATGAGTTTTGATTTCCACAACTTTTCAAGGCTTCTGAAAGACATTGCTGCTTTAGCCAGTCTGATTCTAATTTCTTTGCTCGTATCCCCTTCTCGATCAATGTGACTTCCAAGATAGATGAAGTGATCGATCTCTTCTACTGGTTTGTTTTCCATGTATATTTTGTCACTTGTTGGAATTAAACTTTTCATGACTTTAGTCTTTTCATGATTGACCTCAAGCCCAATTTTGCTGGCTATTGATGATAGTTCATTTGTGTTTTCCTGCATCGTTTTTATCTGATTGCTGATGAGAACTATGTCATCAGCAAAGTCCAGGTCCTCCAAATGGTCTCCTTGTATCCATTCGATGCCTTTATTACCAGTGCAGCATTTCTTCATTATGAAGTCCATAACAATTCCAAATAACAAGGGCGATAAAATACATCCTTGTTTAACCCCAGTTTCTATTGGGAAACATTCGCTCAGTCCTTCCTCTGTTCGAACTGCACATGTGTAACCATCATACATGTCTTTGATAATATTTATGATTTTTGATGGTAAGCCATATTGCTTCAGAATTTTCCACAAAGAATCTCTATGAATACTATCAAATGCTTTTTTGAAGTCGATGAAGTTAAGTACAAAAGGTTTTTGCACTATGATGATGAATGATCATATATCCCGATTGCTCAAAAACAAGGGCGAGATAAGAAAGATACAAATTTCAATGCTGTTCGTGAATCTGGAGCCCTGGTATGACTCATGGATTTTCATATTAGTCAAGAATGATGTTGTCTAACTTCAGGAGACCTACAGGGGAAGACTGAACTAGCATAGTTTTGTTTCTCAATCATTTCATGCTGCAGGATTTGCTGGGGTAGGAGATCTGAGTATGTGTGGAGAGTTGTACTATATGCAATGAGGATAATGCAATGATTAACAAATAACCAGACAAACTCTATCTTTCACAAAAAAGATGTCACAAAAATTATGGTGATGGATATAACACACTCTGCTAACAGTGAGTATTACATGACAGGCTTATTTTTTTAATTCCCTGGGGAGGAGACAAATAGGAAGGCCAAAATATACTTAGATTGATTGAAATAGATAAAGAAGATGGGGAAGACATGGAGTAATCTTAAGAGAATGGCATCAAACAGGATGGCTTCAATAAAGTTTGTTCAAGGTTCATGCTCTACAGAGAGTTATATGGTAGAAGAAGTCTGTATTCTTGCACAGCTTTTTGTGTTACTGGTAATTGGTGTCATATTCAGCAGGTTAAAATATTCTTTCCATCTCTGTATCAATTTTTAGGTTCTGGATATTGAACGCTTTGCTTTGTCTTTGTTGAATTTGATGGGAGTTTTATTGTTCTCCTTGCTTTTACTGCTTTGTAGAAATCTCTTGTGGTTGTTTTATAACACCTGCTCATCTTCTGACCTAATTCTGTTCATATATTTTTTTCCTTCTCTTATGTTATAACTTACCTCCATGCTAGGGGATATTTTTCTTGGCTCTTTTCCACTCCATATATAGTTTCTTCTTTTCTTCAGCTACTTCCCTGATTGCATCATTTCACTGCGTTTTAGTGTCTATAACTCACTGCACCAATATAAGAGTGATTTTTTGGTCCTAAAATGTTCTTGATAATAATGGAAACTCTTGTCCATCTTGTGACTGCCTCTTATTATTAATATTTGTTGTTATAGTTGTTCCTGTTCAGTGCAGCTATAGGTATTAGGACTTATTAGGTTCTTCTGTTGACTCATGAGGATAAGTCTCCATACTCTTATTAAAAATCATCTAGCTAAGCACAGACATCTTCCACTCATTCATCCATTGTTGTTTAAGTTTTGTCCCTTGTCAAGCCAATACGCCAGTTCACCAGGGCATATTTATCCTTGTGATTCCAATTCATGTGTTTCATAACTTTTTTCAAGATGTACATACATTCATCTCTTGTTCTTAACAAGATAAGACACTCAAATCATATATATCTTACTCGATCGAATAGTTAATCTCCTTATGTCCCTTGACTAATGACCATTTCATTACATCATCATCCTTCATATTAATTAACATATTATGTATTTATTCTGTTGCATATGAAGTGCCCTTCCTCCCTCTACTTCCTTTATTTGCTCTGCAATTGTCATTATAATATTGATTATTGCTTTTTTAAACAGATGCTACTTTTCTTTTATTGTATTTATTTCAGCATGAAGATTCTTAGGTACCCTTTTAGCTTTTCTTCAAGACTATTCTTTGAATATTCATCTTTTTAGTTAATATACTTTTATTGTCTGTTCTTTTGTTTCTTGATGTGTTTGTGTATTTTCTCCATGCTTTCTGAGGATGATGATTAACATTTTGTGAACTGCATCATTAATCTATCTATCTATCTATTGACCTTTCGAGCCGTAACCGGCCCATAGGGCGTAGACCAAGATACACCTTCTCCTATATGAATTTTTGTTCTAGCAGTTTTCTTTTAAAGATATTTTATTAAATCTCGCCATCTGTCTCTGTTCTGTGCAAGCAGTTCTATCTCATTGAGGGAGCCGATTCCTGCTGCTCTTGCCTCTCTCATCAATGTTCTTCTCAGTGTCTCCCTGGGTCTTCCTCTTTTTCTTTTACCTGTTGTTTCCCATATGAGGGCTTGCTTCGCTATTCGATTATTATCTCTTCTCATCACATGTCCAACGTATGACCATCGTCTTTTCTTTATTACTGAAGATATTAGTGGTTGATTGGCGATTTCTCTAATTTCCTCGTTTGTTTTGAATTCGTTCCATTCTATACCAAGTATTTTCCTTAGACATTTATTTTCGAATGCGTTCAACTTTGTTTCTATATCTCTTGTTGCTTTCCAGCTTTCACACGCATACGTAAGGGTTGATAGTACATTTGATTTGAATAGCCTAAGTTTTGTGTTTGTGCTAATGAGTTTTGATTTCCACAACTTTTCAAGGCTTCTGAAAGACATTGCTGCTTTAGCCAGTCTGATTCTAATTTCTTTGCTCGTATCCCCTTCTCGATCAATGTGACTTCCAAGATAGATAAAGTGATCGATCTCTTCTACTGGTTTGTTTTCCATGTATATTTTGTCACTTGTTGGAATTAAACTTTTCATGACTTTAGTCTTTTCATGATTGACCTCAAGCCCAATTTTGCTGGCTATTGATGATAGTTCATTTGGTATTTTGTTTATAAGTTGTTGCAGTTGGTTATAAAAAACGTCCTTAACTTCATCATCAGCTTCGTTAGTTGGCGCATAACATTGAATAATTGAAAGTCTTCCATGTTTTGTTTTGTATCGTGTTCGTATCAGACGGCTATTTACCGGTTCCCATTCTAATAAACTTCTTGCAGCTTTGTCTGTCATCATTATGCCTACTCCTTCACGGTGTTTTCCATCTTCCCTTCCAGAAAAAACTACTATTTTATTATCAATAGATCTCCTACCTGTTCCAAGCCAGCGCATTTCGCTTAATCCTAAAATATCTAGATCGTATCTGTCCATCTCGCTCGCGACCTGTGCATGTTTCGTCGGAGCGGCCATTGTTCGCACATTCCAGAATCCTATTTTTGTTGTTGTTTTGGGGCCGAAAAAACTATCACTACTATCTACTGCTAATTTACACATTCTGTATCAGGTCTACGTTTCATTAACAACATCGTTTTTACGATAGCGGCTTGTTAAACCTCTGATCAACGGTTCAATACCAAGCCGGAGAAAAATAATTCCTCCATTTTGGAAACAACCGGAAACAGTTTTAATCATTAATAGAAAGATGAAATGTTTGTTGGGCCTGTGCATCATGTGGAGCTGTAGGTTTGATGATATAGTTATTGTTATTCAAAGGCCATGATATCACAACAAAAGAATGAAAATCTATAATTGCTCAACCGCCCGTGCCAGTGGAATCATCAGAATGAATATTTCATAGAATATCCAAACAAAGAAAGGCAGCTGCAGTCCCCATCCTAGCAAGCATAGAACATATCAAAAGACATAAGGCATAGTAGCACCAACAGTGAATGCAACTGAACTGACCTTCATCATAAAATATCATCATTCATCGTAAGCAATCTAAATATAAAAACACCATCCTATGAAACACACAGCTCATGGTGTGCACAGAGCACTAATCTCAGTAGCTCCTGCAGCTAGCTGGACTTGGAATGTGAGGAAACTGCAACAAGGAACCTTTTAAGACACTGTCTCAACAGTTCATTGCCATCTATCCGTCATATTAACTGGAAGTTTGATGATGACAGGCCACATCCACTTTCAGGCATTGTTTATTACTATAATTTGCCTTAGTATCTTTTTTTCCATGTAATGAGAAGAGAACAACTGGAATATATTGTAACAACTGGAAAAATTGAGGGACGAAGAGATAGAGGGAAGCAAAGAGAAAAAATAACAGGCAGCTTAAGAGAATTGCTTGGCAGAAGATCAATAACAGAAATGATAAATAGCTGCAGAGATAAAAAATTGTGGAAAGACATGATCACCTACGCCAGTAGGCCCGGTACTTGATGATGATGATGATATTTTTTTCTCTATCCAAATATGACTAAATATGCATGCTTTAATCGCTTTCCTCGTTTAACTCTGTTCACTACCTCTTTTGCAGTGGTGGAGAACATTTTGAAAAGAAGTGACCATGTACCCTTACCTTCTGAAGACTACCACATTACCATTGAGCCATTTTATCACAACTTTCACAAATACATTGAACAGCCATTGATACAAAATGAGGGAATTACATCAGCAACAATAGAAAAGGAATGTTTTATTCATGATGATAATGAGGATGAAATGTTAAAAGTAGAAGAAGAGGTAGAATTAACTAAAAAAGAGAGTGATAGAGGAAAAGAAAATGGCGAGGAAAGAGAAGAAACTGATGAAGAGGATAGTGAAGAGGAAGAGAAGGAAAGTGAAGAGGAAGTTGATGAACAGGAGGAAAAAAGTGAAGAGGAAGTGGATGAAGAGGAGGAAAAAAGTGAGGAGGAAGAAGAAAATGTGCAAGATGTGAAAGCTAATAGAATAGATGAGAATTTGAAAGAGAAAAAGAATAAAAATAGTTTTCATATTAATGAAACAGATAATAGTGATGAAACAGGTAATAGTGATGAAACAAGTAATAGTGATGAAACAGGTAATAGTGATGAAACAGATTATAGTGATGAAAAATATACTGAGGATAAAAACTCTTCAAATACAAAATTAGTTATAAAGCAAAGAAGTGCTAAACAAAGGGGAAAGGATGTAATATTGTCACCTGAAAAAACATCATTAACTGTCAGGGGTGGATTTAGAGGAAGAGGCAGAGGAGGAGTAAAGGGTAGTCTCATAGAACCATCCAGAAGAGGATCTTCTAGTAAAGAAGGTGACAAAAATGATGAGAGTAAAAATAGAATTAGCTCTCATTTGGGAAGAGATAATATGAGAGGGGGGAAAATAGCAAAATCTGAGATAAAACATAACAACAGATCCAGTTCCTGTGATTCTAGCAGCAATGAAGGAAAGATATCTGATGATAACTTTATAAAAAGGGGTACTAAACAAAATAGTTATAAAGGGCGAGGTGGCACTGCATTTGTGCCTAGTGGTACCAGAAACATTAACTCTTCTGTTATTGTCAGTGACATGTCAGAAAACCCAAATCGTGGAAATCATTTTCCTGAATTATTTAGCACAGACTCTCACATTCCTAAATTGTTTGGGAACAATAAACACAGCACTGGCCTTGAATCCCTAGAAAGTAATGGTCAAGTGTCAACCATTTTAAATAACAGAGCACATGAAGATATAAACAACGCCAGGCAGAATTCACATGAGAAAGAGTTTACATTTCTGGAAGCTCAACAAGAATATAAGGAGAGACATGATAAAGAACTTGCAGCCAAAGAAGCACAAATTAAACAACTTGAGAAAGAATTGGCAAGCCAAAAAGAACAGTCAATACCATTCATTGAAAGAGTTCAAATGACAACCTGGCAAAAAGAATTTTTATCAGACTGTTTTGGGAGTTTTGACGGTTGTCGAGTTCAATTTGATCAGCAAGAAAGTGTTGCCATTTTGGATGGAAAGTTTGATAGTGTCAAACACCACCAAATGAAATTACTGAAGGAACTAAACAAGTTGAAAGAGGAGCTCTTTCACTTGACACCAACTATGTTTTGCATATTGTCCAGAGAACAAGGTAAGCAGTACCTCCTCAAGTTGAATTCATCTCAGTTGATGGGAGCAAAAGCATTCCTCCAGGATGAGTCTTTGTCTGTTGTTGCTAAAGATGATGATTCACTAAATTATGCCATGGATTTTCTGAAAAATAGAATAAATTATAAGGAAATAATCAAAACTGATTCCAAAATACCCACAGAAAAGTTGATATCAGAACAGGCTGTGCTTGAAAACAAGTTTCTTGTTAAAATATCTTGGTCTGATAAAGATACAGAAATTTCTATTGAAGGCGTCAAGGATGATGTATTTGAGTCAAAGAGAGGTATTGCAGCATTGATAGAAGAATATGGATTTCATGACAAATTATTTGAGGTCACTGACTTATATGCCAAGTTTTTTCATAAACACTTAGAGAACCAACTCAGACAATATTTACATGGTGCAGAAATTGTTGATTTTACATGCACAGAGGCTCAGGTATCTATAAAATTTAAAGGGGAGAGAAAAGCAGTGAACCAGATCCATAGAAAACTGACAGAACTTAAGACAAAAGTGACAAAAAAATCTTGGGATCTGAGATCAGAGTTTAAGAATCCCGAGGACTTGATGTTAATAACAAAAGGTTGCAAGTGTGAGAAATTGAAAAAAAAAATGGACAATTTTGAAGCTGTAAATAAATGCATTATCACTGCACAGCTACCCAGGTTAACCTTAGCTGTGGGAACATCAAAGAAAAGTAAGTCAACTCATTCAACCCATGTATCAAAAGACAGAAAGCATTCAAAGACAACATTTCCTGTATTAGTTGAAACAAAATTAAAATTTACTGTGACAAACACCTGTCATCTGGTTGTGAAGTCTTATGGTGACATCACCAGAGAGCAGTCTGATGTTCTAGTGTGTGTATTAGCCCAGAATGTGGACTTGCGAAAGACCAGAGTTGGACAAACATTTAATAGAGCATGTCCTAATCTATGGAAAATTCTACAATCTGAACATGATGCACATCCTGGTGATCCAGTCTTGACAACAAAAGGGCCATTTGATCATCTAAAGTGTCAGGCCATCAGTCATATTATTTTCACGCCTTGGGATCCAAACACATCACCAGCACAGCTATCCAAATCTATCCAGCTAGTCATTAGTCAGGCAGTTACTTTAGGTGCAAAGTCTGTTTCATTTCCTGTGTTAGGTTGTGGTAGAGCATTTGGGTTTCCTCCATCTGATGTTGCTCAGATTACTCTTTCAAGTTTGAAGTCATCAAATTTTGGCAACACCGTACAAAAAGTTGTGCTTCTAGCTCCAGACACAGAACTTTACAAAGAATTTAAAAAGGAGGCTCCAAATCACTTTCAGGCTGAATCTGACACAGTTCAAAGGGCAAATGTTGGGGCATCTCCTGCTAAAACCATAACTGATGATGCTGGTGCTGAAGATGAAAGTGATGAGACTGATGAAAGTGAAGAAGATGAACTTGGTTATGAAATAGTGCAACACGATGATGTACAAAAGTCACTCAATGCAGAAATAAGTATTATTGCTTTGCATGATAGTGGCATAGAAACATTGTGGTCAAAACTGAAAAAAGAAATATCAAAAGTTTGTTTATACACAGATTACTTCAATCAAGAAATTGCTGACTTTTGGCCAAAGAAATCTAATAACAGTATTCTCAAAGAGGCTGAGAAACATTGTGTTTTGGTGAAAAGCTCTCTTAACCCAAGACAAAAAAACCAGGATATATTATCAAAGGAATGAAGAAAGATGTAGAAGCAGTTATTAAAATAATTGATCAGGAATTTAAAGAATTTTCATCTCACTTGCCAAAACGAAGAATAAAATCAGACAAAGCTCCAAAGAGAGGTACTGTAGAGTTTTTAAGACATGCTGCTGACAGTGATGAGTTGATTCCCTCATACTGGAAACTAAACAGTAAAACCCATAGCAAAAATATGTGGGACAAATTAGCAGATAAGGTAAGATCTAGTTTATCAAGGAAGACTAATTTTTTGGTAGATGTTGATACAAAAACCAAGGATGCAATAAAACAACTTGTAGCCAAAACATGGGATGCACACATGGTTGGTGCTGGTTCTGATGCTCATGGTCTGTCACATAAAGGCATAAAAGTCACAGATGTGAAACGGATAGAAAATATGGAACTTTTTGAATTTTATAGGATGCAAAGACAGTCACTTTTTAGAAAAATGTGTGATGCATCTAATGTGTGTCCAGATATTGGAAAGCTGAAAGATTCCAAGGGAATAATAGTAACAACAGAACATCTAGAAGGTTTTATGAAAGAAGAGCTGTACTATGAAATAAATGAACACTATCTATTTCATGGTACCAAAAGTCCTGATGCCATTTCTTCAAATGGAATTGATCCTCGAGTTTCCAGTGAAGGAGGCATGTTTGGCAAAGGGATCTACACTGCAGAACGATTTACTAAATCTGACCAGTACACAGGTACATTTTTAAGCCACATTCAATATTTTGTTTATTAACTTAATATATTAATAAATATAACTTTTCTTTTTTCTTTACACTCAAATTGTCGCAATTACTTTCTAAGTTATTTGTATTTAAAATAATATATTACTTACTTATATTAAAATAAGTATTTGCTTTATCGCGTTATTAATTTTCCATAAAATTCAAAATGTAATTTAAATTTGAAAATGTAATTAACATTATTAAACATATTTTTAATATTTCATATTAGTGAATGAATGTATTGCCTGTTATCTTTGTGAATTGTATTTGTCTGCAATTTTGTGTTGATTACTTATTTTCACTTCAATATTTTCAGATTCAGTCGGTCATCGCAGTCCTCTGGGAAAACAATTATCTATGATTCTAGCTAGGGTTCTTCTAGGGAATGTGTTCCTGTGCACTGATAAACATAAAAGTGTAGCCAACAAGCGTGAGTATTTTCTAACAAAATTAAATGTTATTGTTCAGTCACAATAATTAAAACAAAAACTCCAAATCTCATAATCCATTTTGATAAAGTGTGGATGTTTCAGATATTTGTCACTAAAACTTTCTACTTTGTTTTTGTTATTTTTGTTATAAATATATCATCAGGTCACATGTCCATTGTAGAACATTGCATTCACTACAGCTCATCTGAAAGAGTTTCTGTCTCCAGCCAAATCTCCCACTATTTCTATTATTATGTTCAAGGTCTCTTTGATTTCTCGAAACCACATTCTTCATGGTCTGCCTGTCTCCAGCCAGATCTCTCGCTTCTTCTGCTATCATTGAGTTATTTGTGGGTCATCATCATTACACTGAATGAACATGTCTGTAGGTGCTCAGATCCCCTCCTCAACAAGTCTCGCTGTGTCCATCGACGGACAACTCCAGTTCTGTGTTGGTTGATAAGTCTTCTTACACGCCCATTAAGTTTCATGATTATGACTGTGCCCATCTTAACTTCCATCTCTTTCATCAGAAGGAGTGACATGGACTCATGGTTGTTGAAGTCCTGTGCCCTTTCCACATCTCGGAGGGCATTGATGATGTCCACTTGATCCATTATTTGACCATTCTCAATGATAGTGCAGCTAGAAAACCTGTCCACTTTTTCATGTCCCTGTACTCTTGCATGTCCTGGGAAGTAGACAAAGGTGACCTTATGTATTGAACATCAGTTTTGACTTTTGCAATGATTCTACCCATTGCATACAAACAGAGCCTACCTCCAATTTTTTTTATCATGCTAATCGAATCACTCAGTATGCAGGCATGGGTGTAGTCTGACTCGTACCAGAAGAATGCCTTGGTCACTGCCATCAAATCCATCGTCATGCTACTCGTGGTCATAACGTATGCACCACTGTCTTCGTTGACTATTCTGCCTGCCAAGCGTGCTGTAAATGCCCATGCACTCCTTTGGTGTCGTATTACAGATCCATCTGTATAGATGGCTGCATCTTTCTCATCGGTGTTATCCCAGGTGAGACCGCTGACCTCCACATTGACCATGACTGAGTTCTGTTCCCTACATTTCCTGTCGAATGTGACAATACACAAAAATGTCCTTCTGAATGATGTAAGCACCGGTATCCACTTCTTGCCAGTGTTGATATTGGCAAGCCCACAAACCTGTTTGATGACATCTTCTGCTCGGCCCACCCATGATTTCCCTCTTTTTAGTCTGGCACCATTACCTGTGTTGAGCTCATGGTGCTAAGGATGCTCTAAATCTACACTTACCTTCAGGTAAGCTTGTGATCTCCAGATCTTGATTCTGTCATCCATAGTGGAAAGTCAAGAAGATACCTCATTGCTACACAGGGAGTGTCCCTCGTACACCCAAGATAATACATAGCTCCATTCTGTATTTTCTCAAGCCTGTCAATTTGTGTCGTGCTGACAGTAAGAATTGCCAGGGCATACTCGATTGGTGCGAGGAACAGAAGGGTAAGTTGCCTCTGCTCGAAGTTGGCAGCTGCCATGACCTTCAAGGTGACTAATCCTTTGTGGGATTTTGTTTTAACATGGTCAACGTGGTCCCGAAAACACAGGTTGCAATTGAACTTAACTCTGAGGTATGTCGTCAACTTGTCCCTGGTCACCTCATCAGCCCCCATTCGTACCACCGGTGCTTCCATGTTACGACGATATAATTGTTAAGGAAGAACCGTGCAACTGATGCTTTATTAGGATTAATCAATGCACCTAATACTCCCCTTAGGAAGAGATGCGATCAAGTTTGTTTTGCAAGGTGGAGGCGATTTCCCTTTTGTCTCTTCCCTGTTAATATAACTGAATATCATCAGCAAAATTCATAGTTCTACCCCTTCCATCCAGCTATTGTTCCATGATCGTTATTGTGTAGACATTAAATAGAACTGGTGAGCCTTGTGGCAATCCTGGACAAATGGATGTTGGTTCAGATGACCAACTTCTACATCTGAGTATCACCTTCCTCTGAAACAGTACTGCAGTGATCCATCTAATGAGGAAGGGGTGCACCACCAGTTTGAGGAGCATGTTCATGAGGTATTCAAATAGTACTCTGTTGTATGTATCCTCAAGATATAGCAGCAGCACGTCTCTTCTCATCTGTGGAAGCCTTTGAAGATGTCATAGGCGAAGACTGTCACATTGAGCCTCAGGTAACTATTTTCTCCAGCAGATTGCCCTCAGTGTTCTTCATCATAATGATTCTGTAGACACTCTCCTGAGAATGGTCCTTGTTTGGCTTTGGTAGTGGTAAATAGTAGTGGTAGTGGCTTTGGTGTAGCCACTCCTTAATCTGACCACTCTGAATGCTGGCATTAAACTCTTTGGCCAGTTTTTTCAAGTCTTCATCAGCTAAATTGCCTATGTCATCATACCGAATACCATCTGGACCAGGAGCATTGTTGTGTGACCTTTTAAGTTTTGTGCAAATGGTATTTGGTGTGAGATCTTCTTCCAGCACTACATCCTCACACAATTCTGAGAGTGACCCCCATATCCTCGTTCTTACAGCCTAATACATTAGTCAGTCTGCTCAATGTAGCAGACAAGCAGGGCCTTCCCTTTTCTCTCATCAGATTTGTGCCGTATCTGGCCTGTGCTCTAGCAGTCTGGTATGTCACTATATCATGTTGTGCCAAAGATGCTCTGATGAAGGCGCCAGAATGTGACTAGCGATTTTTCTGAGCACACTTTTTTTGCAGAAAGCATCTCACTTGGCATCCTTAATCTGCTTAGCGAATAGTTTAAAGTGCATTATTTTTTGGTTGACCTCTTCTTTCAGACGCTTCAAGAGCTCAGGTTGTGTTCTTCCATTCTTTCTGGCTTTCTGCCATGTCTTGGCCGTTTGTCTCTTGTTCCATCAAGCTTCCTCAACTTCTATGTTCCACCATGGTGGATGTGTCCATCTCTCCTGCCTCATGCGAGGGGCGCTCTGTTTCCAATGTATGATTTTGATAATGACATCCTGGTCTGTTTTCTCATAATGGAATGTGTGGAGCTTTCTTTTCTAGCTTCTATTTCTGCCTTTCTCAATTAGGATGACACATGGATAGTGATCACTTCCGTGGAATCCCAGTATACTCCACTTGCAAACCGGTGTGAAGGTGGAAGACATCAGTGTTAGGTCTATGACACTATGAGCATCCCCTGTTCGAGTGGCCATTCTGGTTGCCCTTCTATCATTCAAGCACACTAAATCGACCAACGCCAGTGCGTTCTCTAGGTCTTCTCCTTGCTTGTTGGTTATGATGTTACCCCACTGGTTGCCACTAGTATTAAAGTCTCCACAGAAAATTACGTTCTCCTCCTTGAATGCGAAGAGATTCTGCCATTTTGTGTGTCCACTTTCCATTACAGACATACACATTTACAACCATTAAAGGAACTGGGGCCTGCACCCTAAGAGCATGTACCTGCAATTCTGCATTGTCCCACGCAGGCATATCAACCTCAGCTGCCACCATATTGTTTTGCACAAGAATAGCCTGCTCTAGGTGTCTATTGTAGAAACAGCTAAATCCAGGGGCACTAACTATCCTAGCAGGACGTCATTAGCTAGAAGTGTTTCTTGCAAAATCATTAAATTGGCGCTGCACAGTAGCTTATCAAGAATGGGTCATCATTGATTTATGGAAGTACAGTTCCAGTATGATATTCACACATACTTTAGTCCTATCCTCTCACACTTCGACAGTTTCATACCAGCGCATTTACCTTTTCCTGTTTTCCTTTTTCGATGTTGTCATCGTTTGGGCTACATCTGAATACTTACTGTCATCATAGTTGATTTTGTCACTGAAAGTTGATGCAGTGGATGGTCTAGACTCACGTGCACTCACTCATTCGCACGGTCTAGAACACATTTCCACAGACTGGCAACCTCTAGTCAATCAGCTCTTATATACATGAATGACATTACGTGTCCTTGACAGCAAACCAGCAAAAACAGACCGCTATCTTGAGATGCACCAAAAAATGCATCTCCTTCTGCTATCATGTTCAAAGTCTCGTTGATGTCTTGAAACCACCTTCTTCTTGGTCCACCTGTTTCCAGCCATATCTCCCACTTCTTCTGCTAACATGATCAAAGTCTCGTTAATGTCTTGAAACCACCTTCTTCTTGGTCTGACTCTGCCTTGTTCTCCTGGAACCATGCATTCCATTATTGTTCTTTCCTGCTGTGTCTTTTTACTTGGCCATAGTATGTTACTTTTCTCAGTAGAATGGTGTTTATAAGCCAGTTCTTTTTAATGTTTACATTTTTTGGTATGTCTTCATTACTCTTTTTCATTATCCAAGGTATATTAAGGATTTTTTTGTAGCATTTTGTTGTGCATGAATCTATTTTCTTCCTTGCTGTTTGTGAGATTGTCCATGATTTACAACTATATGTTGCTACCTGGAACATAATATGACCTCTGTAATTTTAATTTTACTGCCTAGCTAATATTGTGCCACTTGTTCTTCATGGCATTTCTGCAGAAGTCAACTGAGAGTATTACATGACAAGCCCTATTTGAAATTCCCATCGGAGAAGACAAAGGGGAAGACCAAAATATACTTGGAGAAGACAGATGGAAGCAGAGTTGAAGAGGATGGGGAAGACAAGGAACAATCTTAAAAGAATGTCAAGGCACAGAATGGCTTGGAAAGTGTTGAAGCCCTATGACCACAGAGACCTGAAAGGAAGAAGAAGAATGAAAAGAGTACAGTTGGAATACTTGGTTCTATCTATCTATTGACCTTTCCGTAGCCGGCCCTTAGGGTGTAGACCAAGATACTCCTTCTCTTATCTGAATTTTTGTTCTAGCAATTTTCAATTCTTTTAAAGAAAAATACTTGGTTACAGCTGGCAAAATACAGAGAAAGAGAGATTGCAGATGAGAAAGAAGGAAGATATGAAATAGATAACTTGGCATCATGACACGGTAAACAGTCAGAAACAGAATAGATACAGATCACTGTGGACAAAAAATTGTGAACAGACATGAATGTGTATGGCAACCAGTATGGCACATGATGATGATGATGATGATGATGATGAGCAAATCTAAATTCTTGAATCCATTTGTCCATTGTAGCAGCAAGACATTCATGAAGTTTTACAATAAATTCATAGTTAGGTGAATAAAGCAATTGCCTGAGGAATATTTTAAGAATGCAAGTTTTTAAATTAGAAATGCAAAATGAATAACATGAAAATAAGCACTGGAAAAAAACAGAAGTCATATCAAACGGAAGACAAAAGACATAGCTACAGAGCACCAAGTTATAAAACAAGTAATAAACTTTAAATATTTGGATATAATATTCTCTGAAGATGGTAAAATCAATAAAGAAATAGACATCTGATGCAACATGGCAGCTCAAATACTGGGACAGCTATCCTCTATACTTCACAGCAAGTGTCCTTTACACTGCCATCCTCTTCGTCGTGTCTCTTTGTGCACTGGTATTTCACTAGTACATTCCCATAATTCTATGTTAGTGATTTTGTCCTACCATTTCCATACTTTTATTCAGCGCAAGCATCCATTAATTAAGGTCTGTATCTTTGTGATTGTCATTTATGTTCTCACTTTTTCACAGTCATATAAGAGGACTGATTTAACATTGAAGTTGTCAATTTTTATTTTTGTATGTAACCTAATTTTTTTGGATTTCCAGGTTACCAAGTGCAATGAAGGTTCCTCTTGCTTTTTGTATCCTTATTTTTGTATCATTCTCTGTTCCTTCTTCTTTGTCTATATTACTACCTAGATATATATATATATATATATATAAGGTTGTTTGTCTAGTAGATATATTTTTCTAAGTGTTCTTTGTTTATTGCCAACTGCATTCAATCTCATAATTTTGGTCTCTATCTCTTAATCAAATGACAAAGAGAGAAAATACTGGATAGCTTGGTGTCATGGCATGGAAAACAGTCAACAACAGAACTGATATGATGCACTGTAGATAGAAGATTGTGGAGGGACATGATCACCTACACCAACTGGCAGGGTACATGATGATGATGATCTCTTAATCTCTATTTATTTTCAGTCCCATCTGTTGTGATCTTTCATCAAGTATACTCATTTGATCTTGCATTTGTTGATGATTATGTGATAAGAGAGCTGTGTCATTAGCTTACTTGGTTTGTCACCACTGGATTTCAATTCTGATGTTCTGCATTATTCTCATAATTCAATCTATGGCCAACAGAAAGAGAAATGGAGACAGAAGGCATCCATGTCTTACTCCTGTTCTTATTCCAAATGCTTCTGTAAGCTGCCTTTTGTGCACAACACTATATTTCATTCCTTAAGATATTGTTTTTAATCAGGTTAAAAAACTTTGTGGAGATTCCATAATTACTCAACAACTTCCAAAGCATTCCTCTGTCTAAACTATCAAATGCCTTTTCATAATCTATGAATCCAATATAAAGTGGGGAATGTAGTTCTAAACTTTGTTCAACTATTATACGTAGAGTAGTTATTTGATCAGCACATGATCTGTTATTCCTAAAACCTGTTTGTTTGAACTCTCAATGTTTCTCCATATCCTTTTATAGTCTCTCTCCAGAATGATTCTGCTTAGTATTTTTCCTGGCACTGATAGCAGCCTAATTCCCCTATAATTTGTGCACTCCTGTAAACTTTCTTTCTTTGGTAGTTTAATTATATAACCTTCTTTCCAGCCTTTAGGTATCTCTTCTCTTTCCAGAATTTTATCTAGTAGATTATGTAACATCTTGGTAGAGGTGTTAATATCAGGTTTGATGACTTCTGAACACATTTCATCTGCTCCTGTGACTTTACCATTTTTAATAGCTTGTAAGCTTTCATTCTTTCTTCCTGGCACGGCTTTCCATAGTTAACTTGCAACCTTTCTCCTGCTGGTAGTATATCTGGAGGGTTATTTGGGCCCGGTCTATTCAAGAGTTCTTCAAAGTGCTCTTTCCATCTTTTCATTTGTTCTCTTATATATTGCTAAGCAGATTTCATTTCTTATAGGGAGCCTTCATAGCCTAATTGGGAAAACTACCCAACTAGGCTACCGACATTCGGACAATCATTTTGATGCTTGAAGTGACACTATCTAGAAGTCTCTGAACACTTCTGGATTGGTGGCCAACCACATGTGGGTGAAAACTTGCGTGCTGAGACACTGATTCAAGTCTTGTACTTTACCTTACCTTTCTTATCTTTAAAAAAGGCATTGATCTGGTTGTATGTTCTGTTTAATTTCTTCTTGTTGTTGTACTATTCTTTCATATTTCCTTTTGTTTGCTGCCTCTTTAGCTAGTTCATCTATATATTTCCTCTTATCCCATTTAATGCATCTTCTCACTTCTTTGTTCACCTCTGTGTAAGTTTCCTGTGCCTTGGCTTTAGAACTTCTCATTTTCTTTTTATTTATTTCTGTTTCCCTATTATTTCTTTCTTTAATTTTCTCCATGATCTCTGCTGTCATCCATGTCTTAATCTGGTATTTTCTTTTTCCCAGAGTTTCGTCATGTCACCTTCCTCATCTCATGATGTGCCCAAAAATGTTATTCACTTATTTCTAATGTATTTTAAAGACAATGGTCGTATGTTGGACATGTGATGAAAAGAGATAATAATCGAATAGCAAAACAAGCCCTCATATGGGAAACAACAGGTAAAAGAAAAAGAGGAAGACCCAGGGAGACACTGAGAAGAACATTGATGAGAGAGGCAAGAGCAGCAGGAGTCGGCTCCCTCAATGAGATAGAACTGCTTGCACAGAACAGAGACAGATGGCGAGATTTGATAAAATATCTTTAAAAGAAAACTGCTAGAACAAAAAATCCATATAGGAGAAGGTGTATCTTGGTCTACGCCCTATGGGCCGGTTACGGCTCGAAAGGTCAATAGATAGATAGAAATAACTAATAACCTTCAAAAGTACTTTACAAAAGGGTGAGGGTCTCCTTGTCCCACAGCAGGCAGGCTTTAGACAGTGTTGCTCTACCGGGGGTCGGGCAGCCTATCTTTCCCAGGAAGTCGAGGATGCGTTTCGAGAAGGGAAACTGGTGCTGGCGGCGTGGATGGACCTAGGGAGAGCATTTGGTAGGGTATGGAGGGAAGGGCTTCTGAAGAAACTGAGAAATTATGGAGTAAATGGCAGGATGTACAAATGGGTCAAAGCATACCTGCGTGACAGGAGGGCCAGGGTGCGGCTGGATGGTCTTAAGAGTAAGAAGGTCTTATTGCGCCGGGGCGTTCCACGGGGAGGGGTGCTGTCTCCAACACTTTTTCTGATCTACATCAATGACCTAGTTACTGAACTACCACATGGCATCAAAGTGGCAATGTATGCAGATGACTTGGTAATGTGGTGCACAGGGGAGTATGCAACAGTGGCCTCCAAATTGCTACAAAGAGCTATGAATGCACTGAATTCATGGACAGGTGGATGGTGTATCAGCATCAATACAGACAAATGCAGTACTACACTTTTCACGCTCTCCCCGGGACAAAAGGCAGGAGCCATCTGCATAGACAATGAGCCTGTGAAAGAAGACATACAAGCTGCATATCTCGGAGTTACGTTTGGTGGCAGACTATCTTGGAAACAGCGGATAAATAAGGCAACCCAAAAAGCAAGGAGAAAATTGGCTATTCTGGGAGGGTTGTGTGGAGCCACATGGGGTGCGAGTGGGAAAATACTCAGTGAAGTTTACCAACAGAGTATACGCCCACATTTGGAATATGGATCATCCGCATGGTGCTCAGCATCAAACACCACATTGCAAGAACTGGATAAAGTACAAAACCAGGCACTTAGGGTCATCACAGGAGCAATGAAATCAACACCAATATTGGAGATGGAGAAATTGTGGAGGATACCAGCACTGAGAGAACGGAGGGACACAAAGGTGCTGATACAGGCAGAAAAATGTGTATGCATGCCGAGACATCCAATGAAGGACAGATTCCAAAATCTTGCATTGGGACGACTTAAGAGAAGCAGCTTTATCCACCAAGCCAAGCGTATTGGTGGACGGGCACCAGACATGCCGGGAGTTGTTAAACCCCTTCTGCCCATACCAGAACAGACTCCCTGGACAGATGAATCAGGATTATCAGTTCAAATACGGACAGAAGTGAAAGGAATAGTTGACAGGGAGGAACAAAATAGTCTACAGCGAAAAACAATAGCTCTCAGTTTCCTGGATGAAGAATACCCACAAGACCTATGGATTCGTGTGTACACAGATGGATCAGCACGGGGTGCGGTAAGGAATGGGGGAGCGGGTGCATATATAGAGTGCCCAGGTAGCACTAGGGGTATGGATAAGGTAGCAACAGGGAAATATTGTCACAATTATGATGCAGAAATACAAGCAATAAAGTTGGCAATAGAGGGACTGCTGAGCGGTAATCTTGGCCCACGGCCTGTGGTGTTTTTGACAGATGCAAGATCAGTGCTCCAGGCACTGCGGTCCAGAAAATTACCCCATCTGCAGACCTTGTTGACTGAGCTCTGCGGGCACCACAGGGTTGCCCTGCAGTGGATCCCGTCTCACTGTGGAATACCAGGAAATGAGAAAGCAGATCAGTTGGCAAAGGAAGGTTCAACAGGCACACAACTAGATACACCAGTTACATACCATCATAGGAGACAGATAATCAAATCGATCGGAGGACCGCGGGCCCCAGATCGGGATGCCTTTCGTGATATGAATAGATGTGGACAAGTTATCATTGTACGCCTGGGAACAGGACGCGATCGGCTCCATGGTCACATGTATACAAAATTCAAGATCGGCACATCAGCTGCTTGTACATGTGGACAGGCACCCCAGACTGCTGAACACATACTTCAAGACTGCACTGAATATAGTAGACTGAGGAAAATCCATTGGCCCATAGATACAACACTACAGACAAAACTATATGGGCCACTGCAAGAATTACAAAAGACAGTAAAATTTATACAGGAAACGACATTGCAGATATAGACAATACTTCAGGCGAACGAAAGATAGATAGATAGAAAAGTACTTTGTAAAAACCTTACTACAGGATATAAAAACCTGATGATAATTAACATTTAAATCTCATAAAAAGTACATGATTTGTTTTTTCCATTCTTAACAGAATCAGTCAAACTGACTAGACCGCCATGCATGAAATGCCTAGAGGACAAGTGCAATTGTTTACCTCAAATACTCTTTGACTCAGTGATGGGGGATGGCAAGTGGATTTTTAGAGAGTTTGTTGTTTATGATAAAAATCAATGCTACCCTGAGTATTTGATTTATTATCACAGAGTCTAATGTTAAGAAGGAATGGTTGTTTTCTCTTCATTGGTCCTGTACTGTGGGATGGATATGTCAAACATGTCATTAATGCTTATGTTTGAAGCAGCAGTGACTTACAGTTCAGAAACGTAATTAAATTTCAGAGGGTTATTACATTTGTAGAAATCTGTCATGATGAGCAAAATGGCAGCATTTTATTCAGTTTCATAATTAGCTATATTTGTTGATTTTAAAGATTGCTTTTACTAATTATAGGCATATTTTTAGAAATCTTCAAGAAACAAAGTAAACTGGATAATAGTGCTCCAATTGCTCATAAAAACATGAGATAGGTAAGGTCAGGGTGATATTAATTTTATTTCTTTATGCTATTGAAACTACTATTCAGATTTGTGCAGTTGATACAATTTCCGCTTTTATCTTATTTTTTTTTCAACACTTTGAACATCAATTTATTATATATATTTAAAAAATCAATAATTGACTTAAGAATGTATTGGTCATGTTTGTTCACACTTCGCTCTTTAGATGTGACATAGTTATGACTGCCTAGGTCAGGTCGGAAAATACCTCAGTACTTGGAGGACTTGTGTTGTTCTGACCTACTTTTGCGAGTGCCATCTATGAGTGCGCTTTCAATAATTAGTTTCACAGGGTTTTATAATTGTTTACTGATGTCTTGCCCAGCGTATAATCTTGTTAAAATAACAATTGCATCTGGCAAGCCCAGAAATTGAACATTCTAAACACATAGAGTTCACATGCAATATAACCTTTGGACAGATTTGCTTTATGCTTGCACTGCTGTTTGTTGATGATATTTTAGTCTTGGTAAATTTTCTCATATCTGATAACAATATTTGAGTGTAAATTTACTATAGTACATTAAAAATGAAGTGATTTATGAGTTTAGCATCCTAAATTATTTCTTTTAAACTAGTGATCTTCCCAGACTGACAGCACATATTTGAATGTATCAATTGTTTTTAGTTTGTGTTCATATTTTTTTTTTCTAAAAGGGTTAGGGTTAGGTTTAGGGTATTCTTAACCCTAACCCGTGGGTTTTCTAATGACAGATAAGGAAACTAAAATACAGCATCCAGGGACATGACTCTGAACACCAAAAATGACCATAAGAGATGTTATATAACTTACAATTTAACAAATATTTGTGGTTAAATTATGATTATTTTACACCAGAAAGGGTAATATTTGTCAAATTCTGAAGTATTTATTTTCATAAATGTTATTGAACTATACATGTGTAACAAATCTGCAAGAAATTCACATACCAACCTAAAATACCCTATGTTGTACTCACACTTACATAAAATACAAATATATAACACAAATGGGGTGCTAAAAAAATTATTACTTTCACTTTTACTCACAGAAATCATTAAATTGTATTGTTGTATAAATAAGAATAGTTTCTCAATGTTAATATACAGCTTCTTGTAAACAAATTAAATGTATAAAAGAAGAAGCATATATATTTACTTTCATGAAAAGACACAAATGAGTGAACCAACTATAAAGTATCAATGACAAACAACTATGACTATATTAAATATCACTTATGGTCACTAGCGCAGTGAGCACACAATTAAAAACATAGATCTACTTCAAATCCAGTTTTCACAAATGTGTAGAGCTCAAAAAGAATATGACTTTCACTTTTACTCACAGAATGATTAAATTGTATTGTTTCATAAACAAATATAGATTAAAAATGTTAATATGAGAGATTAAATATCATGAATTAAGCGTACATATATATTATTGTTATATAACTTATGGTCACCAGCGCAGTGAGCACAAAAACATAAAATATAGATTCACTTCAAATTCAATGTTCACAAAAGTGAAGCGCTAAAAAAAATTATGACTTTCACTTTTATTCACAGAAATTATTAAATCGTATTGTTGTATAAACAAATCTAGATTCAAAATGTTGTGAATTAGGCAGATCATACTAGTAATTATATAACTTATGCTCACTGGCATGGCAAGCATGAAAATATAGATCTTTTTTAAATACAAACTTCACAAAGTTGAAGTGCTAAAAAAAATATGATTTTCACTTACAGAAATTAGTAAATTGTATTGCTGTATAAATAAATTTATATTCAAGATGTTAATATGAGAAATTAAATGTCATGAATTAAACGGATCGTAAAATAAGTTTTATAGTCCAGGTGTAACTTTTCGAGAAGTAACAGGCAGAAGACAAACATTCTGGTCCGATGTCACAGGAGAAAATTCCGTATTTGACGTTATGACTGCATAAAACTAAGGTAGAGGTTTTAAAGAGCAAGTGTTTAGATGTGCTAGATATTCCTTGCAGATTGTGGTTCCTATTTGATTGATGTTGTATTTCTAATTATTATTGTCTTGCATCCTCAATCATTGGTATGTCAGTTTTTAGCATACAATTGTTAAGGGCCATCAACCTGGTAGATATCTATCATCTGACACTACAGGTATATCTGAGGACCGCCTAGCAACTCTCGCTTTTCAGGTTTGAGTCTTCTAATTTAGGTCATCCACTCATGCCAATTACATTATTTCTGTACCTTCTGAGCATTGACTGAGAGTTTATCATCATAACTCTCCCATAGTACTGTGTCTTTGAAATCTACTTTAGAGCAGCAATACCTTATTCAATTTCAATTCTAATACTAGTGGCTGCTGTAGAGTAAAATCAACTCTGAATTGCAATAATTTCATTCCTGGATCTGCCAAGAAACCATGTTCTGATGTCTTGCCTCACAGCATCATATAACAAAATCGTGACATGGACACAGCTAAAGAAAACAACAGAAACAGAATACCAGGAAGTCTGACAAATTGGTAAGGCTGATTCGTAGTTTTACTCCAAAACATTAAATGCAATTATTTTTCATGTAGCGGTTGTTAAGTTAGTCTTTCAGTACCAACATAATTATTTCATTATTTCAGTTTCCACCTTTCACCAGCCTCACTAACCCCATCATGATGTCTCCTGATCACTGATACTTTGTGTGCTACAGTGTGAGAGTTTAATATTTTAAAAGAAAATCAATTTTTCTAGAATGACTTTCGTACAGAGTTTGTTCATATTAATGAAGTAGTATTCTAACAATGAATGTACGATACTGATAAATATTATACATATTCTGTTAATATTTGTTTTATTTTAAATATAATGGTTTATAGCAAGGAAAAACACATCAGTTTTAAACAATTATTATATCTAATGTTGATAAATTTCCTAAACTTAACACTGTGTTCATTTTTTCATTTGTATATTAATTCCAGCCTCCTTAAACCACTGTAACTTTTTAATCACTAAACAACAAAAAAATGAGTCTTCCAATCATAAGTCTTGTTACATTTCCTTTTTCTCTCGAAATAAGACTAAAGCCACTTCTTCTGTTGTCTATTCTCAAAACATGCCTGACATATGCCCATCATCATTGATGAAAGAGTATCTGTGATTTTTTGTATTTTATTAATATTGTCAATTAGGAGCACTATGTCATCTGCAAAATCAAGATCTTCCAGGTAATTATTGTAATGGCATTTAATGCCATTAATGTATATGCAACATTTATTCATTAAAATACTGTATCAGCAATATTGAGTGCCGTCTCTCCATCAAAGGTTGGCTACCATGGAGGGCAATTCCACTCTGTCTCTTGCTTTGATGGTGCAGGTTGTCAAAGGCTGACTTGTCCATCTTTTGATGTTACTTGTCCATTTTAGTCTTGGTCAGCCTCTACCTCTTTTACCTTGTATTTTCCCTTCCATGATTACTTTTAGTAGGCTGCTGTGTATTTTAACCTGTCCCAAAAATCTCATTTGTCTTGTTTGAATTGTATTTAGTAGTTCTCTTTTCATTTTCAGTTGTTTTAAGACTTCAACATTTGTTTTCTTTTCTTTCCATCCAATTCTTCCTATTCTTCTATAAATCCACATTTCACAGGCTTTAATTTTAAGAATGTATAACATTTTACTATTCTTAGTTTTAGCCCTGGTGTTATTTTTTTTATGTTAGTAGATTTTTCATGGCATTAAAATTACTTTTTGCCATTCTTATTCTTTTATTTATTTCAGTTTTACATTTTCCATTTAAGTAAGTAAAGAAAGTAAAGTACCCCCGTCACGCCAAGTTGTGGCATATAGGGGATATGGTGTTAGTGACCATAAATTTTACAGACCTTCAGCCCATGATTTTTGGGTAATGTGGTCGGTATTATGCCCGTGCCGCTTTACTTTACCAGAAAAAAATCTGGTACCCATTTAAGGCTGGGTGAACCCGGAAGCCTTCGGTTGGGATCGAATCCTACCTCTGGAAAGTACAGTAGTCTGGCACAACAGTGTTCACATCAACCATACATTTTGTGATGGTCGTTGAAAAATAGGGGCAATTAATTTTTTTCTCCCTTACCTCTCTCTCTCTCTCTCTCTCTCTGTGTGTGTGTGTGTGTGTGTGTGCGTGCATGCATGTGTGTGTGATCAAGACTCAATCAGAGTAGGATGCCAGACTCTCTCATGAAGCCAGCTGTCTGTTTAAGTGTTACCTTTTACTTACTTAATTGAAAGAATAAAATTCATATTTCAAGAAAGTTTATTCAGAAACTGCAGTTGTGTTTGCTATGAGCATGTTGCTTGTTATTAGAAATATATATAGGCTTATATTATAAATGGCCTTTGGTGTTCAGACAGACATTTGGTAGCAAGCAATCTTGATTTTTGTTAGTAGTTTGGTAAAATATTAATCTCTTATGCTGGATGATGTGTGGAACAGCAGCTTTCATGGCTGAATCTGCCAATATTCTATCTATCTATCATCCTTTCGAGCCAGAGACATCACATAAGGCAGAAATTCTAGACTCTTGTGTCCGACAATCTTTCAACTGTCAGTCCTTGTTCCGGACCTGCATTGTGTCTCACCACATGGTTCTGTTCTGGACAAGTTGCTTGATCTCAGTGAGGGAACTGAAGCCTGCTGTTGTTGCCTCTTGCTTTAATGTTCTTTTTAGTGTTTCTCTAGGGCAGCCTCTTTTTTTTTTTTTTGTTTAATCTTCTAGTTCCCATTTGAGAGCCTTCTTTAAGATTCTTTTATTGTCCCTTCACATCACATGGCCAACATATGACCACTCTCTTCTCTTGTTTATAGATCCTCCACACACTACAGCACTAAGTTCACCTAACCTTAAATGAATATTGCACCTGGAGCAACTGCCCTTTAGACACCACACACTACAGCATTGAGTTCACCTTACCTTAAATGAATATTTCATCTGGAGCAACTGCCCCTTAGACACCACACACTACAGCACTGAGTTCACCTAACCTTAAATGAATATTGCACCTGGAGCAACTGCCCTTTAGACACCACACACTACAGCATTGAGTTCACCTAACCTTAAATGAATATTTCATCTGGAGCAACTGCCCCTTAGACACCACACACTACAGCACTGAGTTCACCTAACCTTAAATGAATATTGCACCTGGAGCAACTGCCCTTTAGGCACCACACACTACAGCACTGAGTTCACCTAACCTTAAATGAATATTTCATCTGGAACAACTGCCCCTTAGACATCACACACTACAACACTGAGTTCACCTAACCTTAAATGAATATTGCACCTGGAGCAACTGCCCCTTAGACACCACACACTACAGCACTGAGTTCACCTAACCTTAAATGAATATTTCATCTGGAGCAACTGCCCCTTAGACATCACACACTACAGCACTGAGTTCACCTAACTTTAAATGAATATTGCACCTGGAGCAACTGCCCTTTAGACACCACACACTACAGCACTGAATTCACCTAACCTTAAATGAATATTGCATCTGGAGCAACTGCCCCTTAGAGACCACACACTACAGCACTGAGTTCACCTAACCTTAAATGAATATTGCACCTGGAGCAACTGCCCCTTAGACACCACACACTACAGCACTGAGTTCACCTAACCTTAAATGAATATTGCATCTGGAGCAACTGCCCTTTAGACACCACACACTACAGCACTAAGTTCACCTAACCTTAAATGAATATTGCATCTGGAGCAACTGCCCTTTAGACACCACACACTACAGCACTAAGTTCACCTAACCTTAAATGAATATTGCACCTGGAGCAACTGCCCTTTAGGCACCACACACTACAGCACTGAGTTCACCTAACCTTAAATGAATATTGCATCTGGAGCAACTGCCCTTTAGACACCACACACTACAGCACTAAGTTCACCTAACCTTAAATGAATATTGCACCTGGAGCAACTGCCCCCCAGACACCACACACTACAGCACTGAGTTCACCTAACCTTAAATGAATATTGCACCTGGAGCAACTGCCCTTTAGACACCACACACTACAGCACTGAGTTCACCTAACCTTAAATGAATATTTAATCTGGAACAACTGCCCCTTAGACATCACACACTACAGCACTGAGTTCACCTAACCTTAAATGAATATTGCACCTGGAGCAACTGCCCTTTAGACACCACACACTACAGCATTGAGTTCACCTAACCTTAAATGAATATTTCATCTGGAGCAACTGCCCCTTAGACACCACACACTACAGCACTGAGTTCACCTAACCTTAAATGAATATTGCACCTGGAGCAACTGCCCTTTAGGCACCACACACTACAACACTGAGTTCACCTAACCTTAAATGAATATTGCACCTGGAGCAACTGCCCCTTAGACACCACACACTACAGCACTGAGTTCACCTAACCTTAAATGAATATTTCATCTGGAACAACTGCCCCTTAGACATCACACACTACAGCACTGAGTTCACCTAACCTTAAATGAATATTGCACCTGGAGCAACTGCCCTTTAGACACCACACACTACAGCATTGAGTTCACCTAACCTTAAATGAATATTTCATCTGGAGCAACTGCCCCTTAGACACCACACACTACAGCATTGAGTTCACCTAACCTTAAATGAATATTTCATCTGGAGCAACTGCCCCTTAGACATCACACATTACAGCACTGAGTTCACCTAACCTTAAATGAATATTGCACCTGGAGCAACTGCCCCTTAGACACCACACACTACAGCACTGAGTTCACCTAACCTTAAATGAATATTGCATCTGGAGCAACTGCCCCTTAGAGACCACACACTACAGCACTGAGTTCACCTAACCTTAAATGAATATTGCATCTGGAGCAACTGCCCCTTAGACACCACACACTACAGCACTGAGTTCACCTAACCTTAAATGAATATTGCACCTGGAGCAACTGCCCCTTAGACACCACACACTACAGCACTGAGTTCACCTAACCTTAAATGAATATTGCATCTGGAGCAACTGCCCTTTAGACACCACACACTACAGCATTGAGTTCACCTAACCTTAAATGAATATTGCATCTGGAGCAACTGCCCTTTAGACACCACACACTACAGCACTGAGTTCACCTAACCTTAAATGAATATTGCACCTGGAGCAACTGCCCCTTAGACACCACACACTACAGCACTGAGTTCACCTAACCTTAAATGAATATTTCATCTGGAGCAACTGCCCCTTAGACATCACACACTACAGCACTGAGTTCACCTAACTTTAAATGAATATTGCACCTGGAGCAACTGCCCTTTAGACACCACACACTACAGCACTGAGTTCACCTAACCTTAAATGAATATTTCATCTGGAGCAACTGCCCCTTAGAGACCACACACTACAGCACTGAGTTCACCTAACCTTAAATGAATATTGCATCTGGAGCAACTGCCCCTTAGACACCACACACTACAGCACTGAGTTCACCTAACCTTAAATGAATATTGCACCTGGAGCAACTGCCCCTTAGACACCACACACTACAGCACTGAGTTCACCTAACCTTAAATGAATATTGCACCTGGAGCAACTGCCCCTTAGACACCACACACTACAGCACTGAGTTCACCTAACCTTAAATGAATATTGCATCTGGAGCAACTGCCCTTTAGACACCACACACTACAGCACTAAGTTCACCTAACCTTAAATGAATATTGCACCTGGAGCAACTGCCCCCCAGACACCACACACTACAGCACTGAGTTCACCTAACCTTAAATGAATATTGCACCTGGAGCAACTGCCCTTTAGACACCACACACTACAGCACTGAGTTCACCTAACCTTAAATGAATATTGCACCTGGAGCAACTGCCCTTTAGACACCACACACTACAGCATTGAGTTCACCTAACCTTAAATGAATATTGCACCTGGAGCAACTGCCCCTTAGACACCACACACTACAGCACTGAGTTCACCTAACCTTAAATGAATATTGCACCTGGAGCAACTGCCCTTTAGACACCAAACACTACAGCACTGAGTTCACCTAACCTTAAATGAATATTGCACCTGGAGCAACTGCCCTTTAGACACCACACACTACAGCACTGAGTTCACCTAACCTTAAATGAATAGCAGGGATTATTTTTATAGGAAAGAAAAATGACCTACATAATGGTAACCACATGAAAAAAAAATGTACCAGTGATTAAGAAAAAAAATGTGGGCACTAACACCATATTCCCTATTGGGCAAACTTGAGGAATGACAGATTCTTTCCTCTTTTTCTTCTAACCATGAAGAAATATGACACTCAAACATGACTTAATGATCATATTACCCGTCATCTTTATCTTTCTCTGTTTGCACCTAGAGGATCATAGAAGCTCCACTGATGTTGCTGTTGCTATTTACTAAAAGTTAAATGATTTTGTGTTTTCTGTACCAGTTTGTTCTACCCAGCTGTCTTTAATGACATTTTAATACAAGCATGATAGAAGGCAGTCAGTTCAATGTACACTTTAATCAGAAGTGGCAGAACTCCTGCAGAAGCAAGTATAAGATTTATATTTGTGTACTGAATATAAAGGGAGCATGAACATGAATAAAGCTTCTCAAGTCTCGAGAACATAATATCAGATGATTGGAAGGAAACATAAAATGTAAATGGGAAACATCCTAGAATAATTTAATAATGCAAGACAGATAATATCATTCAAATACATAAAATGGATGTAAAATTAAAATCATTAGGCACTTTACATATGTTATGTCTCTCTGTATGTATGGTGCAAAGATATGGACAGTGAACTAGCATTTGGAAGACATAATTGAAATTGAGAGAAGTAGCTTCTCATGGTATTTATTATTTTGATCTCATACCTTCATCATTTTTAGTTTTACTATAATTATGTATCATATAATGTATGTGTTTTTAATTTATTGCATTTTAATCCTCCTTTTCATTTTCAATATGATAATCTTTATGTAATTTATATATTGTCAGGTACATCATTACCTGTTTAAGGGTTGGTGATCATGAAAAATGTGGAGTTATAGCACCATATTTCCTATTCACCGATGGCAATATGGGTAGATTTTACTATTAAACCTGTTTTGTCTAACTTTAGACACTCTACTGTATAAAAGAATATAGGAAAACATTTATAATATGCATAATTATTAATATATTCATTTGTTTCTATAATAACCAAAAACACTTGTTCAAAAGTTATACCACAACTTTTATAACTCAACTATTTGCACATAGATTATATAATAGGATTAGAATGTGATGGGGATATATTAGATTATGTATGTAGTACTCTTTTTTTCAATTTGTATTATTGCTATAAAAATATTATTATATACTACTTGTTCATTGCCACTTGCTCGGAAATGAATGATTCTTGTGTTGTCACAGTTTCCAAATCCAGGACCTCCAACAGCAGATGGTGCCTTTGTCAGCTCTGATCTGCTGACCCAGGCATCAGAAATAGCATATGGGTTGTTAACTGCTGTCATATAACTTTAGTGTAATTATATTTATGTTATTTCAGGGTTATTGGTTTTTAAATATGTTTAATTATGTCACATTTCAGTCAACTGAAACATTTCAGAATAGTTTTGTTCTTGATTTATTATTTTTAATTTGCATCAATAATAATATTAAAAAGTGCTAATATTTCACTCTGAATGAAGACTTTGTTAAAATTGTTTTGTTATGAGGCCTTTCTACATTTGTGTGTATGCCGATTGATATTGAAGGTATGGCTCCAGGAAGATGAGATGGGCAGACCAAGAGGAAGGTCTCAAAGAGATCTTGAAATTCACAATAAGAAAAGTGTGAGATCTAACTAGAGACAGAAATTCTTTCTGATGGACTGTTATGAGTGCAACATTCTGTGAAAGATCTGACTAGAGACAGAAATTCTTTCTGATGGACTGTTATGAGTGCAACATTTTGTGAAAGATCTGACTAGAGACAGAAATTCTTTCTGATGGACTGTTATGAGTGCAACATTTTGTGAAAGATCTGACTAGAGACAGAAATTCTTTCAGACGGACTGTTATGAGTGCAACATTTTGTGAAAGATCTGACTAGAGACAGAAATTCTTTCAGATGGACTGTTATGAGTGCAACATTTTGTGAAAGATCTGACTAGAGACAGAAATTCTTTCAGACGGACTGTTATGAGTGCAACATTCTGTGAAAGATCTGACTAGAGACAGAAATTGTTTCTGATGGACTGTTATGAGTGCAACATTTTGTGAAAGATCTGACTAGAGACAGAAATTCTTTCTGATGGACTGTTATGAGTGCAACATTTTGTGAAAGATCTGACTAGAGACAGAAATTCTTTCAGACGGACTGTTATGAGTGCAACATTTTGTGAAAGATCTGACTAGAGACAGAAATTCTTTCAGACGGACTGTTATGAGTGCAACATTCTGTGAAAGATCTGACTAGAGACAGAAATTCTTTCAGACGGACTGTTATGAGTGCAACATTTTGTGAAAGATCTGACTAGAGACAGAAATTCTTTCTGATGGACTGTTATGAGTGGAACATTTTGTGAAAGATCTGACTAGAGACAGAAATTCTTTCAGACAGACTGTTATGAGTGCAACATTTTGTGAGAGATCTGACTAGAGACAGAAATTCTTTCTGATGGACTGTTATGAGTGGAACATTTTGTGAAAGATCTGACTAGAGACAGAAATTCTTTCAGACGGACTGTTATGAGTGCAACATTTTGTGAGAGATCTGACTAGAGACAGAAATTCTTTCTGATGGACTGTTATGAGTGGAACATTTTGTGAAAGATCTGACTAGAGACAGAAATTCTTTCAGACGGACTGTTATGAGTGCAACATTTTGTGAGAGATCTGACTAGAGACAGAAATTCTTTCTGATGGACTGTTATGAGTGCAAAATTTTGTGAGAGATCTGACTAGAGACAGAAATTGTTTCTGATGGACTGTTATGAGTGGAACATTTTGTGAAAGATCTGACTAGAGACAGAAATTCTTTCTGATGGACTGTTATGAGTGCAACATTTTGTGAAAGATCTGACTAGAGACAGAAATTCTTTCTGATGGACTGTTATGAGTGGAACATTTTGTGAAAAATCTGACTAGAGAAAGAAATTCTTTCTGATGGACTGTTATGAGTGCAACATTTTGTGAAAGATCTGACTAGAGACAGAAATTCTTTCTGATGGACTGTCATGAGTGCAACATTCTGTGAAAGATCTGCCTAGAGACAGAAATTCTTTCAGACGGACTGTTATGAGTGCAACATTTTGTGAAAGATCTGCCTAGAGACAGAAATTCTTTCTGATGGACTGTTATGAGTGCAACATTCTGTGAAAGATCTGACTAGAGACAGAAATTCTTTCTGATGGACTGTTATGAGTGCAACATTCTGTGAAAGATCTGACTAGAGACAGAAATTCTTTCTGATGGACTGTTATGAGTGCAACATTTTGTGAAAGATCTGACTAGAGACAGAAATTCTTTCTGATGGACTGTTATGAGTGCAACATTTTGTGAGAGATCTGACTAGAGACAGAAATTCTTTCTGATGGACTGTCATGAGTGCAACATTTTGTGAGAGATCTGATTAGAGACAGAAATTCTTTCAGACGGACTGTTATGAGTGCAACATTTTGTGAAAGATCTGACTAGAGACAGAAATTCTTTCTGATGGACTGTTATGAGTGCAACATTTTGTGAGAGATCTGACTAAAGACAGAAATTCTTTCTGATGGACTGTCATGAGTGCAACATTTTGTGAGAGATCTGACTAGAGACAGAAATTCTTTCAGATGGACTGTCATGAGTGGAACATTTTGTGAGAGATCTGACTCATCATGTGCCATACCGGTTGGCGTGGACGATCATGTCCTTCCACAATCTTCTATCTACATTGCATCGAATCAGTTCTGTTGTTGACTATTTTCCATGCCATGACACCAAGCTATCCAGTATTTTCTCTCTTTGTCGTCCGTGATCTCTCTTTCCTTTTATTTTGCCAGTTGTAACCAAGTATTCCAACTTTCCTCTTCTCATGATGTGCCCGAAAAATGTTGATTGCTTCTTTCTAATGTTTTTTAGGAGCTACCTTTTTGTGTTGGCCTCTTTGAGAACTTCCTCATTGGTCTTTTTAGCTGTCCAGGGAACTTTCAACATTCTTCTGAAAAATCCCATCTCTGTAGCATCTAATCGTCTTTTCCTTTGTCTACTGTCCATGATTCACTTCCATAGGTCAGAATTGGTTCTATATAGCACCGATGAACTATCTTTCTCATTTCTATTGATATAGATTTGTTGCATAAGATATTTTTCATTTTCTGAAATGCTATTTTGGCCTGAGCTATTCTGCTTTTTTTTTCCGTGGTGCATCTTCCATTCGATGTTATTATTGTGCCCAAGTATTTGACGCGTTGCACTTGTTTAAAATTTGTCCTGTTTATTTTTATGCTGCATGCTGGTGATGATTGTTTCTTCGATATGACCATTACTTCTGTTTTCTTACTATTCAGACTGAGACCTTTCTTGTTGCTTTCTTTTACTATTATGTCTATCATCTCTTGTAGTTCATTCTCTGTCTCTGCTATTAAGACTGTCATCTGCATATCGCAAATTATTTATGTTGTGACCGTTGACTTCAATTCCTTTTTTGTCTACTCTGACTAGAGAGATCTGACTCGAGACAAAAATTCTTTCAGATGGACTGGCATGAGTGCAACATTCTGTGAGAGATCTGACTCGAGACAGAAATTCTTTCAGATGGACTTACATGAGTGCAACATTCTGCAGAGATGATAAACATGCAGAATGTTATTTCATTTTTTTTCCCCATTTAAAGAGACTTTTCTATTGTCTATTCAATCTGTCTTTCTATCTATCTGTTTATCAAAGAGATCACTGAGCACTTGGACAGAAAACCATCAGCAACTCATAGCTGACTGCTTACTCCAAGATATGTGAACGATGACTGATCAAAAATTTACTGTTTGTCACGTTGGTTGTGGAAACAAACTAACCAGTTGAGCTTTAGTTATATTATGGTCCAGCAGCTTTTCCTGCTTTCATATTGTGCAAGGTGTCTTCCACTTCTTCTTTGAGTATTTCTGGTCCTTCCCCATTATCCTTAACATTTACTTCTGTTCGTTCATCATCATTAAGATCTTTAATGTATTCTGTCCATTGTTCCCTTATGCTTTCTTGTTCAATGAACAGTTCTCCTTCCTACATGGCTGAGAAGTGATATATCTCTATATTGACTGCAGTCTCTCTTGCTACCTTCTTTTTCCATATTGGTATGATGATTGCCTGTTGCCACTCTTCTGTGGCTTTTTGTTGGTGCCATGCTGCATTGAATATTCTGTGCAGCCATGCTACGCCTTTTCTCTTGCTGCTACTATTATTTCTACTGGTATGTTATCTATCCCCTGTGTTTTATTTCTCTCTTTTAACTGATTTTGCTAACATTGGATTTGCAAGCCCTGCTTCGATGTAAACAGGGTAAATTTATGTTGTGAGGTCTCATCTCTTTTTAGTCTTGTATCCTTTATCTTCAGCTTTGTCTTCGATATAGAAAAATGTCTTGTATTTGTCCCCAGTGTGTTGTGATCTTATGTCGGATTTGTTCCAGTCATACACATATTTACACTACCGAAGTGTTCAGTCAAGAATACTTTTTTTTATCTATACAAAGATCACATTCCTACCGTAAGCTATCCATATATTTTTTTTTTTTGGGGGGGGATACAAAAATTAAACGCCATGAAGAACATTTGGCACAATATGAGCAAGACAGTAAAATTAAAATTATTGAAAGCTTGAATCTTCCCGATAGTAACATATGGTTGTGTATCATTTGTGAATCTCGTCCACTGCAATGAAGAAATATTGATTCATTTGAAACAAAATGCTACAGGAAAATCTTTTAAGATAACCTGGATAATGGAAAAGAGCAATGAAAGTGTATCAAAAGAAAGACTTAAATATTAAAAGGAATTGGCTTATAAACACCATTCTAAAGAGGAAATTAAAATATGATGGCCATGACAAAAGACACAATGGTCTGAAAAGAAAGAAAAATGGAAGGCATGGTTCCTGGACGATGCATCAGAGGCAGAGCAAGAAGAAGGCGGTTACAAGGCATCAAAGAGAACTTGAACATGTTGAGACCTCTCAACTTATAACATACATCAGCTGGTTATTAAACCCTTTGTTACAATTAGCAAAATGCAGGGAAAGAGAGATAGCGAACAACAAAGAGAGCAAATACTAGATAGCTTGTTGTCATGGAATGGAAAACAATCAACAACAGAACTGATACGATGTACTGAGAATAGAAGATTGTGGAAGGACATGATCGCCTACGCCAACCGGCGTGGCACATGATGATGATGAACTATGTAAATATAATATAATAAATATTATCAAATCATTATCGTTGTGAGCTCGGTAATTAAATATTTTAGCTCAACGGCTGCAATAATTTGAAATAAAACGTGGCACGAGTTGAAAAGACATAATATGTAATATAAAATTATGTTTTAGTAGCGACCAGAAGCAGACGTCAAATCAAGGATTGCCCCGCAGATCGTATTCTCAGAACGGAGCGGATGTATACTATTTTTCCTGAAGAAATTGTTTCTATAAAGCAATATATAATTATAATATAATACAATATAATACATTTTATAAACTGAAAATGAAAGTTAATTCATCCTCCAAACTGAAACCATTGCTAACGTTTGTGTATTCTGGCACCAAGACTGTAACTGTAGTGGTGGTGGTGACTGGTGGGTAGTAGTTTATTGAACAATTCTGATTAGAGAATTGACGCCGGACAGAGAAGTGAGTTGTTGAGAATAAGCTTTTAAATTAAAATATGCAGCATCATATTATACCATGTCATGTTTGATGATTTAATAAAATTATACTGTTTTCTGAAACCACTATTGCTTGGCATTGACTCTTGATTGTAAATCAAAAGATTGCTAATTACAATTAAGTTAAAATGTAATAATAGGCCATAGGGGCTCCATTATTATCTTCTTATCGTCTTATCATATAGTAAATAAAGTAGTAAAGACTGCAAGCAGGCCGAGATCGCTATTATCTTAATCTAGCTTTAGTAATTACAATTAAATTAGTTTTTTTAGTATCGGTATGTTAGACTTATTAAAAAATAATTATATTTAGACTACTAGATTGTAATGTTTTTTGTTAGGTGTGCGCCGTACGGTAGAACTACTAAAATTAGTCTAATTGTAGAAATGTTATAGTTATAGTATAGAGAGTATAGGGTAAAGTTAAAGGTCTAGCTAGTATCATCATCGAGTGCCGTCTCCGCAACGAAGGTTGGCTACCATGGATCGCCATTCTACTCTGTTTCTTGCTTT
Source organism: Megaustenia siamemsis (assembly GCA_032433765.1). Taxonomy (NCBI): domain Eukaryota; kingdom Metazoa; phylum Mollusca; class Gastropoda; order Stylommatophora; family Ariophantidae; genus Megaustenia; species Megaustenia siamemsis. The sequence continues at coordinate 57,088,884 of JAVIAB010000001.1, forward strand.
GATGGTGCAGGCTGTCATAGATTGACTTGTCCATCTTTTGATGTTACTCGTCCATGTTAGTCTTGGTCTGCCTCTGCCTCTTTTGCCTTGTATTTTTCCTTCCAATATTACTTTTAACTTTAGTAGGCTGTTGTGTCTTTTATTCACATGCCCCAAAAATTTCATTTGTCTTGTCTTAATTGTATTTAGTAGTTCTCTTTTTATTTTTAGTTGTTTTAAAACTTCATCGTTTGTTTTCTTTTCCTTCCATCCAATTCTACCTATTCTTCTATAAATCCACATTTCAAAGGTTTCAATTTTCTGTTCTGTTTTCTTGTCTAATGTCCATGTTTCTGCACCATACAGGAATATTGAGAAGATGTAACATTTTGCCATTCTTAGTTTCAGCCCTGCTGATATTTGTTTTGTTGTTAGTATATTTTTCATGGCATTAAAATTACTTTTTGCCATACCCATTCTTTTGTTTATTTCAATTTTACATTTTCCATCATTGGTTATAGTATGTCCTAGGTAGTTGTAGCTCTGGACTCTCTCCAGATGTATTCCCTCGACTGTGGTATTTAATTGTAGGTCTTGAGAATTTTCTTTGTTTATGATCATAGTTTTAGCCTTTTGATATTCATATATCTAGTCCATATTTTTTGCTTGTTATTTTTATCACATTAAGCAATTGTTGTAGGTCTTTAGGATTTTCTGCTAGTAGAACAGTATCATCAGCATATCTTAGGTTATTGATTATCTTTCCATTAGTTTAGGCCTGGCATCTCTGTGATGTTTTTGAAGATTTGCTCAGTGTATAGATTGAACAAGCTTGGTGATAGGATGCACCCTTGTCTTACTCCTCTTTTTATGTCCATGGTTGTAGAGTTCTCCTTGCTATATTTTATTATTGCCTAATATAGTCCCGTAAATTATTTAAGCGAAAGAACGATCTCCCCTTAGTTGACGTCACAACAGAATACTACAGTGGTTCTCAAGTAGTTCTCTATTACTGTCCACTGTCACAAATTAGATCGTTTCTCTATTCACTGTATTATGTATTCAGGTTCTGTTATGTTTAAGTGTGGGTATTTAGTTGTAATTTTGCATGTTCCATTGTCAGTGTGTTTCTCCGATGAAATATGCCCTCAATTTTAGATGAGTGCTAATTAATTTGTGATCATCAGTCTAATAGAAATTGCGTACTTAAAGCAAATATCGGTGATAAGGTGATAAAATATAACACTAAACAAAAGAGAGTCACTATCACTAAATTCCAAAGTCGTAAATCTTTTGTGCCAATGGGAGTCTGTGACTCCCCCCCACCCCCCAACCACCACCACACCACACACACATCTCCAAGAGTAAAAAAAAAAAGATAAATGGCATTAGATGATGATGAACGATTTTGTTGTAAAAGAATTTGCCGCAAGAGGGCACCACGGTTGTGAACAAGCTGTGTCGGAAACCATATTTTAATCACGTTGTATCTCTTTTCTCTAGAGTTAGGAGTCTTTTAATGACAGATTGAGAACCACCTAATAAATTGCAATGTATACTCAAATGGGGCTCTACTCTTGGGAACTGAAATAATTTACTTGACTACTAAGCTTGTTATCAAGCATCAAACCTTGCACAGGACTCGCACTGTATCTCTGTTCTGGGCGAGTTGTTCAGTCTCGGTGAGGGAGCTGATGCCGATTGTTGTTGACTCTCGCCTCAGTGTTCTCTATATTTATAGTGTTTTTCTAGGTTGCTCTCATTTTATTTTACCCTCTGGTTCCAATTTGAGGGCCTGCTTTGCAATTCTCTTGTTTTTCCTTCTAATCACATAGCCAATAATATATGACTATCTTCTTTTCATGATTACCATTAATATTTTATGATACTTTGCCATTTCTCTTGTTGATGCACTGGTCTTAAATTCATTCCACGGTATACAAATTATTCCTGAGGCACTTGTTTTCATAAGCATTCAGTTGATTTTCTATCTCTTTAGTTGTCTTCCATCTCTCACATGCAAAGTAAGGGTGGATAATACATTTTATTTGAAAATCCTGAGCTTTGTTTTCAAGCATAGTAATTGTGATTTCCATGTTTTACCAATGTTTCTGAAAGTCATTGTTGTCTTTTCTGCTCTGATTCTAATTTCTGTCTTTGTGTCTCCTTCTTGATCTATGCAGCTTTCAAGATATACAAAGTGATCCACTTCTTGATCTATGCAGCTTTCAAGATATACAAAGTGATCTATTTCTTGATCTATGCAGCTTTCAAGATATACAAAGTGATCTACTTCTTGATCTATGCAGCTTTCAAGATGTACAAAGTGATCCACTTCTTGATCTATGCAGCTTTCAAGATATACAAAGTGATCTACTTCTTGATCTATGCAGCTTTCAAGATATACAAAGTGATCTACTTCTTGATCTATGCAGCTTTCAAGATATACAAAGTGATCTACTTCTTGATCTATGCAGCTTTCAAGATATACAAAGTGATCTACTTCTTGATCTATGCAGCTTTCAAGATATACAAAGTGATCTATTTCTTGATCTATGCAGCTTTCAAGATATACAAAGTGATCTACTTCTTGATCTATGCAGCTTTAAAGATATACAAATTGATCTATTTCTTGATCTATGCAGCTTTCAAGATATACAAAGTGATCTATTTCTTGATCTATGCAGCTTTCAAGATATACAAAGTGATCTACTTCTTCCACTGCTTTTACTTCCAGGTATATTTTTTCCTGTAGACGAATTTGATTTTTCATTGATTTTGTCTTTTCTGGTTAGTCCTTTTTTTCTAGCCATTGATGACAGGGTATTTGTTTTTTCTTGCATCATGTTCATATTGCTATTGATAAGAACTTTGTTGTCCACAAAATCAAGGTCCTCCAATTGAGATCCACGTGTCCATCCTATGCTTTTGTTACCTATACAGCACTTCTGCATCATTTTAAAAAAATGGCAATTTCAAATAACAAGAAAGATAAAATACATTCTTGTTTCACTCCAATATCAATACAGAACCATTCACTCAATCCTGCCTCTATCATAACAAGTAAGACATAGATATTATTAGATCTGCCATGTTATTGGTTATAACCAAGTCACTTACTTGCAAGTGTTTCAAGTAATTATTTTTTTTAAAAATAGAATGTCTTCTTAATCATATGAGTCTCTGCTGTTTACTTACTGTATTATACTGTGTTGTATAGCATATTGTTGATTATGTTTAAAGTTAACGTTATAGCATTAAATTCAGAAACCTAGAACATATTGTCATTAGACAAAAAAAAACAGAACAGAAAATTGAAGCCTTTGAAATGTGGATTTAAAGAAGAATCAGTATAAATGGATGGAAAGAAAAGAGAACAAATGATGAAGTTTTAAAACAACTAAAAATTAAAAGAGACCTACTAAACACAATTAGAACAAGACAAATGAAATTTTTGGGACATGTTAAAAGACACAACAGCCTACTAAAAGTATTATCGGACAGGAAAGTACAGGGTAATAGAGGCAGACCAAGACTAACATGGATGAGTAACATCAAAAGATGGACAAGTCAGCCTATGACAACCTGCATCATCAAAGCAAGAGACAGAGCAGGATGGCGTTCCATGGTAACCAACTTTCGATGTGGAGACGGCACTTAATGATGATGAGTATATGTATATCAATCAATCTACTGAGTTCAACAAAATTATTAATTTCAGGATAGGATGGTAAATGTGACTAAATTAGCTGACATCTGAAATAAAAAATTCTAACTTCTTCTTCTATCCTTCCTCTGTTGCCGTTGGCGTCGAGGGGAGAAACAATCTGCGATTCTTTGCTCTTCTATTGGCCTCTTCTGATGTTATTCCTCCTAGTGACTCTAGTATTCCCTTTATCCATCTCTTTCTCCGTCTTCCTCTTAATCTGGCGTTTTCGTAGCATTTGTTTATGGCTCTTTGATTACCCCCAAAGAGTACCAAAAACAAGAAATGAATCATGCTCTGGTTATAAGACCTTGTGTAATAGTTTGTTACTAAACAGTTCCGCTGACCCAGTCTGAACAATGGACTTTTGTACACTAAATCATCTGACAATTATTAGATAGATATCACCTCAGAGAAGATTTTTACTTGTGGGCCTAATCCTTCTTGAGTACAAACTCCACCTCCACATATTCACCATTGTCAAAACCAAATTGCAAGATAATAAAAACAAACAGACATTTTATGAGTATCAAATAGAAAAACTTGATATGGAGAAATTTCCCAGATTGTCTGTCTGTCTGCGATCAGGACTCAGTCAGAGTAGGATCCCAGACTCTCACATGAAGTCAGCTGTCAGGCCAAGTGTGTTGATCGCCTCCACAGACAGAACATCACATAATTTCCCAGATTGATTTTATTAGTTCAACTTATGACTTGCAAGTCCAAAACAGAAGTAGAAGAAGTGTGTGTGTGTGTGTGTGTATTATAAGTAGCCATTTACTCAAAGCATGTTCCTTTCTGTTACAAATTTCATAGACTGCTCACATTACTTATTACTTGACAACTTAATACTGATAACATTTCTAGTTGTTAGCAATTATTTCCTACATGAGTATTGCTTGCTTGCGTTCGCCAGATGACTAAAGTATTCTAGAGTATTCGTAGGCTGTAGTATTCCTCTTCATCATCCGCCCTTAAAAGGACGTTAAGTGGGCGTCTGCGTTGTGTTGTGGTTTGTAGTATAACTGTTATATTTGCGCCTTTCGGCCCAACACATCCGACTTCAGCACGACATTTTTGAGTACCGGGTTGTCTTCCCCCTTCGATCCCTGCTCGCTTGGCCAGACTAGACAGGTTAGTCTGTTACTGGAGGCACCATGGAGAGGTGGAGCAGGGTCTGGATGGTTTTGGTTCACCGATCCTGGTGCAAGCCATCAGCTGTGCTACATGAGTATGTGTCATCTAATAGAAAAAAAATCATAAATTGATAACAGATGTTGCACACACAAAAAAAAAAAACCAGAGGATTGAATAACTGCTTCAGTTAGTGCAATATTATATTACAGACATTTTGAAAAGATAGCACTCTGTACAACACAGTCATCCTCCCAACAGTCTGCAACCAGTGCTATACTTGGATATTATAACAGTCAACAAAATAAAAATCATCACTGTGGAAATCAGATTCACTGGAAAAAAATCTGAATGAGACAGAATCAGAATTGATGATAAAAGGGAAAGAGTTGGCATTACATCAGTACTAATTCATATTTTAAAAAAAGATAGATTAATTGGTTTGAATATGTTACATGATCATTACTAGAATTAATTCTACAGTGATTATTAATACTAGACTTAATCCTCAAGAAAGGAATGTGAAGAGAGGCAAAGGTAGACCTAGAAGATTATGGATAAATAAAATAACAGACATTAGGATGAGCAAATGCATGAGACAAACTAAATTTAATTAACCCGAACATTCATTTTCTCTTGACACTGAAAGAGGTGAGGGAAAGTAAATAGTCCCCCAATCTATCTCTATTGTTATATTTATTAATATATCTCTATTTTATATCTTGGAGTGTACATCACACCCCACTACTGGCTCCTTGCTACCAGCTTTACTGCAGCACTGCAATTAGTTTGCTAGTTCCCTATTATATCCCTACAGTTGCCGCAACGCTAGTGAACATTATAACAACTAACATGACACCAATCAAGTTAGATGGACATAAAAATAATTGAAACAAAATTAATCAATTCAAAATTGCAACATGGAACTTTATAAATCTATATGAAGCAGGAAAATTAGAAAATGTTAAAAACAAAATGAAAAGAATGAAAATTAATATACAGTAAAGTCTCGATTATCCGGAATGCTCGGGGAAGAACCCATTCTGGATAATTGAATTTTTCTGGATAATCGAGAGTAAGAAAACCAAACTCAAAATTTATGAAAAAACAACTTCAAAACCCTAAATCTAAGGACATTATAAATCAAATTTATAAAAATACTTGTACTGACCAGTAAGTTAAACTTTATTGAAAAAGCTGCGTATGTCCCTCTGTTTGATGCATGCTTCTCTCTTGGTCCTGAAGGTATTCTCTACAATACGCAGCTGGATGAGTTCTTGGGTTGTATATGAACTACAATTTTCTGCAAATCGTAACACAGTCTGTAGACATTTGTCTGCTTCACTCCAGAAAATGTTATTGCGCGGATCCGTTCCTGTTGCACCTTGGTCTTCCTCTGAATCATCTTCAGTTGGTTCACACTTTGATTCCAATACACTATTTATTATGTCTGCATCATCAAGTGTGTGGGCAACATCTATATTCTCATCAACCTGCAGCCACTGTTCAATGTCTTGCTCATCACAGGCTGACATTGAGTTTGACGATGGTACATTTACAAGAAGTTGCATTATCTCTGCATGTGGTGCTGCCATCTGTTTCAATTCATCAAAACTGTAGTCATCAGAAGAATCATCCAAAAGCATTACATTGGGCCAAATGTGTAAAATCATGTAGATAAGTGTTTTTGGCACGACTAAGATTTCCCGACAAAAACATTTAGTCGGGGGAAAAAGTGAAGATATAGACTGTCTGTCGCTTTTACTTGGAATATTTGGAGACACAATGTCTGGATTGAATAAAATATGTTCGCTCCTATTTGAAGTATATTACTGTAAATACACTATTGTAAACGCAATATTGTGTAATGATAGAGCCTGTAGAAGTAAGCGCAGCGCACAAACCGTGTTGTAGCGTTTTTGATTTCCGGATAAAGGCATTTAATTTAACTGAACAAAACATGATTCAAGCTTTCTCCCTATAATAATTAAAAAAAAAAAAAAGTCCGTTAAATTGAGAATTCCGGATTATTGAGTACCGCATAATCGAGACTTTACTGTACTAGAAATGAGTGAAGTAAGATGGACAGGATGCAGGAAAAACAAAACACATGAAATTATCTTTTCACAGGAGATTTTAATGCAACAACTTGGTAAAGGACTAAAATGAGAGGTAGTTTATGAATATGGACTAGGTGAAAGAAATGAAAGAGGCAACAAATTAATAGAATGGGCAAACATATTTAATATGATAATATGGAGCACATGGTTTAAACAACACTCCAGAAGACCTGTAACATGAGGAGCCCAGACCAAAAGACATTCAATCAAATAGATTGCATATTAATCAACAACATTGAGGAGCCCAGACCAAAAGACATTCAATCAAATAGATTGCATATTAATCAACAACATTGAGGAGCCCAGACCAAAAGACATTCAATCAAATAGATTGCATATTAATCAACAACATTGAGGAGCCCAGACCAAAAGACATTCAATCAAATAGATTGCATATTAATCAACAACATTGAGGAGCCCAGACCAAAAGACATTCAATCAAATAGATTGCATATTAATCAACAACATTGAGGAGCCCTGACCAAAAGACATTCAATCAAACAGATTACATATTAATCAACAACATTGAGGAGCCCTGACCAAAAGACATTCAATCAAATAGATTGCATATTAATCAACAACATTGAAGAGCCCTGACCAAAAGACATTCAATCAACTAGATTGCATATAAACAAATATTCTAGAAATGCTTTACTAACAATAAAAACCATGACCCAGTGTATGGAAAAATTAGAATAAAACTAAAGAATACAAGCAGAAAGGTGAGGAATGGCAGTAACAATACAGAACTACTTAGCTATGATCAAGACCCACAGGAACAATACAGTTGTTATAACAATTAGATACCATGCAATAGCAAATATACAAAGCATAGATAAGCAATGAGCAGTGTTAAAAGATCCTATACATCAAACTGTAAAAGAGTTAATACCACCTAAACATGAGGGTCCGAAATCAAAATAGATTACAAAAGATCTCCTTGATTTGATGGACAATAGAATTGGATTCGGATTTGTTGGAGAAAAAGGAACACAAAATGTTATTTATGCCCTAAAAACACTGGCAGAGAGAGTCTTGGAGGTACAGAAAGATTTAAACTTATGCTTTATTGACTACACTAAAGCATTTGATAAAGTCAATCATGATCAAGATGCAAAAATATATAAACATAGATAGTAAAGATATGAGGATTATAAAACATGACAACTGGAAACAAGAAGCAGTCATTAGAATTAAAAACAAACATGGAGAATGTCAACAAATAAGACAAGGGGTGCGACAGGGATGTGTATTGTTACCAGATCTATTTTCTCTGTACAGTGAAAATATTTTAAGGACTGTCGAACAAACCTCGCAATAAATTAGGGGGAAGCAACATAAACAACATCATATATGTGTGAAGACCTGTTAAACATAACAACTACCAATAAGACAACAAAAACCACGCTAGAACTCACAAATACTGAACTCAACATCATGAAAGAGGAAATTGAAGAAGTAATCAAATATGCACCAAGAAATAAAGCACCGGAGACAGATAACATACCAATAGAAATAATAGCAGCAGCAGGAGAAACAGGAGTGCAATGGCTGCACAGAATATTTAATGCAGCATGGCACCAACAACAAGCCCCAGAGGACTGGCAACAGGCAATCATCGTACCAATATGGAAAAAGAAAGGTAGCAAAAGAGACTGCAATCAATATAGAGGTATATTTCTTCTCAGCCGTGTAGGAAAGCTATATGCCAAAATCTTGGAAAAAAGGTTGAGACCAATAATAGAACTACAGTTAAGCAATTCTCAAATGGGGTTCCGAAAAAACAGAGGATGTACTGATGCTCTATTCACATTAAAACAGCTTGCAGAAAAAACGACAGAACACAATCAAAACTTATACATAGCCTTCATTGACCAGGAAAAAGCATTCGACAGAGTAAACAGAGAACAACTGTGGGAGATACTAACAACATACGGAGTAAGCCAACATCTAACCAACCTAATTAAAAGTCTCTACATCAACAGTAGCTGCAGAGTCAGAACAGCAGCAGGCTACACAGACCACTTTGAAGTTAGATCAGGTGTAAGACAGGGGTGCGTACTATCCCCACTCCTGTTTATTACATACATGGACTATATATATGCAAGCTGGCCAACCCATCAGAGACAGAGGAGATCAACAAACTTTTATTTGCAGACGATCAGGCACTAATACATGAAACAATGGAAGACCTACAAGAACACTTAAACAGGCTCAACAGCTCAGGCACAAAATACAACACAAAAATCAACAAAACAGAAGTCATGAATGTCGCCAAAAATAAACAGAACATCAACATAACTATAGAAGGTAGGCAACTAAAACAAGTAGAGGAATTCAAATACCTAGGAAGTTTAGTGACAAACGATAATTCTCAAACAGCAGAGATAGACTCAAGGTGCATCAAAGCTTGTTAGATCATTGGACAGTTATCACCACTATTGTCCAACAAGGAAATAACTCTGGAGGCAAAACGAGCACTATACAATACAATCTTCATCCCAACGTTGTGCTACCAATGGACCCTAGATGCAAGAACAATAAGAAAAATAACCTCTACTGAGATGAAATGTGTTTGACGAATGACAGGAAACAGTCTGAGAGATAAGATCAGAAATGAAGAACTGAGAAAAAAGCTAGGAATAGCCCACGCCATAGAATATATAAGGAAACAACAGATAAAATGGTTTGGCCATGTGACAAGGTAGAAAGATCACAACACAACGAGTCTTCAGCAAATGTTGTGAGAACACCAGACCCAAGGGTCAACCATGAAAAAGATGGATCGATGGAATATTAGAAGCACTAGGAAACATAACAGTAGCAGAGGCGAACAGAAGAGCAAAAGACCGCAAATTATATCTCCCCTCGCTGCTGAAAGGCAGACGAGGAAGGAAAGAAGAAGATATATGTGTAAAACTATATAGACTAGGAATAGAATAGAATCTTACAATGAGATATATAGCTTGTATATATATGTTAGCAGTTACCAATATTGGGGGCCTCGGTAGCCTAGTTGGGAAAACCATCCAACTGGGTTACCGGCATTTGGACAACCCCTTTTCAGTTCCCGCTGGAAGCAGTGTGAGTTGTACTCGTGGTTGGAAAAAAAATACCCCTGCTGGTCGACCCAGCTTCTGGCAGAAATGGGTACCTGGGTAGTACTCTGGGAAGGTGAAGAATGCAGCCTCGCATCGTGAGTTGCGATGCTTGAAGCGACACTATCCAGAAGTCTCCGAACACTTTTGGATAGGTGGCAGAGCACATAATGGTGAAAACATGCATGCTAAGACGCTGATTCAAGTCTCGAACCTTACTTTTACCAATAATAGAGAAGAGGAAAGCATTAACATAAATAGAGGAACAGTAGCGATTATAGGAATGGGCATGGAAAATTTTAGCTATTAGATGAATTGAACTGGACTTGACTTTTCCTCAAAAGTCGATGTCACAAGTCCGGAAATCAGATTAGACAACTGGGAAACTGAGGAAAGGGGCAAGTTAGGTTTGTGAGAGAGAGAGAGAGAGAGAGAGAGAGAGAGAGAGAGAGAGAGATACACTTTGAGTACATGCTATGCCTTTATTTTTAAACTCAGGAGTTAGCCAAGATGGAGCTTGCTGTTCAAAATTTGACACAAAAGTTATCCAAAATTGAACCTTGTCTTTTATGTTTGGCTAATAATTTAACACTGGATAGCTTGGTGTCATGGCATGGAAAACAGTCAACAACAGAACTGATACGATGCACTGTCGATAGAAGATTGTGGAGGGACACCTACGCCAACCGGTATGGCACATGATGATGATGAATAATTTAACAGCCAGCCACTCAGCCAATAAATTAAGCAAATGAGACAGGGGTAATTAACCACATGCATAAGCATAATTATAAAAAATAGAGAACACAAAGAGGGAGAGAGATGTAGAAATGATATAACAATACTTTTTATCACACTAATCAAGTTAGACATATCAGTTATGAAGACACAGCAGAATTGAGAAATGTTCCAAAGATAGATTTAGAAGTTTTTGAGTTCCAGAGATGTATATAGTTAATTGATCCCAATGATTGTGTCTTTTTTTTTGCCCTCACCTGCTTTCTCCTCTGGCGAAGTCCCTAGAAATTAGGAACTGAATTTTGCGTGTTAATCCGTTTTTCCCTGGCAGCCATATGCACAGGAGTCTCTCGCAACACAGGCAGATAACTCTATCTTTGGAGGTACTCATATTTTTTCCTTCGATGAGTAATTGACGTTTAAAGCCGAGCCTTGCCACTAAGACCAGGGGTGAATGCTGCAGAGATTAATCACAAATAAAAATCCCAACTGGTGCAGCCAGGATTTGAACTCACAACCAACCTGTCCCCCTGATTGTGTAGTATGACAGTAAGTTGGTAGAAAATAGCATAGAACAATTCAAGCAGAGTTTTAAAATGTAAATAGAATTAAATGTAGGATGTTAAAATAGTCACAGACAATACTTATGAAGAGCCACCTCAAATAACTAACTGTGTTAACCTCTTGAGTGCATCAAATTAAGAACATTAGAATTAGAAATGTTCAAATGTTATGTACACCACTAGAACTATCAAAATTGTAGCAGATGACGATCTAATAAGGTTAAATCACCCATAGGTCATAGTAGTTATTTGACTACTTGTGTAATGTCAAGAACATTGTTAGTTATTGTATTGTCTTACGTGTAACCACCATAAATATATCATGCGCCGTAACATATATAAATGACATAGTATTGATAGCAGAAAACAAACTCGATCTTCAAAATCTATTAGATTAAATTGTGATAGAAAGTGAACAAAAAGGCCTGACCCTCAACATAAAAAAGTCAGAAACTATGATAATTTCAAAGAAAACAAACACATAAGAATTTAGAATAAAAATAAATGGGAAAAATCCTGAAACAAGTGAGTAGATTATACATCCCGGAATCTGAAATGTAATCCTGTGATCGGTGAAACTGTTCACATGAATATTCTTCCTCAAGCTCATTGGTTCTGTATTTCTCTCAGTGCGCTTGAGAGTGCGTTTCTCTCTCCAAGTGTTTCTTTGTTCTGGTCGACTTAACTATCGCCATCCCGTCTTGTTACCTGACTCATCTTGTGTACATTGCTTATCTTAGCTCTGGTCTCTGGTTGACTTAGCTCCTTTTCCATTTCGATATATATATATATATAGGCATATCGTAAGAGGTGACTAAGGAGGTTGATCGATGGCTTGACAAGCTGTCATTGTAAAAAGCATTGTTATGGAAACAGAACCATAGATTTTAGAAGCAGTGATCTCTGCAATATGTGCCATTTTGGCACGCAAGGTTTCTGTTTTTGAGATTGTGGTTCTGCCCTATCTTGTCTTCGGCTCGAAAGGACAATAGATAGATATATATATATATATATATATATATATGAATCACATTTCAAGGAAATAAACTCTATGAGAAAGAGAGAGATGTTATTTATTTAAATTAAACAATGTATATTTTTATTCTCCACTCATACTTCCCATTGGCATGAGTGCATGGCATCCTGATTGTTGAGGTGGGCCTTTTGACTGGTTGCCTCTGTCTTCAGCACTTAAACTTGCTAGAGCAGACTGTGGTCTTGCTCGGGTGTAGGAAGGCCTGGCCAGTCTTGGTTTTCAGTCCCTGGTGACTGTTAAGCCCCATCCCCACGGCAGGGAGCTAGCCTTGATGGCTATTGACTGAACTCTGCAAGCACTACAGGGTTGCCTTGTAGTGGATCCCATCTTACTGGAATACCAAGAAATGGTAGAGCAGGTCAGCTGGCAAAAGAAGGTGCAACAGGCACACAGCTAGATGCACTGGTTATATACCATCATAAGAAACATAATCAGATCAATCAGAAGACCACAAACCCCAAATCAGGATGCCTTTCATAATATGAATAGATGGGAATGACTTATCATTATGCGCTTCAAAACAGGACACAATCAATTCCACAGTCACATGTACATGTGATGTGGACAGGCGCTCCAGACTGCTGAACACATACTACAAGACTGTACTGAATATAGTAGACTGAGGAATATCCATTGGCCCATAAATACAACACTACAGACAAAACAATATGGGTCACTGCAAGAATTACAAAAGAAAGTAAAATTTATACAGGAAATGACATTGCAGATATAGATAATACTTCAGGCAAACAAAAGATAGATTGTCCACTCACATTTGTTCCTGTTCCATTTAAATTATTTCTGTTATTCTGCCATATATTGTTTATTAAAATGAATGAATCTCTATTTTCCCCAGAAGACTTAAAATGAAACATTTTAGCATAAACTTGGTTAATATGTAAAATTCTATTATTTTTATTTTACAGCTGTGGGCATGATCATTTTGGTAGATGGTCCATTTATTTCAACCTAATCATCTGAAGTCTACAACATAGGATATTCAATTGTTTGGTCAGTTTCAGTGACCTTCCTTTCTATAATCAACAAGGCAGATCATGTACCTAATGATCTCCTCTTAAAGGAAGTAGACAATTTTAAAACTTACATGACTTTTGAGTATAAAGGAATATTATTTTAGTACAAATAACAGGTATAAGAACTTGTTTAAATTTAAGAAAATGCAGCAAGAGTATAGTAATGATCAGTTACGCAATAAACTTGCAGTCCTAAGTGTGGAAAATAAGAGACTTGAAACAGAGTTATGTCAAACAAAGGTGGACTCACAAATTCTCGATGCTAAAGTTGAAATAACAATTTGGCAAAAAGAATTGTTGTCAAACTATTTTGGTACTTTACGTGAGTGTTTTATCCATTTTGATGAGTATCAGAATTGTGCCATTTTGGTGGGGAAACATGAGAGTGTTAAGAGATACAAGTTAGAGTTGTTGGTGGAATTAAATAAGTTGAAAGTGACACACCTGGCCCTGACACCAGCTATGCAAAATGTCCTATCAACAGAGCTAGGGAAGCAGTACCTACAAAAATTAAATTCGACACTGAAAGAAGTAAAGATTTTCATGCAGAACAATGTGCTGTTGATTACAGCTAAAAATTCTGATAAGTTAAATCTGGCCATGGAATTCCTGGAAAATGTAATGAATTATAAAGAAACTTTAGAATTTGATATCAAAATACCCCAACAGAAGCTACATTTACTCAATTCTATTATTGAACAAAGATTGCTTGCATGTTGCAATAAAAATGATAAGATAATCTATGTTGAAGGCATTAAAGATGATGTTCTGGAATCATGTAAAGAGGTAAAAAGATTTGTAATAAGTCTTATCAATCATAGAATAAATTTTCCTGTTAATCAGAATTTATCAGAAGAAAATTATAAATCAACAAAATCTAGACAAGAAAATGAAGATAAATTACAAAGTGAACATGTGGCCAAACAGGCAGACACAATAAGATCTAAAGAACCTAAGGTTAATGAAAAATCTCCTCATGTTATTGAATTGCATGCAGGTTGTATTCACAATAACTGTCAGAAGCAGATTTCACAAGAGAAGTCTATTAATGACACACCTACTGAAATACCAAAACGTGGTACTGTTAAGTTTTTGAGATATGTTGCAGAGAGTGCACAACATTTTCCATCATACTGGAATTTAAATAGCTTTCAAGATCGCAGGAGATGTTTATGGCCTCCGGGGAAGGTTGATATTTTGAAAACAGAGGAGCAGAGCTTGTTGGTAGATGTTGACATCAAAACAAAGGATGCAATAAAAAAGTTGATGACCGAAACATGGAAACATTCACACCTAAAAATCAAAGTCACAGATGTGAAAAGGGTAGAGAATCTAGAGCTCTTTAAGTTATATGCAGCACAGCGTCAGTTACTTTTAAAAAGAGTATGTGAAGGGACTAGTGTGTGTCCAGGAATTGGACATCTGAAAAAATCCAAGAGCAATATAGTAACAATAAACTACCTGGCTGAGTTTATGAAAGAAGAACTCTATTATGAAATAAATGAACACTATCTATTTCGTGGTACAAAGTTTTCATCTGTCATTTGTTCAAATGGCATTGACCCACAAGATTCCTCTGAAGAAGGCAGGTTTGGTAAAGGGATCTACACTGCAGAAATGTTTACAAAATCACATAATTACACAGGTATAGTCTTAATGTTTTCATCTTGTACATTTTGTATAGCTCCCATGAATTTATGGTTATTATTATTTTGTGTTGACATTGCTATTAGCAGTTTTGATAGATAAAATAAACTTCTTATCTTTAGAATTAATCTTTTTCTTCTTTCTTTTCAACTTCCTTGGAGCATATTTCTTCAACAAACACTTTTCAAGCCGTTCTGTTTTTTGCCATTTTTTTAAGATCATTCCATGTCCTCCCAATCCTCCCAATCATCTTCATCTCTGCTTCCATCTGTCTTCTCCAAGAATATTTTGGTCTCCCTCTTGGTATTTTTTTTATATTTTGAATTTGAAATAATTGTTGCTAATTGTACTTGTAATTGGTATATTAAGGTGTGTCAATATAGAAAATATTTTTTGCTACTTAAAAAATTGTGCACAATTAAAACTAGGTTTTTCTCTTCCAGTTTTGTGTACACAATTGTAATATTTAGTGCAAATACTTTCAGATTGTTGTTTCACTTCTGAAAAAGTAGGAACCATGATTCTGGCAAGGGTTCTGCTAGGAAATGTGTTTGTATGCGATGACAAACACAAGAGTGTAGTGGGTAAATATTTGTTTATTCATACTTTCTCTTTCTTTTTCTCCTTTTTGACATATATACATAGATCTACAAATATTGTAATATTTTGTAAATGCTATTGAAGTGTATCTCATGGTTATTGATGATAGTGATTCTGGTGATCTTCAATGTCCCCACCACCCTGTAATTGCTCATCGTGCTGATCTGCTGCAATTATTGCTGAGAGAGCTTGAAATGAGTTAACTCTAGAACATTATGAACAGGACCATTGGCATCCCGTTCATCCAGCGCTCTCTCCCTGTTACACAAAGAGTGACTGTTGTTCACCTCGACTCAACTGGAAGCCTTGTCTTGTCTCCGCTTCTTCCAAGCTAATTAGTTTCAGCGCTACTCGACACCTAGCTCTGCCTCTGATCATATGGACTGCACATGTTCGTTGTCCTCCAAATGGTCATACTTCGTGTTGTGTTGATCGGCCCAAATCGGCCAACTAGAAACAGTCTATTACACAGCCACATGCAATTGAGGCAGAAAAATCGCTAGCCACATTCTGGCACTTTCATCAGAGCATGAATGGCACAACATGACACAGAGGCATACCAGACTTTCAGAACACAGGCCGGATATGGCACAAATCTGATGAGAGCAAAGGGAAGGCCCTGCTTGCCCGATACATTGAGCAGACTGACCAAAGAAATGAGTCTGTAAGAATGAGGATACGGGGGTTGCTGTCAAAATTGTGTAAGGATGTTACAGGTCTGGTCTGTGAGATTTATAGTTGGTCATCCTGCCATATCAATTTAGTTCATTTGAAGACTGACCACACTCAGGAACACAGGGAAGTGACCATTTTTTTATTTTCCTCTCTTAGGTACCTAGCATATTATCGCCATGTAGTTAGATTTGTTAATATATCGTTATATATTTTTTTTTTGTTTGTTGTTCGTCCAGATGAAGGCCTACTTGGCCGAAACGTCGACTTTTGTTTCGTCCATTACCTCGTAAAGCTGTCACCATACCACTTTTTTCTTCTTTTTTTTTAGTATTACTTCATGAGAGAGTCTGGAATCCTACTCTGATTGAGTCTTAATCACAGAGAGAGAGAGAGAGAGATATGACACTTCATTAATAAAAACACCATAGTTCTAGGGGATCTCAATGCAAAAGTAGGAAAGGAAAGAGTTGAAGAGGTGGTTAGTTATTATGGCTTAGGAGAGAGAAATGAAAGTGATGACAAGCTTATTGTTTGGACAAGAATACACAAGATCATCATCTTCTGCTAGCTAAACTTAAACTGAAAAGATGTACTACAACATGTAAGGGTAGACATTATTTTAATGTAGGGTTTCTTAAAGGGCAAGGAATTAAAGATACATTTGCAGTCACAATATCAAACAAATACCAAGTCCTCCAACAACTATAAAATACAATAAATATAGAAGATCATTGGAAACAGGTAGAGGATATATGGAAGGAGACATGTGAAGAAACCCTGGGAAAAGAGAATGCCAGAATAAGGCATGGATGACAGCAGAGAACCTGGAGAAAATTAAAGAATGAAATAATAAATAAACAGACATAAATAAAAGCAAAACCAGAAGTACTAAAGCCAAGGCACAGGAAACTTACACAGAGGTAAATAAAGAAGGGAGAAGATGCGTTAAAAGGGATATGAGGAAATATATAGATGAACTAGCTAAAGAGATAGAGGAGGCGGCAAACAATGGAAATATTAAAGAACTGTACAACAGCACAAAGAAATTAAACTGAACACACAAACAGATCAATGCCTTTATCGAAGATAAGGAAGGAAATCTACATAGTAATTTGAACAATTAAAAAAAGTAAAAGGGAACAAATGAAGAGATGGAAGGAACACTTTGAAGAACTCTTGAACAGACCTGGCCTGAATAACCCTCCAAATATACTACCAACAGAAGAAGAGTTACACGTTAACTGTGGAAAACCAAGCAAAGAAGAAAGAATGAAAGCCCCATCAAGCTTTTAAAAAATGGTAAAGTCACATGACCAGATGAAATTCCTTCAGAAGTCATCAAGCAGATATTAACATCTCTACCAAGGTGTTACATAATCTACCAGATAAAATTTGGGAGAGGGAAGAAATACCTAAAGACTGGAAAGAAGGTTACATGATCAAACTAACAAAGAAGGGAAGTTTACGGGTGTGCAAAAATTATAGGGGAATCATGCTACTATCAGTGCCAGGAAAAATATTAAGCAGAATCATTCTGGAGAGACTAAAAGAGACCATAGAGAAACATTTGAGAAATGAACAAGCAGGTTTTTACGAAGAACAGATCATGTGCTGATCAAATAACTACTCTGCGTATAATAGTTGAACAAAGTTTAGAACTAAAATCCCCACTTTACATTGGATTCATAGATTACGAAAAGGCATTTGATAGTTTAGACAGAAGAATGCTTTGGAAGTTGCTGAGTCATTACGGAATCCCCATAAAGTTTATTAACCTGATAAAAACAATGTATGAAGGAACGAAATGTAGTGTGGTGCATGAAGGACAGCTTACAGAAGCATTTGAAATAAGAACAGGAGTAAGGCAGGGATGCCTTCTGTCTCCATTTCTCTTTCTACTGGCCATAGATTAGATTATGAAAATAACTCAAAACAACAGAAATGGAATCCAGTGGTCATTGACCAAACAACTTGATGATTTAGACTTTGCTGATGACATAGCTCTCCTATCACACAGCCATCAACGATGCAAGATAAGTAGTATACTTGATGAGAGATCAAACAGTTGGGACTGAAAATAAATAGAGATAGACCAAAATTATGAGAATTAATGCAGTTGACAATAACCAAATAACAATAGAAGAAATACCTCTACTATACATACAATCTAACATATATCTGGTAGTAACAAAGAAGAAGGAGAAACAGAGAATGATACCAAAATAAAGATATCAAAAGCAAGAGGAGCATTCATTTCACTAAGAAACATGGAAATCCAAATAAATTAGGTTTAATACAAAAATAAAACTTTTCAACTCCAATGTTAAGGAAGTCCTACTATATATGGCTGTGAAATGTGGAGAAACATGATTTAAAATCATTATTTTTAAATTACTGAGATGAATGTGTCTGAAAGATAAATCATAAATGAAAACATGAGAGAAAAGCTAGGAATAACCCCCGCCATAGAATATATAAAGAAGCAACAGATAAATGGTTTGGCCACATAAGGCAGAAAGATCAAAACACAACACAGTAAGCCTTCAATAGATGTTGTGAGAACACCAGGTTCAGAGGCTGACTATGAAAAAGATGGAGTAATGGAATATTAGAAATACTAGGAAACATAACAGCAGCTGAGGCGAACAGAAGAGCAAAAGATCATAAATTATATCTCCCCTTGAATCTAGAAGTCAAGTGTGGAAGGAAAGAAGAAGAAGAAAAAACATAGAGAATAACAAAAATGACAATCATGAAGATACAGACCTTTATTAATTGATGCTTGCTCAAAATAAAAGGATGGAAATGGCAGGACAAAATCACTAACATAGAATTATGGAAGTACAAGTCAAATACCAGTGGATAAAGAGACAATAGCGCAGGATAGGACACTGTGAAAGCCAACCGAGAATATTACATGAAAAACCTTTTTTTGAAATCCCCAAGAAAGAAAACAAATAAGAAGATCAAATTATTTTGGAGAAGACAGGTGGAAGCAGAGATGAAGAGGATGGGGAAGACATGGAATGATCTTAAAAGTATGGCAAGAAACAAAATGGCTTGGAAGGTGTTTGTTGAAGACCAATGCTGCACAGCGAGTTGAAAGGAGGATAGAGCAGAAGAATATACAACATAATGATAGGAAACACCTGGTTTAAGCAACATCCAATTCATCTGTGGATATGGAAAAAATCCAGCAGATAAATAACATAATCAAATCAACTAAATAATGATAAACAATAGATTTACAAACAGTCTGATATTTGTGAAAACTAGACTAGGGGCAGCTTGCAATAGTGGTCATGTACCAATTATGGGAAAGCTTAGAGTAAAATTAAAAACAGCAAAATGAGCCTCAGTTAATATCAAGCTAAATTTAGATTTACTCAAATGAAGCAAGAGGTTACAAGACTAATATAACATCACAATTCAGAACTGGTACAATGCAATAGAGAAGATACAAAGCATTGATGAACTGTGGAAAGTAAAAAAGTAAAGTACCCCTGTCACGCCAAGTGGCGTATAGGGAAATATGGTGTTAGTGATCCTATATTTTTACAGACCTTCAGCACATGATTTTTGGGGTAATGTGGTCGATATTACACCCGTGCTGCTTTACATTCCCAGAAAAAAATCTGGTGCCTATTTAAGGTTGGGTGAACCCGGAAGCCGTCGGTTGGGATCGAACCCTACCCTTGCCCTTTGTAGTCCAGTTCACTAACCACTGAGCTATCACGGCTCCCGAACTGTGGAAAATGCTAGAAAAATCAATGCAACAAACATCAAAAGAATTCCAATGTGTATGACCTTCCTGAGGTGTCTCCACCATATCTTAATTCGATTGTGTATGACCTTCCTGAAGTGCCTCCACCTTATCTTACTTCCATTGTGTATGACCTTGAAGTGGTGTCTCTTCGCCGCCACCTGCTCAGTTTGAAATTAGGAAAATGTAGATTACATGCCACCAAATTGAAACTGTCATCAAGTTGGCCAAAAGTAACAAAACACCTGGTGAAGATACATTTCTGCAGACATGTTAAAGGCAGACCCCGGACTGAGCGCAAGAGTTTTAAAAAAATGATTTAATAAAATATGGGAGGATGAAAAATTACCAAAGGCATGGAAAAGAAGCATTATTGTCAAAATTCCTAAGAAAGGGGACCTTAGTCACTGTGAAAATTAGAGAGTTATAAACCTGCTGTTAGTACTTTGGTAGATATTTTGTAGAGTACTTCACTAACACATAAAGATTAGTGTGGAAGGAAAGTTCAAAGAAGAACAGGTCACAGTTATTTGTCACCGATGCTTTAGTTAATTTTCTTATTTGTAGCGATCCATGAAGATAAAATACACATATATCTTCTATTACACATCTAAAGTGATTAGAAGAAATTGTATCTTATCATGTAAAGACTTTTGTGTTTAAAAATTGAATATTGCATCCTCAAAACTCTTAGATTAACCAATCTTTGATCTTTCAGTTACAATCATTAAATCTATCTATCTATCTATTGACCTTTTGAGCCGTAGCCGGCCCATAGGGGCGTAGACCAAGATACTCCTTCTCTTATCTAAATTTTTATTCTAGCAGTTTTCAATTCTTTTAAAGATATTTTATCAAATCTCGCCATTTGTCTCTGTTCTGTGCAAGCAGCTCTATCTTATTGAGGGAGCCGATTCCTGCTGCTCTTGCCTCTCTCATCAATGTTCTTCTCAGTGTCTCTCTGGGTCTTCCTCTTTTCCTCTTACCTGTTGTTTCCGACATGAGGGCTTGCTTTGTTATTCGGTTATTATCTCTTCTCATCACATGTCCAACAAATGACCATCGTCTTTTCTTTATTACTGAAGATATTAGTGGTTGATTGGTGATTTCTCTAATTTCTTCATTTGTTTTGAATTCGTTCCACGCTATACCAAGTATTTTCCTTAGACATTTATTTTCAAATGCGTTCAACTTTGTTTCTATATCTCTTGTTATTTTCCAGCTTTCACACGCATACATAAGGGTTGATAGTACATTTGATTTGAATAGTCTAAGTTTTGTGTTTCATTAAATGCTAAAATATAATTCATACATAAATATTGACTTGAGCTCAGCAAATGTTACATTTTGTGTCTGTTGTCACAAGTTGAAACCACTTCCATAAAATATCAACTTTAAGAATGAAGGGAATGTACTATACACATGGCATCTTCTTCTATAAACGATGAAAGAATTTCAATTATAGAACTAAGATATCGCATTGTGATGAAAACAAACAACTGTGAAGTAGGTTTTAGAGGTAGTAAATCATGTACTGACCAAATCTTTCTTCTTGTGAACCTTTTGTAGAGCAGTCACTGGAATGGAGTTCATCCTTATATATATAAACTTTTTAGACATTGAGAAGGCATTTGATAGTATCCATCACTTTCTTTGGAAAATCGCTTAAAACGTACATCTTCCCAGATAAAATTGTCATTATTCTAAAGGGTATGTACTACGGCAACCGGTGCTGTGTATGGCATGGAGGACAGCAGACAGCTTGGCTCATAGCTGGAGATAGTTAGGCAAGGATGTATTTTATCACCACTTTTCCTTGTGGTTATGGACTGGATCATGCGAATGGGTTTTGGCAACAGACTGACACTGACTTTGCAGACAATGTTGGATTACTTGCCCACTGTCGCCAAGACATACAATGGGAAACAG
Source organism: Megaustenia siamemsis (assembly GCA_032433765.1). Taxonomy (NCBI): domain Eukaryota; kingdom Metazoa; phylum Mollusca; class Gastropoda; order Stylommatophora; family Ariophantidae; genus Megaustenia; species Megaustenia siamemsis. Next base: position 57,110,906 of record JAVIAB010000001.1, read on the forward strand.
ATAGAGTAATCAGTTTGTTAACAAAGTCTAGGTCATCAAGTTACTTGGTCAGTGACCACTGGATTCCAGATTGTCACAACATGAAAATATTTACATATATTATTTTGTATTATTACAAAGCAGACAAAATTTCTAGGTCTGGGACCTGGCACTTAAATAAAAGTTCAGAGACTGGGCCCACATGCTTAAAAAATGTTCATGAATAACCATAATTCCAGTGATCATGTGTGCTATACTAAAGTACCACTGTTAATTTTTTCTGGTGTCATGCTGTGCAGCATCTTTTCCCTTTGCCTAACTCTATCTCCTGCCTTCTATTTTTCCTGTTATTAATTATTCCAGACCACTTCTTCACATTTACCCTACAAATCTTGACTCTTTTTCCTGTTTTGCATTTTAATTTTCCTTTTCACATTTTAGGATCGCTTCATTTTATCTTTTTTAGTTGTCCGTGGTACTTTCAGCATTCTCTTTAAAAAAAACACACATCTCATCTAATACTGACATTGTATTTCTTTTTTTACAAACCATTATTTTCAACCACACCATGAGCTGTGTTTTTTCATCCTGATCATGTTTCGATATTCTGATACGATGAATGATGATATCGTATAATGAAGGACAGATTGTTGCATTCATTTTTGGTGAGGCATCATCGTGCGTCTTTTGGCATTTGCTGTGGTTGCTATGTTGGGGACTGCAGCTATCTTTCTTTGTTTAGATCCTTCAATGAGATGAGATATTAATTAGGATGATTCCACTGGCATGGGCAGTTGAGCAATTATGGATTTTAGTTTGTTTGTATTAATACAGGGAACTTTAACTAACTACAACTTCGACCATAAAGCAACACTGGTTCTATGTAAAAAGTAAAGTACCCCTGTCACGCCAAGTGGCATATAGGGAATATGGTGTTAGTGACCATAAATTTTACAGACCTTTGGCACATGATTTTCAGGGTAATGTGGTCGGTATTATGCCCGTGTCACTTTACTTTCCCAGAAAAATCCGGTTCCCATTTAAGACTGGGTGAACCTGGAAGCCGTTGGATTGGATCAAACCATACCTCGTGTCCTTTGTAGTCCAGTTCACTAACCACTGATCTATTGCGGCTCTGGTTCTATGTAGCACTGTAATAATTTATTTCTAAATCTCAATATAATGACTTGTTGTATAACTTATTTCTCATTTTCTTAAGAACATTATTGACCTGTATGATTTTACTTTTTAGCTCCATAAAATATCTTCCACCTGATATTAATATTCTTCCAAGGTAGTTAAAATAATCTACTTGTCTGAATTTTTTACCATTTACATATATAATGCACATCATTTCTTTTGAGACAACCATTGCTTTCTATTTTCTTTTAATTTAAACTGAGTTTCTTTATTTTATTTTCTATAATAAGTGTATCGATTAAAAACTGAAGCTTTATTCGCTCCTGGATATCAATATCATATCATCTACATATCTTGAGCTGTTAAACTTCAGTCCACCTACTATTATTCCAGGCATGTATTCTATGTGTCTCATGTGTTTGTTGTACAAACAACTCTAAGAAGTGGTCAAGTTATGGAGGCATCCCTGTTATATCTTTCCCTTTGACAAAACCACATTGTTCTTCTTCTGCAATCATGGCTCACTGCAACTAGAATTCCAGACTTATGTTATGAAGACAGATGTCTGTTTCAGTGACTCAGGTGTGATATAGAGTTTCTTTTCAAGTGTTGTGGTCGTGGGCCACATTGATCTCATCAGGTCAAATTGTACTGAAATTTCATGTCTGATATAATTTCTCTTTTCGTTGTTATATAGTTATAACAGAAATAATAAAACTAAGGTTATCTTTTATCCTTTCTAGCTAAAGATGTCACATAGGGTAGAAATTCTAGTCGTCTCTGACAATCATTGATATAAATTGTCAAAGCACAGGTCCCATATTGTATCTCACCACACATACCTGTTCTGGGTGAGCCTCTCAGCCTTAGCAAGGGAGCTGGTGTTTGTTGTTGTTGCTTCTTGCTTCAGTGTCCTTTTTAGTGTTTTCTATGTCATTTTCTTCTGCTCTCTGTTTCCCATTTGAGATTCTCATTTTGCTTCTCATCACATGGTTAACATATGTCCGCCTTCCTCTTTTGATTATAAATTATATTGTTGGTTGCGATTTCTCTTATTTCTACACTTTTCTAAGCCATTTATTTTCAAATGCCTCTTATTTGTTTTCTATTTCTTTAAATGTTTTGCAGCTCTCACATACATTATAATACATTTGATCTGAAAATTTTGCACTTTGTTTTTGTACTTAGTAATTTTAATAGTCGCTGCTGCCTGTGTTATTCTGATTCTAATTTCTTCCTTTGGGTCTCCTTCCTTATCTGTGCAGCTTCCGAGATATACGGAGCGATTTACTTGTTCCCTGCTTTTTTTTCCGGGTTTATTTTTTCTTTTGGATAAATATAACTTTTCATTACTTTTGTTTTTTCTTGGTTGATTTCAAGTCTGATTTTACTAGCCTTTGATAACAGAGCAGTTTTTTTCCCTGCATGATATTCACATTGCTATTAATAAGAACTATGTCGTCTGAAAATCAAGGTCTCAAACTGAGATCCAAGTGTCCATCCAAAACATTTGTTATCTGCACAACATTGCACAATATTTCTGCATTATGAAGTCAGTGGCAACTTCAAATAACAAGAGAGATAAAATACATCCATGTTACTCACTGTTTTAAATCTGGTATCATTCACTCAGTTCTGTCTGTCTCTGTGTGAATTGCACAAGAGAAGCCTGCATACAGATCTTTGATGGTGTTAATGATTTTATGTGGTATTTCATATTGTCTTAGTAGTAGTAGTAGTAGTAGTAGCCTCCATCAGTCATAGTTGACTATGGATTTTGCAGCGACCCTAGAAGTCTTATTTTTTCTTTTGTTTCGCTGTGTATTTTATTTTTCTATGAATCTGTCTGCTTCTTGTTTGAGGTGGACCGTTAGAGTGTGTTTCCAGAGATTGCGGTCTGCAGCTATTTCTTCCCAGGCTGCAGGGTTTATGTTCAGAGTCTTTGTGTTGCATTTATACAAGTCTACAAAACAAAGTTATGGGTGCCCTCTAGTCCTTTTGCCATCTGCATTGTCTTAGTATGTAACTTAGATTATGGTAGAATCTTAAACAATAAAACAAATGACAAAATATAAGACATTGAAACAGGTGTCAAAGTACAAAAACAATGAAGCAAATTTTAAAGTATACAAATGAGACAGGGGATATATTTGTTATTGTTTTTCCAGTTGTTTCATTAGGACCTTGCTTTGATTGCTTATTGTTAGGGTGAGTTTGGAAATGGCTGATGAGGCCAAGTGTGAATCTTGAGTGTCTGTTGCAATGAGGACCTGGTATGTTGAGCATAGTGTCTGTTGCAATGACTTGTTGTATAACTTATTTCTCATTTTCTTAAGAACATTATTGACCTGTATGATTTTACTTTTTAGCTCCATAAAATATCTTCCACCTGATATTAATATTCTTCCAAGGTAGTTAAAATAATCACCTCTTTCTCACTTCTATTGACACAGATTTGTTGCATAAGATATTTTTCATTTTCTGAAATGCTATTTTGGCCTGAGCTATACTGCTTTTTATTTCTGTGGTGCATCTTCCATCTGATGTTATTATTGTGCCCAAGTATTTGAAACATTGCACTTGTTTCAGATTTGTCCTGTTTATTTTTATGCTGCGTGATGGTGATGATTATTTCTTCTATATGACCATTACTTCTATTTTCTTACTATTCAGACTGAGACCTTTCTTGTTGCTTTCTTATACTATTATGTCTATCATTTATTCTAGTTCATTCTCTATCTCTGCTATTAAGACTGTGTCATTCCCATATCGCAAATTATTTATGTTGTGACCGTTGACTTCAATTCCTTTTTTGTCTACTAGTGATCTCATAATATTTTCACTGTAAAGTGAAAACAAATCTGGCAACAGAACACAGCCATGTCTGACTCCTTGTTTTATATATTGGAATTGTCAAATAATAATATATTACAGATAAAAGAAATAGAAAGGCATGCAGATTTATTGGACCCAAACTTGGAAGAGTGTAAGTGGCCTAGTTGTTTGTGATGATTCGGTGGTAATAAAATGATCTGGGTTAATTCCATGTTTGACACTCTCTAGTCAACCCAGATTAAAAAAAAAAAATTAATCTGGCCCCCTGAGTTAGGAAGACATTAACAATGAGGAATCACAACAAACAAAAACCAACACACCACACAACCAGCAACACCTTCAAATGTTGAAGCCCAACAAATGAAGTTTAATACTAACTCCCCTACAACATTGTATGTTAGAAAATATTCTTTGTATACTTAGTAAAGAATGCCTGATAAACTTAATAACAGCAGAATAATTTATTGGTAAAAGTTACAGACAGAAATAAACAGAATGACAAAGTTAATGAGAGAACTGATGGTTTGTCTCTATCTCCTATTACACATAAAGTTAATCTATACAAGCTTTCATGTATTATCCTCACAAAGTTAATCTATACAAGCTTTCATGTATTATCCTCACAAAGTTAATCTATACAAGCTTTCATGTATTATCCTCAGACGGAGTCAAACTAACCAGACCTCCATGTATGGCCTGTCTTGAGGACAAGTGTAATTGCGTTGAACCAACACTTTATGATTCTGTGATGGGAGACGGACATTGGGAATTCAGAGATTTCGTTGTCTACGACAGAAATCAGTTCTATCCTGAATATTTGATTTTCTATCAGAGAAGTTAAGGGATTGTTAGTCCTTAACATTCTTTTTTTTTTAACAGCATAGAATTATTAATAGACATTTTTTTTTAAACAGCATAGAATTATTAATAGACATTTTTTTTTAACAGCATAGAATTATTAATAGACATTTTTTTTTAACAGCATAGAATTATTAATAGACATTTTTTTTTCTATGTAATTCACAATTTTTATTAGATGAAGGAAGAAGATGACTAAACAAACTCTGTAGAACTTTGTTTTACATGCTTTTCTCTACATTGTAATTTCTGTTTCAATGTATTATATTTAAAACTTAATATGCATTACTCTTCATATTGTTTTGTACAATTTTGTAATGTTAAGGGTAACATTTCTATTTGATACTTTTTTGTTCTCTTATAGTGTAGTGTAGTGTAGTGTAGTGTAGTGTAGTGTAGTGTAGTGTAGTGTAGTGTAGTGTAGTATAGTATAGTGTAGTGTAGTATGGATTTTGCAGCACCCTTAGAAATGTTTTTTTTTTTCTTTTCTCGCTGTGTATTCTCTTTTTCTATGAATCTGTCTGCTTCTTGTTTGAGTTGGAGCTTTAGAGCGTGTTTCCAAAGATTGTGGTCTGCAGCTATTTCTTTCCACGTTGCAGGGTTTAAATTCAGAGTCTTCATGTCACGTATATACATGTCTAAATTTAAAAGCCTGTTTATATCCCACCTTTTATTTAAATTTAATATAATTTTGGGTGATACAGCATACAAATCTGGAGTTTGTTTTTATGTTATACAACTTTACAAATTAGGTAATGCACTTTATCTTAATTGAACATGTTTTGTTAACAGTAAATGTTTCCATAATTGTGTTCATCTCATCTATAAGCAAATGAGTTTTTTTTAAATAAATAAAAAAAAAACTGGATATATGTAGATGATTTTAATTTTTTTTTTGTAAATTGTGTTGAATTTGTACATGCTAGTATTTTTTACTATGGTTTGATAGTTATACCACATGGAATGCATATAATTCGTCTTTGAAGTTCTTGTACCTCTGTAGTTAGCCATCATTTTACATATTAGGTATTTTCCTAACTGAACTTGCATACTTAGACTGGACAAGGTAAAACAATGAGAACTAATATAGTTTTTGTTTAGTTTATGTGAAAGATCATCTTTATTGCCTAAAAAAGAGCTCATTAGTACTGAGATCCACTTTTCAGAATGTTCCCCAATGTGAAGTATATTGAAGATGGCTCCAGCTTAGATGTGCAAGCTCTACAACACCAGCAAAGACTTTGTCCCCAAAACTTTCTTAGCTGTTTTTTACAACATGCTAGGCAGGTGACAGTGATTATATTCTTTTCTCCCCTCTCCATGGCCAGGCCCTGAAACCCACATGCTCAATGTGTTCAGGGATGTTATGTAAAAGACACGCAAATCAATGATATATATGTATATATATTCTTGATCCTTCCTGTTCCATTAGATGTCACATATGGCTTGTAGTTTTGCCACCCATCTCTATTCTGGGCGGACGTTGATCTTATCTAATGAGTCTATCCCTAACAACTTTACTTCTCTTATAAGTGTTCTTTTTAGTGTCTTTCTAGGTCTTCCTCTTTTTCTCTATCCTGATATTTCCCATAAAAGTTACTGTTTAGGAATTCTCTTGTTATCTCTTCTCAGCACATGTCCAACATATGACCATCTTCTTTACTTAATTGTAGATGAGAGCTTATTTTGTATAGCCATTTTTCTTATTTCAATATTAATCTTGAATTCATTCTATTGTACACAGAATATTTTTCCTTAGGCATCTGTCTTCAATATTTGTCGTCATATTTTCATTCAATTTGTCTTCACACACACACACATATATATATATACATTTTATCAATGCTCCAAAAGACACCCCATGATGTACCAATTGATGATGCCTTTTTTGTCTGAAGAAGTAGGTAACTCAGTAGTTTCACTGCTCCATATTTGTTATAAAGGCATGCTTTTCACTCAACATATTATGAAAGGAAAACAATTTCCTGTTCTACACATTTAGATAGGCCTTCTTTCTACTATGTCACTGCACTTCTACAACCACATTTTCTGGCTCTTCTTGGTTTGTTTACATTAAACCAACAATTGATAATTAAAATAACACAGTTGATGCTAAAGAATAGTCGCCTAACCCAAAAACATGTTAGTTCACAATTTGCTTCCACATTTGAGGTATCAACTATTCACTTGCCACAGAAACTGAGCTCATCTCATTTGCATGTAGTATTTGTTTAAAATGTACCTCTTTCAAATGCTGTAGAGATCAGGGATGGGCAATCATCCATATACTAAAGGGCCAATTCTGAAGAATATGAATGTGCTGGGTGCCAAATTCTGTCATATATTGAAGCTCTTATGTTGCATAATTTGCATTCACAGACTATTGTCTTATGTAGAAATCATATGGAAAGTGAAGACAGGGAGGAGAATGGAATAAAAAGAGTGAAGTAGGGAAGGGAGGAATAAAGAAAGAAAATTGTTTATTATTTAATAATATGTAATTTATAAATATTAAATGGAAAACTTCGCAGTTTTCTTGTTTGTGTTCAACCGTTAACTAAAAGAGTACACTTTTTTTCATCCACCTTTAAAAAGACGTTTAGTGGGCATTAATGCGTTGTGTTGTGGTTGACAGTAGAAATGAGATGTTTGTCCCTTTTGGCTCAACTTGACACTTTTGAGTACCAGGTTGCCTTCCCTCTCAATCCCTACTCACTTGGCCTGACTATGCAGGTTAGTCTGTTATTAGAGGCACCACAAAGAGGTGGAGTAGGGCCTGGATGGTTCTGGTTAACCAATCCTGGCATCTCTTGATAGTGGCATTGTAAAACAAAGATATGATAACTGGTTACTAACTTTCAATACTTTCCTTTATGTAATGTACATGCGTCCATCACTGCTACAGATTTCCCAGACTCAAACCAGTCGACAAAGCTACGACATCTTTCTTTACCTCACAAAATTGTCAAAGACTGCAGTCACCTAAGTGTGTCATTATCAAAGACTGCAGTCACCTAAGTGTGTCATTATCAAAGACTGCAGTCACCTAAGTGTGTCATTATCAAAGACTGCAGTCACCTAAGTGTGTCATTATCAAAGACTGCAGTCACCTAAGTGTGTCATTATCAAAGACTGCAGTCACCTAAGTGTGTCATTATCAAAGACTGCAGTCACCTAAGTGTGTCATGATCAAAAACAGCAGTCACCTAAGTGTGTCATTATCAAAGACTGCAGTCACCTAAGTGTGTCATGATCAAAACAGCAGTCACCTAAGTGTGTCATTATCAAAGACTGCAGTCACCTAAGTGTGTCATTATCAAAGACTGCAGTCACCTAAGTGTGCCATTATCAAAGACTGCAGTCACCTAAGTGTGTCATTATCAAAGACTGCAGTCACCTAAGTGTGCCATTATCAAAGACTGCAGTCACCTAAGTGTGTCATTATCAAAGACTGCAGTCACCTAAGTGTGTCATTATCAAAGACTGCAGTCACCTAAGTGTGTCATTATCAAAGACTGCAGTCACCTAAGTGTGTCATTATCAAAGACTGCAGTCACCTAAGTGTGTCATTATCAAAGACTGCAGTCACCTAAGTGTGTCATTATCAAAGACTGCAGTCACCTAAGTGTGTCATGATCAAAAACAGCAGTCACCTAAGTGTGTCATTATCAAAGACTGCAGTCACCTAAGTGTGTCATTATCAAAGACTGCAGTCACCTAAGTGTGTCATTATCAAAGACTGCAGTCACCTAAGTGTGTCATTATCAAAGACTGCAGTCACCTAAGTGTGTCATGATCAAAACAGCAGTCACCTAAGTGTGTCATTATCAAAGACTGCAGTCACCTAAGTGTGTCATTATCAAAGACTGCAGTCACCTAAGTGTGTCATTATCAAAGACTGCAGTCACCTAAGTGTGCCATTATCAAAGACTGCAGTCACCTAAGTGTGCCATTATCAAAGACTGCAGTCACCTAAGTGTGTCATTATCAAAGACTGCAGTCACCTAAGTGTGTCATTATCAAAGACTGCAGTCACCTAAGTGTGCCATTATCAAAGACTGCAGTCACCTAAGTGTGTCATTATCAAAGACTGCAGTCACCTAAGTGTGTCATTATCAAAGACTGCAGTCACCTAAGTGTGCCATTATCAAAGACTGCAGTCACCTAAGTGTGTCATTATCAAAGACTGCAGTCACCTAAGTGTGTCATTATCAAAGACTGCAGTCACCTAAGTGTGTCATTATCAAAGACTGCAGTCACCTAAGTGTGTCATTATCAAGACATTAATCTTTGCAGTCTTGCAGAATCAAAGATATAACAAAATAATTTTCATTTGGCAACATTGAAAAGTAAATTATTATTTTTATGCTGATATTTACAAATTATATGTGTAGGTGTTACATTTTATTTTTTTTTTGTTTTTTTTAGCTCATAGACTGTAATGTATAACAGCCTGAAATGAATCTCGTTGGTTGGTTCTGACCCACAAGCTGTTGGTTTCCCACCACTGCCATAGATTGATATATTATATACTGAGTGTGATCACTTATTCACTGCATGAAAAAAATATTGTTTCATTTTAAAATCATTAGTGTTTTGAAACTGCACAGATTGAATAATCTTATTTGATGATTACTCATATGTTCATCTCAAATGATCTCTTACTGCTTTAGTTCATTCTAACACTGTCTACCCTTTATTTTTTTTGCAACAAAATTTTGTGAGTCATTCTGTTTTTATTTTTTGCCTCATGTTATATTTCTACCATTGCATGTCCATGAGTTGATATTTGATTGAACTTCTCTAACATCTTCATTTATTCTCAAGGTGTTTAGATTTATTCTCAAGGTGTTTGGATTTATTCTCAAGGTGTTTGGATTTTAATGTTCATAGAGTTTAATTTATAGTGACTTTATTTTCTTTTCAAAGTTTTATATGAGATGTGTATATATATATAAGCAAAATTTGTGGGATTTGAATAATACTCTATTTGAATGTGAATGCTTTTCTTCCTGTTACCCCATTTGTACATTGATTTTGTGTTTTGTTATCATCACCAAGTACTGGGCCTGCTGGCGTAGGTGATCATGTCTCTCCACAACTTTCGGTCGCGACAGTTATTTATTATTTCTGTTGTTGACCTTCTGCCAAGCCATTCTCTTAAGCTGTCTGGTATCTTTTCTCCTTGCTTCGCTCTATCTCTTCGTCTCTCAATTTTCCCAATTGTCGCAATATATAAACCCCACTGCCTTGTGGGTGAGACTTTTTAGTAAAAGGCTAGCGGAGCCAACCGTAAACAAACCAACGGAAGGCAATAGAAAACCACAGTCATAATTTCTTTGTACAATCATGAATCATATTCATGTGTTTTGTTATATTTTAAGTAAAAGCATTTGAAGAATTTGGTATAGAAGTGACAACAAAACTGCTAAATGACATTTGTAAAAGTGGGCTCATACCATATAACTTGTTAAGATTTATATTCATTACTTTGTCTAAATGATGTAATAACCATCACGCAATAGTCTAATTAGTCACATTATCAAATTATTACTGTGAATTATAATTAGGAAAGTGAGAAATAAAATAGTTTCTTAAACTGGAGATGAGAAGTATAGGTTCATAGAGAATAAAGATACAAATAATGCAATATTTGAATATACATTATCCAAACAGAGGTAGAAAGTCTTCTTCTTCTTCTACTACCTTTCAGCTCCTTGTGGAGCATAGGTCTTCAACAAACACTTTCCAAGTAGTTCTGTTTCTTGCCATTCTTTTAAGATCATTCCATGTCTTCCCCATCATCTTCACCTCTCTTTCTATCTAGTCTCCAAGAATTCCTTGGTCTTCTTCTTTGTCTTCTCCCCTGTGGATTCCAAAAAAGGGCCTGTTACTCTCAGTTGGCATCCGCAGTGTGTGTCTATCCAGCGCCATCGTCTTCGCTGTATCTCTTTATCCACTGGTATTTGACTGGTACATTTCTACAATTCTATGTTTGTGATTTTGTCCTGCCATTTCCATCCTTTTATTCTGCGTAAGCATCCATTAATGAAAGTCTGTATCTTCATGATTGTCAATTTTGTTGTTCTCCATGTTTCACAGCCATATAATAGGACTGACTTAACATTGGAGTTGAAAATTTTTATTTTTAGGTAGAAAGTCTTACCTTCCATATATTTTAGAGGCATGAATAGAGGAAGGCAACAAGAGAAAAAAAAACAAGGCAAAAAAAACTTAACAATATATCCCAGAAAGAAATCAAAAGAGAAATTTTATAAGAAGCACGGATATAAAAGAGAAATGGAGAGACATGATTGGCAATGCCTTCTGACATGGCACCTGTTGATGATGATGCATTTTAATTCGACTTTTTCATATTTTAATGTCACTTAATTTTCATTAATTAAGCTGTCAGTTGATTTGTCATTAATTATGCTGCCAGTTGATTTTTCATTAATTACGCTATCAATTTATGTCATTAATTATGTTGCCAGTTGAATTATCATTAAATATGCTACCAGTTGATTTTTCACTAATTATGTGGTCATTTTATTTTTCACATTTTAATGTCAGTTGATTGTTCATTATGTGCTCAGTTGAGTTGAACAGTTCATCTGGCTTGGCAAGGTATTAAGCAGTAGATTGGTCTGTTTGATACAAACGACCGTCCTAGTACATGACTCCGAGACATTGATGGATAAAAGCTGAAAGGGGGAATAATAGGAGGAAGAGGTATGTACTACAGCACTCAGAAAAAATGACAAATAAACAACAGAAAAAAACAAAGAACAATATATGGTCCGAAGCAGGATCGAACCCGTACTCCATGGCACTGCAAAAGCTGAAAACATTTGTTGATAAATGTTTGAGGAGGATTATAAAAGTCAGATGGTGCAGTAAGATCAGAGATGAAGATATTTTGGATAGAGCAAAACAGCTGCCAATTAAGCGACAGATTGTAATTGGAGGATGTATTGAATTCACACACTCTCTCTAAGAAAACCTGTCACTAGCATGACACGATGGGTATTATCATGAAGCCCTCTTGGAGGGAGGATCCAAGAATGCATAGAGAAGAGAAGTCACGGAAATCCTCAAAATCATTGGCTTCGACTGGAAGAAAATAGATAAAAGTTCAAGGCTGGGGGTGGGTGGAGAGACATTTTCCTTCCCCTGTGCACCAAAAAGTGGTATAATTGGATCTCAATTGGAGGACCTTGGTTTTGCAGACAACATAGTTTTGACAGGCTGACCCAGAGAGACACTGAGAAGAACATTGATCAGAGAGGCAGGAGCAATAGGAATCGGCTCCCTCAGTGAGATAGAGTTGCTTGCACAGAACAGAGACAAATGACGAGATTTGATAAAAGATCTTTAGGATTGAAAACTGCTAGAATAAAACTTTAGATAAGAGAAAAAGTATAAGAGGCAATTAGTTGGTTAGTTAGTTCTTATCAATAGCAATGTGAACTTGATGCAAAGAAAAATAAATGCCCTGTCATCAATGGCTAGAAAAATAGGACTTGAGATCAATCAAGAAAAGACAAAAGTAATGACAAATTACATTTCTCACAAAATAAAATATACCTGGAAGGAAAAGCAGTACATTACTTTTTATATCGTGGAGGCTGCATAGATCAGGGAGTCACAAAGAAAGAAATTAGAATCAGAGTAGCAAGGGCAGCAATGACTTTCCAAAATGGAAATTAAAATTACTAAGCACAAAAACAAAGCTCATGATTTTCAAATCAAATGTGTTATCCATCCTTACTTTGCATGCGAGAGCTGGAAAACAGCTATATAAATAGAAAATAAACTGAATGCTTTTTAAAACAAGTGCCTGAGAAAAATAATTTGTATACAATGGAATACGTTTAAGTCTAGTTCAGAAATAAGAGAAATGGCAATAGAATCAAGAGAAGGTGATCATATTTTGACCATGTGATGAGAAGAGACAACAAGAGAATCTCAAAGCAGATCCCAAATGGGAACCAGAAGGTAAAATGAAAAGAATCGACCAAGAGAAACAAAGAACACTGACTGAGTCGATCACTCGATGATTACTAAAGGAAGTGATTGGCCCCTTCGTCATCCGTCATTGGAAGGATGTTATCATGGAAGTAAATACGTTGTATTGTAGTTTGCTGTAGAACTTTGATATTTGCACCTTTCGGCCCAGCACATCCGACTACAGCATGTTTTTTGTACCGGGTTGTCTTCCCTCTTCGATGCCTACTCGCTTGGCCAGACTAGACAGGTTAGTCTGTTTCAGGATGCACCGCGAAGAGGTGGTGTCGTGTCTGGATGGTTCTGGTTCACCGATTCTGGCGCAAGCCATCGGCTGTGTGTGGGTCGTTGACGGCTTCCAGCTCTGATTTTTTCATTAATTAATCTCTACTAAAGAAATAAAACAAGTTGAGGAATTCAAGTATTTAGGCGCAATGTTCACAGAAGATGGAAAACTAGACAGAGAAATTGACATGAGAATACAAAAAGCAAATGCTGTCACATACCAGCTTTCACCATTGTTAAGACATCCAAACATTTCTATGCCAGCTAAACAACAAATGATAAATAGCATCTTCATACCAACTTTGTGCTATGAAAGTCAAACATGGACCCTTTCTAAATCCCATTTAAGAAAGATCAATACATGTGAGATGCGTTGCTTGAGAAAAGTAACAAACAACACAAGAAGAGATAGAATACCAAATGAAACCATAAGAAAAATGGTAGGAACAAAACCCTGCCAAGAATATATAGAACAACAACAACTTAAATGGTTTGGCCACCTGGTCAGAATGAATCCTCACCAATCACCATCAAGGGCGTTCTTCTCGAGAATGCATGGGAAAAGACCAAGAGGAAGACCCAGAAGAAGATGGATAGATGCAGTGACAGAGACATGTAACAACAAAGGAAAATTACTAATTCAGACAGTTCGAGCAGCTCAAGAACGACAAATGATATAAATCACGACACCTTTTAGGTATCAGTGAAAGAGAAAAGAGGAAGAAGAAGAAGAAGAAGAATCTCTACTTGATGTTTCATTAATTATAATCTTGTGATCATTTATAAATAAAGCAAAGTTGGCAGGCATAGACTCATTAAATAAGATCGAGCATCTCGTCCAGAACAGAGATGGGTGGTGAAAAACACTACAAGCTGTGGACGGCCTCGGTAGCCTCGTTGGGAGAACCACCCGACTGGACTACCGACGTTCGGACAACCCGTGTTCGATTCCCGCTGGGAGCAGTGTGAATTGTACTCGTGGTTGGAAAAAAAAAAATACCCCCACGGTCGACCCAGCCGTTGGCAGAAATGGGTACCAGGGTAGTACTCTGGGAAGATGAGGAATGTCGCCTCGCATCGTGAATTTCGATGCTTGAAGCAACACTATCCAGAAGTCTCCGAACACTTCTGGATAGGCGACCGAGCACATATGGGTGAAAACTCGCGTGCTAAGACACCGGTTCAAGTCTCGTACTTGACATTTAACCTTTACTACAAACCTTATGCAACGTCTAACTTCGCGGGAAGAATCAAAATCTTGTATAGTTTTGGTAGATTTTTAAAACTAATTATCCTCTTAGACTTTTTGCCCATATTTTTATTAATTATGCTATAATCAAATCTTTTTATTAATTACACTCTCCGTTAATCTTTTAATTAATTACACTCTTACTGTGCTTGTCGTCGTCATTGTGCCGTTGTTCAGCAACCTGTGATCATTTGTCCTATACTTATTAATTCTCTGCGAACATGTGGAACTCTGGCCCATTTGTATTCTTATAACAAAGAGTATATAGAGTAACATTTAATTCAGGAATATTTGGTAGATATTACTCTTGTTAAAATATACTTAACTGATCTTGTGTTTCTAGTTCATTGTACTGGGAGTTGTAAATAAGTTAGACAACAGTTTGTTCTATGAGCTACTCTTTTTTCTTTTTTTGCGTTCACCAGACAACTATAGGAATAGGTAGACGTCCTTGTTGTCAGCTCTTAAAGGGATATTACGTGGGTGTTGATGTGTCGTGTTGTGGTTTGCAGTAGAACTGTAATAGTTGTGGCTTTCGGCACAACACATCCGACTACAGGCTGACATTGTTTAGTACCGGGTTTCCTTCCCTCGTAATCCCTACACGCTTGGCCAGAATAGGCTGATCAGTCTGTTACTAGAGGCACTACAAAGAGGTGGAGTGGGGTCTGGATAGTTCTGGTTCACCAATCCTGTCGCAACATGAACTATGAGTCGACAGCTTTCAGCTCTGCTGCTGCCATGCGCCTTTACCACCTTTTTATAAACAATGCTAGTTATCCCATCGTATACCACTATATA
This sequence comes from Megaustenia siamemsis, assembly GCA_032433765.1. Taxonomy (NCBI): domain Eukaryota; kingdom Metazoa; phylum Mollusca; class Gastropoda; order Stylommatophora; family Ariophantidae; genus Megaustenia; species Megaustenia siamemsis. Next base: position 57,126,060 of record JAVIAB010000001.1, read on the forward strand.
CTTCAATCGTGAGGATAAATCTTCAAGTATAAAACTACTACAGTATAATTTCTCTTCATCATCATTGAGTGCGGTCTCCGCATCGAAGGTTGGCTACCATGGAGCACCATTCCACTCTGTCTCTCTTGCTTTGATGGTGCAAATTGTTATAGGCTGATCCATCTTTTGGTGTTACTTGTCCATGTTAGTCTTGGTCTGCCTCTTTTACCTTGTATTTTCCCTTCCAATATTAGTTTTAGTAGGCTGTTGTGTCTTTTAACATGGCCCAAAAATTTCATTTGTCTTGTTCTAATTGTGTTTAGTAGTTCTCTTTTTATTTTTAGTTGTTTTAAAACTTCATCGTTTGTTTTCTGTCTTTTCCATCCAATTCTACCAATTCTTCTATAAATCCACATTTCAAAGGATTCAATTTTCTATTCAGTTTTCTTGTCTAATGTCCATGTTTCTGCACCATACAGGAACATTGAGAAGATGTAATATTTTGCTATTCTTACTTTAAGCCCTGGTGTTATTTGTTTTGATGTTAGTATACTTTTCATGGCATTAAAATTACTTTTTGCCATACCTATTCTTTAGTAGCTCTCTTAATTAATATAAATTTAAAAACATAATATAGTAGACAAGTTTGGTAAATAAAAGTAGCTTAGAAGGTTTGTTGAATTCTTTACTACTATCTTTGTTTCTTGCCCTTTGTTCTTATTGGAGGCATGTCCACCTATCTACAAGGAAATAAATTAGCTTAACTCAAATTGTATGCACTGCACGATAATGCTAAATAGAACTCTATAACTGTTTCATGGGAACATTAAATGTATGTATATCATTACTCTTTGTTTGTTATTAATGGAGACAATGGATGCCTTGGAGATGTAATATCTTATCATGGATACTACATGCATATCTCCTCCCTAATTTCTATAATCTAACAGTTGAAATTAATAACGGATTCACCATCGAGTCGCATGTCTTTTGCAGAACGTTGCATTCTCCACAGTCAGTCTGAAAGAATCTCTCTTGTCTCTAGCCAGACCTCCCACCTATTCTGTTGTCATGTTCAAGGTCTCTTTGATGTCTTGAAACAACCTTCTTGGTCTGAATACATAACACAGAACTGCAACATGTTCAGGCAGTTGCGGAAAGAGCACAAGTGTGCCAATTTTTGTTGAATTATTATAGCGCAGAGAATAAATATATGGAAAGAAGCCTTTCCCCCGACGAGCTAGGAAAATCTAGACAATTAAGAGAGAGAGAGAGAGAGAGAGAGAGAGAGAGAGAGAATAAAGTGGAATGGTAACAGCATTACGTTGGTGAGAAAAAAAAAAGTCCAGCGTGTCGACTAAGTAGGCTTTCATTTGGAACAATAAACAAACACATATGAACACTATTTTTGTGTTGTTTTTTCCGGTTTTTATTTTTTGTTTGTTGTATTTGTGTGTGTTTTTTTTTTTTAATTTGTGTGTTGTTTATTGTTCCAGCTGAAGGCCTTCTTGGCCGAAACGTCGCTCGACTTTTGTTTTGTTTCTCATCAACGTAAAGCTGTTACCATGCCACTTTATTCTTTTTTATTTTTTAATATATATATAAATTGTCATAATTTCAGTTCTACAGCAACTTCTCATCTATATGCACCTCTATGTCATTACTAGGAAAATCAAAGCTTGCCTATACAAGTCTCCTTTTGAATCGGATATTTTGCAGATACCGAAAGGCTTGCATATAAAAATTAATGCATTTTTTTTTTTCAAATGCTGCAGTATAAACAATCTTATCACTTGCATTGCGAAACAAACTAAATGACAACTAAACAATAGCACATGCTAATACTGCTAATGAACACTATGAAAATAAACAGACAATAAGGACAGGAAAAAATAAATATGTAAAATATTTTAAACGCTAAAACTTGAATATATAATATTACTAAAAATGTACACACAAAAAACATCTGACACAGATGAATCACGCACGGGCAAAACTCTTTGTGGTTATAAAGTAAAAAAAAAAACACATTGTTTTTACTTTATAATACTAAAATGCATTCCTTCACTTTATCATAGCATAAAAACAGTAAATACAACGCTATAAAACGAATTGCAGAGCCAACAACTGTAAGTTGAAAACTAAGTAACTTTTCTGTGAAAACTTATCTAAAATAAACAAATGTCACACGACCTTCAGTGAAGGCTTTACAAGCTGTTGTAAAGCTGACAATAATCATGACAATTTAAAAAAAAAAAAGAATAAAGTGGCATGGTATAACAACTTTACGTATGTGAGAAACAAAACAAAAGTCGAACGACGTTTCGGCCAAGTAGGCCTTCAGCTGGAACAATAAACAACAACAAAATAATTTTTAAAAACCACAAAAATACGAAAAAAAGAAAAATACAAAAATGTTGTTCATATTTGTTTATTGTTCCAGTTGAAAGCCTACTTAGGCGAAACGTTTGACTTTTTAAATGTTTCTCACTTACTTAAAGCTGTTACCATTTCACTTTATTCTCTCTATATAGTAAAGGTTCCGTCCACAGGTATTTGAGGGATGTGGCCATATTTTGTCCACTTCCATGGCACAATTTTGGAGTGATTGGTCGGTATCACGCCAGGTCGCCTGTACTTCCCATAAAATAACTGGAACCCCCTTTTTTTTTAGATTGGGAGAACCTTTCTTTATCCAGGAGTCTTTTCTGTTAGAAAAAAATGAGTCACCTCTGGGGAAACGAACCGGGACTTTTCTTAATATTGACGCGAGCTCGTTAACCGCAATGGCTATCCTGTTTTAATTTTTAAAAAATACACACACAGAACAGGCGACCGATTTTTTTTCGCCTGGGAAAATCGCCTGTACCGTTCTATATATAGTCAAGATTTCATAACTAAAGTTGCATAGAACAGCGTTTCTCAAATGTTTTCTACCCTGGGGCTTCACCCCGTCTCCTTTTCGAACTTATTAAAATATTACTATTTAAATGTTTTGTTTGAAATAGATAATGTCACACACACTACATTTACATATAGATTTATGCTTAAAATATTTCTCCATCACTGGGACCCTTGTGCTTGACGATCATATTAAACCATATATATCCAGGTCACCTCTCTCCATCTTGTGAAAGCGAATTTCGTCGTTGGCCGAGGAAATGACTCACGCCATTGAAATCGCATTCCACCAAATAAAAAGAAAGATAGGCCGTAAGAAATAATTCTGGTTTATCCCAAACTTTGGAAACTTGTCAGACATTGTAATCTTTAAACAGAAATCGTGTTTTTCTTTAGTGAATGCTGCTTTAGTTTCCATGTCACCCTACAGCTCTAAGAAAATCCCTTACAAAGGAACATCAATGTCAGTTGCACTCATAGAAAATGGATCAACTACCCAGGTCGAAATATCCGCATCCAGTAGATCACGGACACTTACTTCGACATCAACATAAAAAGCTGCTTCAGTTGATCAAAATGCGCGCATCTTTCAATTTGCCATTAATTGTTCTTTAGTGGAAAAGTGGGCCTTCGAGGTTTGTCCACAAAGTTTGAATGGGGCTAAGAGAAGAAAACTTCTAGATTGGGCAGCTGTCGATGTGGGGGAAAAGGGACGGGGGGGGGAGGATATATATATATATATATATATATATATATATATATATATATAGATAGATAGATAGATAGAGAGAGAGAGAGAGAGAGAGAGAGAGAGAGAGTAGAAAAGGAAAACAATGTCGCAGAAATCAAAAGTGAGCCATCCATCATGAAGTGTGACTTTTGAAGCTCGCCAAATATTTCTGATGTGCGCATGTCTTTTCTGTGCAGTTTAATGAAGCGATCATGTGAGAGGAAATAGTGTTATCTGAGCGTTGTAATCTACAAACATCTGCATGGCCACCTAGTTTCGTACCGTGCCCTCTCCCAGTTGCGCAAATTGTACACGTGACCCCATGGGGATATCCTGTGACTGACCCCCAAGTAGCCATATGGCCCCCGTTTGAGAACATTTCGATAGAAACCCCTCGGTCGGGGGAGTGAACGCGACCACGGTAAATCATGTCACAATTTACTATCTTCGACTGCGCTTTTAACTACCAAAATGAGTTCACAAAATATGCATGCACCAAAAGTGGAAATAAAAAAAAATGTGTTATAACTTTTTTGAGTTGAACACAAAACTCAAGAGACCCTCACGGCTCAGGCTGGGGGAAAAAAAAGGGGGGGGGGGGGGAAGAGAGTTGTGTGGCCATCACATGATATTTTTTTAAAAAAAAAAGGATAAGTAGTATTGTAACAGCATTACGTAAGTGAGAAACAAAACGAGTATAACGCCGTTTCAGTCAAGAAGGCCTTCAGCAGAGACAACAATCAACAACACCAAAATATGTATGGATTTACATGTACACAAAAATCTAACTACATGGCGATAATATGCTACTCTCACAAAATGAAATTAAAGTCACTTCCCTTAGGTCAGCCACAGAGCTTGGCCAGGCAACGACTGGATTGAAATTGATATATCCGGCCAACAGGGCGGGACTGAGGTGTGGAAAACCCGGGACTAATGGGGTTGTGGATCTTATGGAGCATGTAGGACAAAACACAAACCCAATAGTGATCACCAACTTTACAGCAGCTTCGCATTTCTATGCATCTTGATGCCTTTACCCAATGTTATGTGTCATTGTATGTGTGTAATGAAGGACAATAGTGCTTTTGTCCTGACAGCTCATTCTATTTTGGAGGTTATAAACATTGAAATAGTGACTAAAACAAAAACTGAACATGGCCGGAGACATACTTTTATCACGGACGCTTTTTTTCGGACTCAATATCTATTCTCAAGTACCAAGTCAAGAAATGCATATAAATGGATAAAAATACGAAGCTGCAGTAAAGCTGATTGTAAAGGAGACATAAAAAAAATGGTGTGGTTAAAGCTTTACATAATTAATGGACGAAAACATGTGGACGACGTTTCGGCTCAATAGGCCTTCAGCAGGAATAATAAACAATACACACACATATATCATCGTCATCATCATCAAGTACCAGGCCTGCTGACGTAGGTGATCATGTTTCTCCACAACTTTCGATCTCGACAGCTATTTTTCATTTCTGTTGTTGACCTTCTGCCAAGCCATTCTCTTAAGCTGTCTGGTATTTTTTCTCTTTGCTTACCTCTATCTTTTCGTTCCTCAATTTTTCCAGTTGTTACAATATATTCCAGTTATTCTCTTCTCATTATATGGCCAAAAAATGATGATTATTTCTTCCTAATATTGAAAATTAGCTCTCTTTTTGCTTTGACCTCTTTCAGAACATACACAGACATATAAGTAAATAAAATTAGGAATGTATGGCTATTTTTATTTACTTACATGTCTGTGTGTGTGTGTTGTTCATTGTTCCTGCTGAAGGCCAATTGAAACAAAAAAAATTGAAAAATTGAAACGTCGTTCAAATTTGTGTTTGTCCATTAATTACGTAAAGTTGGAACTACCCATACCCATTTGTTTCTATACTTGTTTACATTGCTCTCTGTGTGTTATCTCTATACTTGGTCAACTCGTCACATCATCATTGAGTGCCGTCTCCGCATCGAAGGTTGGCTACCATGGAGCGACATTCCACTCTATGTCTTGCTTTGATGGTGCAGATTATCATAGGCTGACTTGTCCATCTTTTCGTTCGTTCGTTCGCTTTCGTCAGCTTTGACCTCTGACGAAGTCCCACCCTCTCTGAATTTTGCTTTTGCGCTAACCGGACACCCCGTCCATCTTTTGATGTTACTCGTCCATGTTAGTCTTGGTCTGCCTCTGCCTCTTTTACCTTGTATTTTCCCTTCTAATATTACTTTTATTAGACTGTTGTGTCTTTTAACATGACCAAAAAATTTCATTTGTCTTGCTCTAATTGTGTTTAGTAGTTCTTTATTAATTTTTAGTTGTTTTAAAACTTCCTCGTTTGTTTTCTTTTCTTTCCATCCAATTCTACCTATTCTTCTATATATCCACATTTCAAAGGCCTCAATTTTCTGTTCTGTTTTCTGGTCTAATGTTCATGTTTCTGCACCATACACGAATATTGAGAAGATGTAACATTTTGCTATTCTTAGTTTCAGCCCTGGTGTTATTTGTTTTGATGTTAGTATATTTTTCATGGCAATAAAATTACTTTTTGCCATTCCTATTCTTTTATTTATTTCAATTGTACATTTTCCATCTCTGGTTATAGTATGTTCCAGGTAGTTGTAGCTCTGAACTGTCTCCAGGTCTATTCTTTCAACTGTGATATTTAATTGTAGGTCTTGAGAATTTTCTTTGTTTATGATCATAGTTTTAGTCTTTTTGATATTCATTTCTAGTCCATATTTTTTGCTTGTTATGTTTATCACATTAAGCAATTGTTGTAGATCTTTATGATTTTCTGCTAGTAGAACAGTATCATCAGCATATCTCAGGTTATTGATTATCTTTCCATTAATGTTTAGGCCTGGTATCTCTGAGATGTTTTTAAAGATTTGCTCAGTGTATAGATTGAACAAGCTTGGTGATAGGAACTTGTCACTTGTCACAAAGAACGGGAATTCCCCCAAGATACGTGTCCTCCCTTCCGTGAGGAACAAAATGTTCTGACTTGCTCTTCTAGGTTATATTTATAAACTATTTCTATTGTATTACGCTGTGAGCGCCATAACAATTGTAGTTAAAGTTATATTTTTATTACGCGTTATTTATGATTACGATTGATTAATCTAATCTTAAGTAGTATATATGTGGCAAAGTAGCCGTGGAAATTCCTGAAACTGAAACTGAAAGCTTGAAGTAACTAGTAAGAGTCAAGTCAATACGCACTCGTGACTCATGTAGTAGTCGCTACTGCCTAAAGTAAATATTTGTCACAGTTCAAATAACAACGGCAGGCATACACCGACATGGTTCTGTTGTTTCATTAAGCCGGATCGGATCTATAATTTAGAAACAAAAAACTAGAATAGTTTCATTAATGTAATAGTAGTTATAGTAACCGGCCTATGCCTGACACTAGTGACACTCACACACTGATAGTGACCGCAATCAATGTCGAATAATAATCATGACTGCTCGCTCACTCAGTGCTATAAAATTATTTACTATTTCTTGTTTTCTGATGTTCAAGTGTTTTCAAATTTGTTTAATTTAAATTAAATAAATTGTTTTAATTGCTTACCTCTCCTAGCCGCCTTGCGTATTGTTACTTCGCTTAGAAGATCTGGGAAGGAAATGTTTAGAATTTAAAGAGCAAGTTTTGTTGGTATTTATTTAATTTACGAGTTTAGATATATATACATTTATAAATTAATTATTTTGAAGAGTGATCTCCCGTTAGTTGACGATTATCTATAATCGTATTATCTAAAGTTAAAGCTATGTTCATTAACGTCGCCGTTGTCACTAGCATTATCATATGCTGGTTTCTGTTTGTTTTGAGCACAGCTTTTAATCCCATAGTCATAGTGAGGCATTGTGATTGTTTCAGCATGACGATGATGGAAATGTGCCAAGTTTAGTACAGGTTCACTGAATTCACTCGTTCTTAATATTGATTGTGATTTCAATAATCAATGATAATATTGGAAGTGATTTCGTTTTCAATGTTGTGACACCAGACATACAAAATGTATAATTTCCAACTAAATACAATTATTATTTATGTGTGAATGATATTTTAGTAGTTAATGCTGCTAACCGGGCAACCCTAAAGATAAAATAATAGGCCTGCTTATGACTTATGATGATAGATCTGAGGGTTTCCTGGGTGCAATATTCAATTTTTAATCGTAACAGTTTTTAAATTTTAAGATACAGCTTCTGCTAATTGTTTTGAAGTGATTTCATTTTCAATGTTGTGACACCAGACGTACAAAATGTCTAATTTCCAAATAAATACAATATTTATGTGTGAATGATATTTTAGTAGTTAATGCTCCTACCCCTAAAGATAAAATAATAGGCCTACTTATGATGATAGACCTGAGGGTTTCCTGGATGCAATATTCAATTTTAAATCGTAACAGTTAAAAAATTTTAAGATACAGCTTCTGCTAATCGTTTTGAATGAAAAATTGAAGGAGATGTGCGTGTTTCATCTGGAAAGAGACAACAGAGCAAATCAACTATATTATCAGTGACAAACTGTGTGAGACAAAGTTAAAACCATAAATTTTACATTGTGCTTTCATTTCATTAAATTTGGGACTTAAATACAGTGGTTATTAAAATTGTTAGCTAAAAATGTAAAAGTCAAAACAAGAAACTGAAGCTTCAGAAACTCAGTAGAAAGATATTCTGAAAAGGGAGATTGCGCTTCCAGTGCGACCCAAGATGGTGGTGTCTTATTGCCGGTTCATCAGCAAGGAAGTGTGATTTCATTGTTGTGTGATTCTGAATGAAGAAAATTAAAAGCTCACTGTGTATCCACATGCTGAAGAGCTGAATATCTGGGGTTGGCCCAGTCTATAACGTGGAAATGGGTTCTGGACCGTGCGACTGAGTGAGTGCATATGAGTCTAGACCATCCATTGCCATCAACTTTATTATAGAACTGGAGTCGTTGGTCGCTGGACACTGCAGAATTTACTGAGGTTTGGATCTGAGCACCTATGTACATGTTTGAAGTGCAATGATGATGACTCATAAATAACTCAATAACTCTGAAAAGGAAAGCCCAGAACAAAATTAATTTATTAGAATTTTTAATCTGAAACACTATAACTGCTAAGATGGCAATGTAGTAGTGCATGGCGAACTAGAGTCTATAGATAATGTATGGGAATTCCACAGTACAAATCAAATTACTTTTGACAGAATCAAGTGCTGAATTGAAAAAAATGAAAAGACGAGCATGGATTTCTAACAATGCAGTGAAAAAAACATCCAAGACAGGCAGGAAGCAAAGACAACCATGAAGAATGTAAAGGCTGATCTTGGAAAAGACCTGGCAAAAGCAACATAAAAAGAACTACACAACAAAGTAAAAAGCTCAGCCAGAAGAGACATGAGAACTTAAATAGATAGCCTGGCAATGAAACAGACAGAGAGCAGCAATGACTGGAGACAGTAAAATTCTATAATATACTAAAGATGCTGAAGAACATTTACATTTATAATGGGGCTACTGTTAAGAACAAACATGGAAGCATATTAATAACTTAAGATATAAAGTCATGATGGGTTGAACACTTGAAGGAAATCCTTATCTACCACCAAGACATTTAAATAGATTGTATAGCTACAGCCAACACACCAGTCACATAACAACTGGAGAGGCATGACATTTCTATCAATTGCTAGTAAAGTCATTATGAACAGAATAAAAGATACGGTAGACAGTGTTATGCATGAGGAACAAGCAAGTTTTAGATAAGGGAGAGCTACCATGATCACATTTTCACTCTAAGAATTATATTAAAGAAACATATTGAAAAGCAGAAATCATTTGATCCAAACTTTATTGTCTTCAAAAAGGATTTCAACAGTATGCATAGAGACTCATTGTGAAATATCCTGTGATAATATGAAATACCTCCAAAAATAATAATCATCATCAAAGATTTATAAAATGGCTTCTCCTGCACAGTCCACAATGAGGCAGAGTTTAGTGAATGGTCTAGATCAAAACCAGAGTGAAACAAGAATGTGTTTTATCTCCCATGTTATTTGGAATTACTGTCGATTTAATGATACAGATATGCTGTACAGGTAATAAATGCATTGAATGAATACTTGGATCTCAATTAAAAGACCTTGATTTTGCAGATAGCAAATTTCTCATCATTAGCAACATGAATATGATGTAAGAAAGAAAAAAAAAACAAATCAATGGCTAGTAGAATAGTACAAGGAATTAAAAATGAAATTAGTCCAGAATAAAATATGAACCTGGAAGAAAAAGCAGTGAAAGAAGCAGATCACTTTGTATATCTTGGAAACTGATAAAATATGAAAATCAAAATTACTAAGCACAAGAGCAAAGCTCAGGATTTTCAAATCAAATGTGTTATCCTCTTTTACTTATGCAAGCAAGGCTGGAAAACAACTAAAATAAAATAAATTAGATGGACTTAAAAACAAATACCTGAGGAAAATATTTTATATACCGTGGAGTGAATTCAAGACAGGGCAGACATAAGAGAAATAGCCACATATCCAATAGTATAATCTGTAGTTCAGAAAAGAAGGTGGGCACATGTTGACCATGTAATGAGAAGAGACAACAAGAGAATCTCAAAGCAAGTCCTCATATGGGACACAGAGGGTAAAATAAAAAAGAGGCCAAACTAGAGAAACAATGAAAAGAACACTGAGGTGGGAAGCAAAAACAATGAGCATTGACTCCCTTGCTGAGACTCAGGATTTTTATTTCACCCCTGATAGAGAAAATTCCTTCTGTCTACCGCAGAGTTTGAGCACCATATGCTCGCTCTTCAGCCAGCGAAACAGTGGATTTTGCCACACTGTCACGCGCCCGTCCTTGTTTCAAACAACAAAAATTGCACATGACATGATAATTTAAGGTCAAGAAAACACAATTTAATGCTCTAAATAATAAATTGAAAGATGAAAATAATAATTGAGCAACTTAAATACTATATACCAAAATGAAAATTGCATTTACTGTTACTTAGTGGAGAGGAAGGGAAACACCACTTTTTGGATGGGGAGTCCCCTTCCATAAACACACTAAATAATTGTACTTCTGGTGTTCTTTCTCTTCTGCCTCTTAGCACCACTGGTTGCAGAATTTGGTTCACTTGCTCACTTTTCTATATCTTCTAAATATTACCGCTATTTTTTTTTTTTTACCTCAATCATCAATATTTCTACCTTTCTCTTTGGCTTTATTCCTACCACACTCTTCTCAGATGCTACAGTACATAATCAAACACACCTAAAATAAAGCAAAAAAATTACTGAAAAGACATGATTGTAACACAAGATATGAATTGGACACACAGCAGAATGAATTTACAGATCACATTTTTTTCACTGTGCCAGTGCACGTGCAGTTAGAGTGTAGTCAATTATTTGAACCCTGAATAAAAATTATCTCGAATTTGGAATTCTAAATTAGGGCCATTCAAACTATGATTGCCACAGTGTATTATTAATTACTTGCTAATTTTAATTATTAACAGGTCAATAAAATTAGCATAACAAAAGATTTGAAAGATGAACTATGAAATGCTGAAAAGAACTTAGTAAATTTAGTTTTGTGGGTGTTAAGAAGCTGCAGTGTTACAGAGTATTAAAAGTCCTGGCTGAAAAATGAAAACTTCAAGCAGAAGCCAGGGATCCTCATATGATAATAGAAAAGTATTTGTGTTACAGGTAAATAACTAAATATGTGTTCCAACAGTCATCATTTATTATCTTTGTATCTATCTAATCTATTATATGTAACTTAAACTTAAGTAGCTACAGACTGAACTACAGAGTTACTTTTTATCATCATTTATTTATTAAATTTATTTTAACTTCAGCAGTTCTTGAATTATATTAGAGATTAAAACTAAAGTTAATATGTAATAATACATTTATAATCATTTGAATACATTAATCATTATTATGTGAAATGGATTAGTTGAACACTCCACATGCTACTCAGAAAAAATCCACCCATAAACCATTTTTGTCATGAAAACTACCATGCGGGATGAGAAAGGTAAAACCACAACCTGGTGGAAAAAAAAAGTGGAGTTGGAGTGTCACGGAGTAGGCTAGATTTGAAGTACCCAATGAAGAGCAGTAATAGACCAAACAAGGTACAGATATTCTGTTGCTGTCCTGCAAGATCCACAGGTCATGCTTACAATCCACTTGAAAAAAAGGACAAGAAAAAAAACGATGAAGTAATGCAATGAACTAATTTAGACTCTCAGATTCTCTGATCAAATTATTATTAGTTCTTGATGTAAATTTGTGTACAAATTTGATATGAGGAAAGTGAAATTTAATTACAAATCATATTTATAGAAGAAAAGTATCAGTTTTGGTATATTGGATATCTGTAATACTTGTATATTGTTGTCCATCTATCAGTGTTGGTGAGGACTACACTGTTTGTTATAGTAAATTTGGAGATGACTGATAGTGCTACTGCGAGTGTTTACTGCAAATAGATGTATAGGTTATTTACTGTCAAGTAATATGATGTACTGGAGTTTTACTTGTGATGTGATCACTTCTGAATGGCATAATTCATTCTCTTTTTTAAATTTGTATTTTGTAATGGTCTCAGCAGTCTTACATCAATGGGTAAAGGCATCCAGATGCATAGAAATGTGAAGCTGCTATAAAGCTGAATTACAATTTGAAAAAAAAAAGGAAATTTAAAAAAAAGGTAAAGGCAGTATGGTAACAGCTTTACATAGGTGAAACACAAAACAAAAGTAGAATGATGTTTCGGCCAAAAGGCCTTCGGCAGGAACAACAAACAACAAAGTTTTGGCCTTTTGGCCGAAACATTGTTCTACTTTTGTTTTGTTTCTTCCCTATGTAAAGCTAGGGAGCCGCAATAGCTCAGTGGTTAGTGAACTGGACTACAATGGACAAGAAGAGGTAGGGTTCGATCCCAACTGACAGCTTCTCAGCCTTTAATGGGTACCAGATTTTTTTCTTGGAAAGTAAAGCAGCACCGGCGTAATACCAACCACATTACCACCCAAAAAAGTCATGTGCCGAAGGTCTGTAAAATTTATGGTCACTAACACCATGGGAGCCGCGATAGCTCAGTGGTTAGTGAACTGGACTACAAAGGACAAGGGGTAGGGTTCGATCCCAACCGACGGCTTCCGGGTTCACCCAGCCTTAAATGGGTACCAGATTTTTTTCAGGGAAAGTAAAGCAGCACGGGTGTTATACCGACCACATTACCCCAAAAATCATGTGCTGAAGGTCTGTAAAATATAGGGTCACTAACACCATATTTCCCTATACGCCACTTGGCGTGACGGGGGTAGTTTACTACTTTTTTTACTAACACCATATTCCCTATACGCCACTTGGTGTGACGGTGGTACTTTACTTTTTACAATGTAAAGCTGTTACCATACCACTTTTTATTATTTTTTAAAATTTTAATTCTTACTACATCAAGTTGAGCAATTATTACTAGTGCCTTCATAGTGCCATAATAGTCAGAATCCTGAGGTAGAAGGACATTAATGATATCTTTAGTTACTAATCTTTTCTTATGCTCACATGTTCTTTGCCCTTTTTCAATTCTCGGTAAAATGTAATATTTCAAAACTAGAGGTCTATCTATCTTTCGTTCACCCGTAGTATTGTCTATATCTGCAATGTCATTTCCTGTATAAATTTTACTGTCTTTTGTAATTCTCGCAGTGGCCCATATAGTTTTGTCTGTAGTGTTGTATCTATGGGCCAATGGATTTTCCTCAGTCTACTATATTCAGTGCAGTCTTGAAGTATGTGTTCAGCAGTCTGGGGCGCCTGTCCACATGTACAAGTAGTTGAGGTACCGATCTTGAATTTTGTATACATGTGACTATGGAGTCGATTGTGTCCTGTTCTTAGGCGTATAATGATAACTTGTTCATATCTATTCATACTATGAAAGGCATCCTGATTTGGGGCTTGTGGCCCTCTGATTGATTTGATTATCTGTTTCTTATGGTGGTATGTAACCGGTGTATCTAGTTGTGTGCCTGTTGAACCATCCTTTGCCAACTGATCTGCTTTCTCATTTCCTGGTATTATGGAGGACCAAAAGTTGATTGGTTGATTGTGACCCAGTAATTTGTAGGTCCACTAGAACCTTGTTCTCTGCTATCTCTCTCTCTCTCTCTCTCTCTCTCTCTCTCTCTCTCTCTGTGTATATATATATATATATATATATATATATATATATATATATATATATATATACAACAATGGAATTAATTGCCTTTGAAAACAAATGTGTACATAGGATCTCAAACATAAGCTGGAAAGAGTACATTTCAAATGAATTGATAAAAGATAGTCTAAACAAGAATATGTGTTTATAAGAAGAGGGCTCTGAAAATACATCTGCTGAGAATGAATGAAGAAAGACTTCCCCATCAGAAATTCATGTAGAAACCATCTTGTAAAAGAAAACAAGGGTAAAAAAAAAATCGCTATGAAGAACAGTTACAAGGGAAGGTTCAACTTTTGGGCTAAGATACAACCAAGACCTACAAGAACTATAGTTTGTTCAGAAATTTGTGCCCACAGAGTTGATTAATTATCTTGGAAACTGATGAATTTCTGTCATTCTTTTTCATGAAATATTATTTTTTCACTGACCTTTAGTCTCATTTGTTGCCCTACTGTCATGCATTTAGGAAAGATTTTTGCTTTTTTGAGGTATATAAAAATATGATTTTCTTGCTTGTCCTAAATTTTAGGATTTTACAATGCCCACATTTGTTGTAATAAACTCACCATTTAAAAAGGCAAATTTCACGTGCTCTCCCCACTATATTAGAACCAGATCACAGTCACTGAACCGTAACTTTTAAGATGTGCGCCACTCCGAGGGTTTGTTTTTTTTGTCATTTCATCTCCGTTTTTTTTTTAAAATTGGTCCAGAGGCGTATTTTGACAAAATATTGCCTATTAATGTATATTCCTTTATATGTGATAATTTGTAAGCTGTTGTGAAGTGACTACTTGATTTTTAAAACCATGAAGAGTTTAAAGTGTAAATTCATCACTATGCAAAAGGTAACTGTGTTATTGTACAGGCACTTTTGCAAGGAATCTAATAGGGGTCGGTTATATTATGATATTAAAAAAACAAGAAAACAGAACACGGGCAGCTCTAAATATAGATAGAAAGTCTTTAAATCGATGGATAGGACAGAACTTTGACTCTGCAGAGGTGACGGTCAAGCAAGGAAGAAAAATGAAAGTTGATGATTTTGACAAAGATGTTATTAGACGTGAAATTTTGAAAATGTTTGAATCAAATCAACTTGTTACACTGCACAAACTTAAAGTTCGACTGCAATTAGAATGGGATATTGAAATCTCAAAAACGACTCTTTGGAAGATCGTAAGTGGTGTTGGTTTCACTTTTCGAAAATCTGCTAGTGGTAGAAATATTGTTTGTGAAAAACCACACCTGATAGCTGCCCGAAGCAAATACCTGATGCAGATCCATGAGCGACGAATGGAAGGCTACGGTATAGTATATTTGGATGAAACGTGGGTCAATGCTCATCACACATATGAGAAAGAATGGCAATCAGTTGACAGAGAAAATAAAAGAAGCATTCCCAGCAACAAAGGACAATGCATTATATTGGTACATGCTGGCAGTAGAGAGAATGGTCTTGTTAATGACACACAACTTATTTTTCAATCAAAGTCTACAGACAATAGGGACTACAACACTGAAATGAATGGACGAATTTTCAGAGACTGGATAGAGAACACTCTACTCCCCATTCTGGATAGAACTTCATGTCTTGTAATGGACAATGCATCCTATCATAATGCGGTAGCACTGGAGGACAAAGTTCCTAATTCGTCAAGCACAAAAGATCAAATCATCACATGGCTTAGAAAATAAAATGTTTCCTTTCAAAACACCCAGTTAAAACCAGAGTTGTTGCAACTTGTTAGACAAACTAAGAATACAAAGTTATATCAAATTGATAACATAATTGCAAAGTATGGCCACACATCTCTTCGCCTCCCACCTTATCATTCCTGCCTCAACCCAATAGAACTTGTGTGGGCTAAAGTCAAAAGGCAAGTTGCTGCGTAGAACACAACGTTTAAAATGTGTGGTGTTAAAGAATTGACTCGTGATGCCCTCTCAACGATAGACATTGAGTACTGGAGAAAATGTGATGACCATGTGCTCAGAGAAGAGAAACAATACTGGCAACGAGATGGTTTGCAGTTTGTCCAACCGATAACAGTTGTTAACCTCTTAGAGACTTCTGATTCGCAATGACATATGCATGACATGTGCAAAATTTTGTTGATGACACTCTACTATTTGCTGACTATGTGTGTTTGATGTTCTGGTTGTTCCATATAATTTGTTGATGACATGCCTGCTGTTTGGCGAATATGTGTGTTTGATACTTTGGTCAAAGTTTACCTATCTCTATGATGAAGATATAAAATCAAATTAAAAATGTTGCCCTCTTCAATGTGATACAGATACGCCTTTGGCTTGCATTGTTAGAAAATTAACATAATTTACAGTAAAATCTAATGTTTAGGGCAAGCGATTTGATATTTTCCTAAAATTATATAACAAAAAACGATTTGTGCAAAATTCAGACTACCTTTGTCCTTAAATGTTATAAAATCTGAAGGTCGGTGAAAAATAAGATTTCATGAAAAAGAATTACAGAAATTCATCAAACAGTTTCCGAGATAATTGATCAACTCTATGGGCACGAATTTGTGAACGGACTATAGCAGCAAATTATCAATTGTGGAAAACTATGAATTGAGCCCTATGTGCCATCTTTGGCCAGAAAGGAAAATGATAGAATGAAAATGAATGATAAGGTATCGCATAGTATTCTTTCTAGAGATGGGTAAACTATTTATCTGTTGTTTCTATATGTAGTTTAGGATTGGTTCAAATCCACCTCTTCTTTTATGACCTCTTTTCTGTTTCAGTCTCACACTCCTAAGACCTTTCTCAGACATCTCAAGTCTGTGGTGACAAGCTTCCTTTTTTAGTTCAGTCATAAGTAACCATGTTTGACACAAATAGCACAACGTGGGAATGAATATACTCTGCATAAAATGTTTTTTGTGGCAATAGGTACTGCTTTGTGTTGAAGTATAGAGGTTAGCTGTCCCAATATTTGGCTTGCCTTGTTGCATTGGATGTCCTTTTTTTTCAAATTGATTTTGCCATCATCAGAGAATGTTGTTCCCAGATATTTGAAGTTTGTTACTTGCTTTATAACTTGGTGTTCTATAGCTATGTTCAGTGTCAACTTTTGTCTTCTTCATTCATTCATTGAGTGCTGTCTCCGCATTGAAGGTTTGTTACCATGGAACGCCATTCCACTCTGTCTCTTGCTTTGATGGTGCAGGTTGTAATAGGCTGACTTGTCCATCTTTTGATGTTACTCGTCCATGTTAGTCTTGGTCTGCCTCTTTTACCTTGTGTTATCCCTTCCATGATTACTTTTAGTAGGCTGCTCTGTCTTTTAACAAGCCCCAAAAATCTAATTTGTCTTGTTTGAATTGTGTTTAGTAGTTCTCTTTTAATTTTTAGTTGTAAAACTTCATCGTTTGTTTTCTTTTATTTCCATCCAATTCTACCTATTCTTCTATATATATCCATATTTCAAAGGCTTCAATTTTCTGTTATATTTTCTTGTCTAATGTCCATGTTTTTGCTTCATACAGGAATGTTGAGAAGATATAACATTTTGCTATTCTTAGTTTTAGCCCAGGTGTTATTTGTTTTGTTGTTAGTATATTTTTCATGGCATTAAAATTGCTTTTTGCCATTCCTATTCTTTTGTTAATTCAGTTTTACATCTATTGTTTTCTTATTGTTAATAATATTGTTGAACTTATAATGGTTTTTATTTTGAAGTTGCTGATGGTTCTCTCCCCTCTTTCCAATTTTCCTTTTCCAACACAAGTAATAAAAAAAACTATCATTATGACACATAGAGTATCAATGCTGGTGTATGTCGGGGGACTCATAATAGAACCAGAGGGATAAAGGCCGCTTGGTCAAAGCAGTTGCCACGATGCGCGAGACTTAGGATTTTTATTTCACCTCCGATAGAAAAAAATCATTTCTGTCTACCGCAGGTTTCGAACACTGTATGCCGGCTTTTCAGCCAGCAAAACAGTGGTTTTAGCAGCACAGCCACGCACACCTCTATCACATCACAAGTAATAATGTCCTGATTTGGTTAAATCTTTTATTTTTAAGAACAAATTATATTGTTTAGATTGTAATAATTATAACAGAACTTGATAAAGATATAAACTCATGTATAAATCCACAGAATATACCTGAAGACTTCAATAAGGACTTGGTCATTGATTATGTAGAGAGTACATTGGATATAGATGTTGAAGAAGTGCAACTTCATCCTTTAGTTCCTGGAAGAGCTCTTGTCTATTTGAAGCAGCAACTGGAAGGTTAGTGCTCCTGATACCTTGATACCTCGAGGTCCTAAATTGATTTTTTGTTTTGTTTTGTAAAATAAATTATTTGAATTTTAAACTGATTGTACAATTAATCTCATTGTTGATAATAACAACAAAATAAAACTATATTTATAATAAAGTACAAGGTACTTAGCCACTTTCAGCTGATAGTGAATGGTATGCTTGCTGTTGGTTCAAGTATGATGTCATTTGTGACATACATGCTCATCTTATGCATGCACCTTTCTTCATTTGTCTACTCCTTTTTGTTCCAAACTTGATTCCTTTCTCTTTTGCTTATTTGTTGATTGTGAAGTACCGTGCTCTGTGCCTTGATTCAAAATTCCCACAGTTTATGGATTCTAATCATTATCATGTTGTCATCGAAACAGCAATTACTGAATGACCTCATAATGTCTTCCTTGCCCATAATTAATGCCGCCACCAGGCCTTCTAACGCTAATCTGTTTATGTCCCTGATTCCTCAAAACTCCAACTAATCCAGGTTAGCATATAAACACATTTTTACGATGATGAGAATTTTTCATACTCTTAACAGCTTAAGTCTCCTTCATCTAATGTCATATTTATGTCTTCTTTATCTAATGTCATCTTTGTGGAGCATAAACTCAAGTTAAAGATTTCTGAAATTGATCAATGGATAATGATGAAATCTCAGAAAACTATGGAAAGATTACTTTGTCATTCAGTTTTCAACCTACTATCTTCTATTTTTAATTCTACACTCAATCTCCTATGTTCAGAAAGCTTTCCATTGATATGAATCACCTGTATGGATAACATTCTTTGTAGAAGATCACCTGATCACTGCCCCACTTTGTGTCCTCTGCATTTTTCTTTCACTTTACTTCATAGAACAAGATCAGTTTAAATATTGTGGCTTGTAAAGGAATTAATTTCCGGATGCAAATAAAACACTATGCATCTGTGCCCACTTACAACCCTTAAAGGGCAGATGACGAAGATGAATTTTAGCCAGCGGAAGAATGCCAAAAAGAGAAAGATTTAATTAGGTCAAAATTATCTAAACTTCACAATCATCATCACTGAGTGCCGTCTCTGCATCAAAGTTTGGCTACCATAGAGTGCCATTCCCCTCTGTTTCTTGCTTTGATAGTGCAGGTTGCCATAGTCTGACCTGTCTATCTTTTGGTGTTACTTATCCATGTTATTCATGGTCTGCCTGTATTTCCTTAACCTTGCATTTTCCCTTCCAAGATTACTTTTAGTAGGCTGCTGTGTCATGCCCCAAAAATCTCATTTGTCTTCTTTTAATTGTTTTTAGTAATTCTCTTTTCATTTTAGTTGTTTTAAAACTTCATCATCTGTTTTCATTTCTTTCCATCCTATTCTGTCCATTCTTTTATAAATCTACATTTAAAAGGCTTAAATTTTCTCTTCTGTTTTCTTGCCTGCATGTTTCTGCATCTACACTTATTTATAATTAATAATATTTTTATTTGTTTCAACAGATGCACACATCATATTATTTCATGTCAATAATTTTACAAATTTATATATTTACACTAGCACTTGACACTCCATGTTTCGCTATGATATTTAAGGATTTTATTTCAATTCTGACAGCAATAAAATATTTTTTGATTGTTGTAAAGACTTAAAATTGACCATAGTAACCATGTGAAGCTGTAATAGTTAACCACGCCCCTTCTTTTGTGTAATATGGTACTCTCACCTGAAACAATGATATTACAATTCCACAACACCATGGCCATATTGATTTATTTTGAGATGCAGCAGACAGGTGTTTCTACATGTTTGAAGTTAAGCAGTAGCTTGAAGACAGCGTGTGTAGTTTTGGCTCCCTTCAGCAGCATTGCGGCAATAGCAGTTGAAGTGGCAGCCAAGGGGATGGCACCATAACTCATTGTCTTGGCTAGAAGCAAATTGATGAGGAAGGTCTTCCAGAGCCACCAGCACATCTAGGGAAAAACACCAGCATTGCATAACTTAACTCTACTAAGTATCTGACAGTAGACACTTACTATATTTGCTGACATTTCTTTGAAAATAGGTCTGAAAGCAGGGTACATTTTTCTTATATGCCAATTCTTAGTTTTCATTTACTCTCATTTCTGGATATTTCAGCACAATTACTGCAAACAGTATGTGCACTGTCATTGCCTATCACAACTGTGTTTGTTTAAACTTTTGAATTGTTGTGAGCGATTTTTAAGTGTTAAATTTCAGCTGTTGGACTTGATTAAATTGTTGGCAAGTTGTGGCTCTCATAGAACGGAAAATCAAATTGATCACATGTGTATTAATAATAAGTTTAAGTCATCCTTACTGGATGTAAAAGTATATAGAGGGGCAGATATAGCTTCTGATCATCATCTTCTGTTAGCCAAACTTAAAATAAATTAAAAAGGTATACTACAACGAATAAGGGTAGAAAGTATTTCAATGTAGGGTTTCTTAAAGAACAAGGAATTAAAGATAAATTCGCAGTCACAATATCAAACAAATACCAAGTCCTCCAACAACTAGAAAATACAATAAATATAGAAGATCATTGGAAACAGGTAAAAAATATATGGAAAGAGACATGCGAAGAAACACTGGGGAAAAGAGAACGCCAGAATAAGGCATGAATGACAGCAGAGACCCTGGATAAAATTAAAGAAAGAAAGAACAAGAAAGCAGACATAAATAAAAGCAAAACAAGAAGTAATAAAGCCAAGACACAGGAAGCTTACACAGAGGTGAACAAAGAAGTGAGAAGATGCATTAAAAGGGATAAGAGGAAATATATAGATGAATTAGCTAAAGAGGCAGAAGAAGCAGCAAATAAAGGGAATATGAAAGAACTGTACAACAGCACAAAGAAATTAGGTGGAAAATACAAACAGATCAACGCCTTTATCAAAGATAAGAAAGAAAATCTGCTTAGTAATATAAGGGAACAAATGGAGAGATGGAAAGAGCACTTTGAAGAACTTTTGAACAGACCCGGCTCAAATAATCCTCCAGATATACTACCAGCAGAAGAAGAGTTACACATTAACTGCGGAAAACCAAGCAAAGAAGAAATAATGAAAGTCATCAAACTATTAAAAGATGGTAAAGCCACAGGACCAGATGAAATTCCTTCGGAAGCCATCAAAGCAGATATTATCACCTCTACCAAGATGTTACATGATCTATTGGATAAAATTTGGGAGAGGGAAGAAATACCTAAAGACTGGAAAGAAGGTTATATGATCAAACTACCAAAGAAAGGAAGTTTACAGGAGTGCACAAATTATAGGGGAATTATGCTACTATCAGTGCCAGGAAAAATATTAGGCAGAATCATTCTGGAGAGACTAAAAGAGGCTATAGAGAAACACTTGAGAGATGAACAAGCAGGTTTTAGGAAGAACAGATCATGTGCTGATCAAATAACTACTCTACGTATAATAGTTGAACAAAGTTTAGAACTAAAATCCCCACTTTATATTGGATTCATAGATTACAAAAAGGCATTTGATAGTTTAGACAGAAGAATGCTTTGGAAGTTGCTGAGTCATTATGGAATCCCCATAAAGTTTATTAACCTGATAAAAACAATGTATGAAGGAACAAAATGTAGTGTGGTGCATGAAGGACAGCTTACAGAAGCATTTGAAATAAGAACAGGAGTAAGGCAAGGATGCCTTCTGTCTCCATTTCTCTTTCTACTGGCCATAGATTGGATTATGAAAATAACTCAAAACAACAGAAATGGGATCCAGTGGTCACTGACCAAACAACTTGATGATTTAGACTTTGCTGATGACATAGCTCTCCTATCACACAGCCACCAACAGATGCAAGATAAAATGAGTATATTAGATGAGAGATCACAACAGCTAGGACTAAAGATTAATAGAGATAAGACCAACATTATGAGAATTAATGCAGTTGGCAATAACCAAATAAAACTAGGAGAAATACCTCTACTAGACGTACAATCTTATATATATCTGGGCAGTAATATAGATAAAGAGGGAGGAACAGAAAATGATACCAAAATAAGGATATCAAAAGCAAGAGGAGCTTTCATTGCACTGGGAAACATATGGAAATCCAAAGAAATTAGGCTAAATACAAAAATAAAAATTTTCAACTCCAATGTTAAGTCGGTTCTATTATATGGCTGTGAGACATGGAGAATAACAAAATTGACAATCATGAAGGTACAGACTTTCATTAATGGATGCTTGCGCAGAATAAAGGGATGGAAATGGCAGGACAAAGTCACTAACGTGGAATTATGGAAATGTACCAGTCAAATACCAGTGGATAAAGAAATACAGCGAAGACGATGGCGATGGATAGGACACACACTACGGAAGCCAACTGAGAGTATTACACAACAGGCCCTTTTTTGGAATCCCCAGGGGAAAAGACAAAGAGGAAGACCAAGGAATTCTTGGAGAAGGCAGATAGAAGCAGAGATGAAGATGATGGGGAAGACATGGAATGATCTTAAAAGAATTGCAAATAAACAGAACGACTTGGAAAGTGTTTGTTGAAGACCTATGCTCCACTAGGAGCTAAAAGGTAGAAGAAGAAGAAGTTGTGGCTCAAAAACAGTGTTACAACTGTTTTAACATACAAGCTACATGTGGTTGAATATGCTAAAGAATATGTTTTATCGTGGTCTGCTGAGGAAAAATTGCTGCCACTATTGATTTTTGTGTGTGTGCAAAATGAGGCGTTAGTAACGCACTGTCTGAATGGTACAGATGGCAGTTTGATGTATGAGGTCTCAGATTTTGATTTAGAAGGTTTCAAGGAACTCTTCATTTAGCTCTGGAGATGAATGTCTGGGTTTAAAGGAGATTGAATGATATTCTGTCATAGTTAGATTAGGTATTTACTGAGCATAGACCTATGCACTGCTTTATATATGAAATAAAGTACATTATTTATATTTGATGATAACGTTTTTTTTCCCCTAAATTTCTTTTTAAAAAGGGGTGTAACTTATATGTCCATACATCTTATATACTACAAAACCTAAAAAAAATACATAATAGCATCCACAAGACCGTCTGACAAGACGAAAAGGGCCATATTCGTATATCTTATATGCAGGCAAATACAATAACTTCATTCATTTGCACAGTCTCATTATTCGGCACGACTTATGCTAAGATAGTGTCATAGCTTGTCTCTTTTATGTGGTCATTGTTTTGCAAGATTCCTTCAATCCATATTGTTAGTGACAGATCAGTGTTTTGCAAACAATCTTTTGTGCAGCATGTTGTAGACAGCAACAAACAGCCACAAGTAAATAATTTGAATCAATGAAAAACTTCAGTCCAGTTCAATTATTTTCATTTCACATATAAATGTTACACCTGAAGTCTCTAATTTAGATTCGTCTCACAATCCATTGATCCAAATATTAATTTGGAGGAACTTTATCTGTAGTACTTTAGACAACTAGGTTCTGTTACTTCTATCTGCCATTTTCATGACTGTCAACTGCACTACATCATGAATAAAATCTTTCTCAGCGTAACTATTCGTTATATCTAGTCAATCTTTAATTATTTTGCTCTGCCTAGCTATCTGTGTTATCTGAATGAATATCTGAATCTTCTAGTCTCTCTTGTATATGTTGACATGTCCTAGGAAATCTGAATCTCTCTCTCTCTCTATCCAACTCGGCTCAGTCTTATTTCCCTTAAGTCTGAGTAATTCTAAATCTCCATCTGTCTGAATAATCCTGTCTGCTCCTATTCTGAATGTGCCAATCTCTGAAAGATCTTGTTATGAAGTGGCTCACGCATTTTTGCTTGCCAGTGTTTCTTTGTAATTTCATTATCTTAGGACAAAAAGCTAGCAAAAAGCTAGTTTTCCCAAGAGAATCAGGAACGTCTGTCTACTTTTTGGACTCAGTCAAAGTTTGTAACTTCTAGCAAGAATTTCCAGGCAAGCCAATAACAGGAGTGAGTCAAACTCAAAATATGGAAGGGAAATTACAACAATTCTTTATATTTTTTTTGGCACATATTAGCTAATTTAATTGACTTTACTCTCTTGCACATAAAAATCTACCTTTCTTAATCTAAGCTCCGGTCAACTCTAAGTTTATCCTTCTTCTTCTATCCTTCCTCCATTGCCGTTGGCGTCGAGGAGAGATACAATCTGCGATTTTTTGCTCTGTATGATCGCGGTTGTTTCTCCATTATTTTGGCTCTGAGCACTGTTGTGTGTATGTTACATTGTCCTCTGCTGCTGTGCTAACTCTAAGTGAACTGGTAATTTAAGGACAGTCATTTTCCAAACATAACAGAAGTTCTACCCCTTTGTTTTTTTTTTCAGGTGACTCCTGGACTAACTACCATGGTTACCTTGCATAATAAAGTAAAGTACCCCTGTCACGCCAAGTGGCATATAGGGAATATGGTGTTAGTGACCATAAATTTTACAGACCTTCGGCACGTGATTTTTAGGGTAATGTGGTCGGTATTACACCCGTGCCGCTTTACATTCCCAGGAAAAAATCCAGTACCCATTAAAGGCTGGGTGAACCCGGAAGTCGACGGTTGGGATCGAACCCTACCTCTTGTCCTTTGTAGTCCATTTCACTAACCACTGAGGTATCATGGCTCCCTTGCCTACTAATACTTTCCTTTAAATCTCATTTAGTTGACAATGTTATTTCTTGTCTACAAATGAAGCTGTCTACCTATCACTAAAATTAAGTGATATGTATATACTGCCAAAATAGTGTGTCAAAATGTGGCCTCCTAAAGCCAAAACTGCATTCTAATTCAACGTCAAACATTTGTTGCACATCTTGTCTATCACCTATAATTTATTTGTTTGTTGTTGTTGCAATTTTCTTCAACTATTTATTTTGTTTTTTGTTGTTGCAATTTTCCTCAACTATTTATTTTAATGATTGGTATTAAACTTGTAGCTATTTTCTAATATTTCTTTAATTCTTTTTTTTACATTTACTTTTGTTATACACAAATTTGGAAATTGCTATTTTGTTAAATTTATTTTTATAATTCAATAGTTGTAGTTTTTTTATAATTAATTTTTTTTTTTAATTCAATACATTAAAAAAGTTTTTATAATTTTCTATTTTTTTTTAATTTACTGTTTGTTTAATTGATTGAGTTTGAAAATTTAAAAGTTAAATGTTTGTTCTGTATTCTTAATTTGTTTTACTTTTTTTACTTGTCAAAATGATTTGGAATATTTTCTCAGAAAATTCACTATTTAAACAAATGTTTGGGGTTTTTTTTCATTTGCTAATTTTTTTCTTGGAATTCATATATTTTATGTTTTATGTACTATCAAATACTCAATAATGAAATTTTAGCTATTTTTTTTGTTTAATTTACTATATTTATTTTGGAATTTGCAGCTTTTTTTTTTTTTTTTTTTTTTTTTTTTTTTTTTTTTTTTGATTCTGCATTATTTGTACTAAATTATTTATTAAATTTACTCTTAGTGATTAAATTTAAAAAATATTGTTCAATCTACTCTAAATGTTAAAAAAATTAGTTTAGTTTTGCAAATATTTTATACACAGTTAAGTACAGCTGACAGGGACACCATTTCATTTTTACTTAAAACAGGCACTAAATTTTAATTTAAAAAAATTTTTGACTCATTACTTGCCAGTCAATAATGCTAGTTTTTAACTCATACTATACTGTCAGATATCTATCTATCTATCGACCTTTCGAGCCATAGCCGATCCCGTAGGGCGTAGACCAAGATACTCCTTCTCCTATATGAATTTTTTGTTCTAGCAGTTTTCTTTTAAAGATATTTTATCAAATCTCGCCATTTGTCTCTGTTCTGTGCAAGCAGCTCTATCTCATTGAGGGAGCCGAATCCTGCTGCTCTTGCCTCTCTCTCTCTCATCAATGTTCTTCTCAGTGTCTCTCTGGGTCTTCCTCTTTTTCTCTTACCTGTTGTTTCTCATATGAGGGCTTGCTTTGCTAATCGTTTATTATCTCTTCTCATCACATGTCCAACATATGACCATCGTCTTTTCTTTATTACTGAAGATATTAGTGGTTGATTGGCAATTTCTCTAATTTTCCTCGTTTGTTTTGAATTCGTTCCACACTGTACCAAGTATTTTCCTTAGACATTTATTTTCGAATGCGTTCAACTTTGTTTCCTTGTTGTTTTCCAGCTTTCACACGCATACGTAAGGGTTGATAGTACATTTGATTTGAATAGTCTAAGTTTTGTGTTTGTGCTGATGAGTTTTGATTTCCACAACTTTTCAAGGCTTCTGAAAGACATTGCTGCTTTAGCTATTCTGATTCTAATTTCTTTGCTTGTATCCCCTTCTCAATCAATGTTACTTCCAAGATAGATAAAGTGATTGATCTCTTCCACTGGTTTGTTTTCCATGTATATTTTGTCTTCTGTTGGAATTAAACTTTTCATGACTTTAGTCTTTTCATGATTGATCTCAAGCCCAATTTTGCTGGCTATTGATGATAGTTTTCAGATATTGTATATTAAAAAAAAAGTTTTA
The DNA here is from genome assembly GCA_032433765.1 of Megaustenia siamemsis. Lineage (NCBI taxonomy): Eukaryota > Metazoa > Mollusca > Gastropoda > Stylommatophora > Ariophantidae > Megaustenia > Megaustenia siamemsis. Next base: position 57,152,757 of record JAVIAB010000001.1, read on the forward strand.
TGATTGAGTCACTAATCTGAGAGACTTAAACAAAATTCTTGCATATTTCATATATAATTTTTAAAGTAAGTAAATTTTACCCTAGAAGGAAATGGCATGATCATTTTATGAGCATGCTGTAAGCAACGATTTTCAACCAGAGAGCTTCAAAATTAATCAATTTGTGGATTGCCATTAAAAATGAATGTGATAGGTTATCAAGCATTACAAAAATATTCAGTTATATTTGTTGAGTGATGTTGATTCTGAATAAATAAAGACATTGGATATAAGGGGTTGTTGCCCTTTTCTTGTTCTAGTTTTAGAAATAGCCGATGTGTTATGTAAGTTTTGAAATAGTAATTGTAAAAAATATGTGGTGGATTAACATAATCTCGATTGCCTTATAACCGTACACTTGTGTATTCTGCTAGTGCCCTTGTCATTATACTATTAACAGATTAACTTCAGCGTTAAAGTTGAAAATAAGTAAAGTAAAATAAAGTGGGTGGTGAACCACTGAGCCTTGTCAATCTGAAAAGAGTCCATCATTTCAAAGAATTAAACACAGATTCTTCTAATCAGGAAACAAGTGCACTAACCATTCAGCCACCAAAAATGGGCAAATGAAAATTATTATATGACATCAACATTTCAAAACATTACATGTAACTTTATCATTATGTGTAAATATTAATATATTTTCCATGGAATTAAACTTTTAGTGTTATTTACAAGCACTACACTGTAAGTTTTATAACAAATGCAGTCTGTCTTTTTATGCTTTATTATATTAATTTCCAACAGACAAGAAAATCACTGGAGTCTGTAGAAATGTGGTTTTACAGAAGAATGTTGAGAGTACCATGGACAGCTAAGAAGAGTAATGAAGATGTTCTGAGAGAGGTCAAAGCAAAAAGAGAGCTAATTTCCAATATTAGGAAGAAACAATCATCATTTTTTGGCCATGTAATGAGAAGAGAACAACTGGAATATATTGTAACAACTGGAAAAATTGAGGAACGGAGAGATAGAGGGAAGCAAAGAGAAAAAATAACAGACAGCTTAAGAGAATGGCTTGGCAGAAGGTCAACAACAGAAATGATAAATAGCTGCTGAGATTGAAAGTTGTGGAGAGACATGATCACCTACACCAGTAGGCCCAGTACTTGATGTTGATGATGATATTAATTTCTTTCTTTCATACCGTACAATTTTTTTACTGTTACAAACATATGTTTGTACTATTACTTTTTTTTCTGAAAAATGTAATACCTCTGCAAATTGTCTCTGCAAAAAATATAATGCAACACATATTTGAAGCTTACAAAAATGTTATGATACGTTAATGTACAAATTCCACATGTACACTTCTGCTTTGTATTTTCTGACTTGATAAGGCTGCATAAAATTTGGTTTCTGGGTTTGGTATAGTAAGAGTTAATTTTAGAAAGCATAAACGTAGACAGCAAAGATCTAAGAATAATAAAGAACATGTACTGGCAACAAACAGCGGCCATAAGAACTGGAAACCAATTGGGAATGCTTCAACAAATAAAACAGGGTGTTAGGGCTGTGTGCTGTCACCAGATTTGTTTAATATTTATAGTGAGATTATTTTACGATCCATAAAGGTGCATGCCTGAAATAACAATTGGAGGTCATAATATAAATAATCTAAGGTATGCTGATGATACAGTCTTTATCGCTAAGAGTGAAAATGAGTTACAAGAAATCATCATCATCGAGTGCCATCTCCGCAATGAAGTTTGGCTACCATGGATCGCCATTCCACTCTGTTTCTTACTTTGATGGTGCAGGTTGTCATAAATTGACTTGTCCATCTTTTGATGTTACTCGTCCATGTTAGTCTTGGTCTGCCTCTGCCTCTTTTACCTTGTATTTTCCCTTCCAATATTACTTTTATTACTCTGTTGTGTCTTTTAACGTGCCCCAAAAATTTCATTTGTCTAGTCTTAATTGTATTTAGTAGTTCTTTTTGCTTTCTTTCACATTATAGTGAAAGAAAGCAGAAATAAAGGACTCAGCCTTAATAGCAAAAAGACAGAGGTAATGGTAACAACAAAGAAAAAGACATCACCTAAGTGCAAAATAAAGACAAGTGGAACAATATTAAAACAGGTAAATGAATTTAAATATTTGGGAACTTTGTTAACCTCAAACGGAAGATGTACAAAAGAGGTGAGATGCAGAATGGCTCAGGCAAAAGCAGCTTTCCAAAAAATGAGGAAGATACTATGCAATCCATTTTTGACAATAGAAACAAGAAAAAGGGTTCTTATATGTTATGTAGAGCCAGTCTTAACATATGGATGTGAATCACAGACAATAGGACAACAGACAAGAAAATCACTTGAGTCTGTAGAAATGTGGTTTTACAGAAGAATGTTGAGAATACCATGGACAGCTAAGAAGAGTAATGAAAATGTTCTGAAAGAGGTCAAAGCAAAAAGAGAACTAATTTCCAATATTAGGAAGAAACAATCATCATTTTTTGGCCATGTAATGAGAAGAGGACAACTGGAATATATTGTAACAACTGGAAAAATTGAGGGATGAAGAGATAGAGGGAAGCAAAAATAAAAAAATACCAGACAGCTTATGAGAATGGTTTGGCAGAAGGTCAACAACAGAAATGATAAATAACTGTCAAGATTGAAAGTTGTGGAGAGACATGATCACCTACGCCAGCAGGCCCGGTACTTGATGATGATGATAGTAAGAGTTAATATATTGTAATGTTGTTATTGTTATAGATCCAGGGGCCTGTGAGTTGACACCCCTCAGCTCAATGCCTTGTAGTGATGATATATGCATGTAATTTTGAGTTTCCTTGTAGTTCTTGTTGTATTTTATTGGTGTGGTTGTTCGGCTGTACATGTCCAGTTCTCAGTCTGAAAATGGTGGTGTGGTCTCTTCTTTTTGGTTAGGTGTTAATGTTGACATGGGTGTTTGGCATCGACATGTATTTAAAAGGATCTCTCCATTTTTCCCATGACCCATTTATTCAACCACTCTTCTTTTTTTTGGGAGAGTTTATGATTTCTTTGGCTGTGTTTAAAGAAAGGACTTTGTGAAATTGTGTTTGTCTATATCCTCTCTTAGCTAATGTATATGCCTTATTATTTCTTGGTGTGTTGATGTGTCCTGGGATCTGTTTCATCACTAACCTTATGTCACATTTATTAATGAGGTTATCTATGCTAATGGTGAGCTGTGTGAGTTGTGGTTTATCTATATCACTTCCCAGAGCCTTCAGAATTTAACTTTCAAAATTAATTTGGAGTTAATAAAGATGATTCTATTTTTTCACATTGATGGTATAGTATCAAAAACAGCATTCAGATGGTACAATGCTATTTCTATAGCTGTTTCTGTTTCATAATTGTTAGAGACTTTGCTACACAAGACATTGAGTTCTTCTGTTGTTCCATCTGGATAATGTATTATAATTCCATACCCAACTTTAATAGTGGGCTTAGTAACTGCACTATCAGTGTATCCATGTATCCAGTCATCAGGATAAGTATCAATGGTTTTCTTTGCAGTGGTTGTTATTGATACAGGATCTTTATCTGTTCTGTCATACATTTCTTTTAAGTTTTCTTGGCTTATATAATTCAAATTTGGTGACAATTTTTTTTATGACTCTTCATGTTTGTAGATGTTTCTCAGGTAGTTTATATTTCTCTTGTATAATGTATTGGAATAAAATTCAAACTAAAAATAAAACAATACAGAGACTTAGAAAATCAGCCTGACTTGAATGTTATATTCCTAGCATTACACAGGTCTGTGTAATTGATTTATGAAATGTTTAATCTCAATCTTCTTACTTTTCTAATATTCAATGTTACTTAATGTTCAGCTTTTAACATCTACATAAATAAATTATGCCAAATTGCCAAATAAATAGGGAGCTGCAATAACTCAGTGATTAGTGAACTGGACTACAAAGGACAAGAGGTAGGGTTCGATCCCAATCGACGGCTTCTGGGTTCACCCAGCCTTTAATGGGTACTGGATTTTTTCTGGGAAAGTAAAGCGGCACGGGCGTAATACTGACCTCATTACCCCAAAAATCATGCGCTGAAGGTCTGTACAATTTATGGTCACTAACACCATATTACCTATACACCACTTGGCGTGACGGGGGTACTTTACTTATTTTTTTTTATGTCACTAAATGCAAAAACAAAACAAAAAATATTTTTTAAAATGTAAAGTTAATGAGTATTATTTAACTAAAATTGTATTAACCACCCTTACCTTTACTCATGTGAAAGCTGGAAAAAAACAAAAGAGATTGAGAGAAAACTAACCACTTTTGAAGATAAATACCTACGAAGAATACTCTGTGCACAATAGAATGAATTCAAGATTAATATAGAGATTAGAGAAATGCCCATGCAAACAACGATCTCCTCTACAATTAGGAAGAGAAGATGGACATATGTCGACATGTGCTGAGAAGAGACAACAAGAGAATTCTAAAACAGGCTTTTCTATGGGAAACTTCAGGATATAGAAAAAAAAAGGAAGACCTAGAAAGATACTGAAAAGAACACTTATAAGAGAAGCACAGTTGGCAGGCATAGACTCATTAAATAAAATCGAATAGAGATGGTTGGCAAAAATCACTACAAGCTCTATGCAATGTCAAACAGCGCAGCGAAGGATCAAGATCAATAAACATTATTAGGGGGAAAAAACTGGACTAAAAGCTAGTGTGCACATTATCAATTCAAATTCTGCCCATTCATGCTTCAAAGCTCAACAACATCGCTGGCACTAATTTTGTAAAATATAATCATCATCATGGGCAATACTGGTTGGCTTAGACGATCATGTCCTTCCACAATTCTCTATCCACAGTACATAGTATCAGTTCAGTTGACTGTTTTCCATGCCATGACACCAAGCTATCTAGTATCTTCTCTCTTTGTTGTCTGTGATCTCTCTTTCCCTCTATTTTGCCAGTTGTAACCAAGTATTCCAACTTTCCTCTTCTCGTGCCTGAAAAATGATTGTTTCTTTCTAAATTTTTTTAGGAGCTCCCTTTTTGTGTTGGCCTCTTTGGGAATTTCCTCATTGGTTTTTTAGCTGTTCAGAGAATGTTCAACATTCTTCTGAGAAATCCCATCTCTGTGACCTCTAATATTCATTTCATTTGTGTGTCAACTGTCCATGATTGACTTTCATAAGTCAGAATTGGAAATAGAATAAGTTGCTAATAAACATAATATATAAAGTAGTTGGAAAAAATATTTTTAAATCATATATAATTTTATTCACAATTTTGTCCTAGATTTCTCAGAAGCTGAGAAGAAAGTGAGAAAAAGTTGCTTGGAATCTAGGAATGTCAAATTATCAATAGCAACCAGGAAGCCTGCTGTTGTTGTAAATGATCTTGACATTCAAAAGTTATCAGAGGAGTTTCTTTGCTTGTACTTTGAATGTGAATTTGCTGATGGTCGTGAAGTTGTTGAATATTCAAAATCCTGGCCCGAACATAACATGGCCATAGTACACTTCCATCCTCATAACTTAGAAGGTGATGTATATTTTTACATTTTTGCTTATGTTTTATTTTAATGTTACATATACATTTATAAATAAGAAAATCTTATATTACATTTGAAATTAAATGGAATTAAATCTAAAGCAAAACTTAGCATCATCAGTTCAAATATCAAATCATGATTGCTTTATGGCTCAGAAATAATAATAGCTATTCATCATGAGCAATTCTTCTTTAGAGTCCAAGTCATTTGATCATGTAAACTTGACTTTTTGTCCTGTATTATGATGAAGCCATAGATTTTGGAAGCAGTGATCTCTGCAAAGTAACAAACAACACAAGAAGAGATAGAATACCAAATGAAACCATAAGAAAAATGGTAGGAACAAAACTCTGCCAAAAATATATAGAACAACAACAACTTAAATGGTTCGGCCACCTGGTCAGAATGAATCCTCACCAATCACCATCAAGGGCGTTCTTCTCGAGAATGCATGGAAAAAGACCAAGAGGAAGACCCAGAAGAAGATGGATAGATGCAGTGACAGAGACATGTAACAACAAAGGAAAATCACTAATTCAGACAATTCGAGCAGCACAAGAACGACAAATGATATAACCACAACACCTTTTAGGTATTAGTGAAAGAGAGAAGAAGAAGAAGAAGATCTCTGCAATATGTGACATTTTGCCACGCAAGGTTTCTGTTTTTAAGATTGTGGTTCTGCCCTATGTGCTGTCTTCGGCTCGAAAGGACAATAGATAGATAGATTGATTATGATGAAGGGGTTGGAACATTGTCATAACCAAAATGAACTATTCACATGGTCGTTATTCATAAATGCATTTATGTCCAGATTTTTCTCCTAAACCACCCATGCAGAGGCTGACACACTTCATCTTGGCCGGATGTTGGTTTGACGTAAGTTTTCCTTCTGGTACAGTGGATGCATGCTAGGGCTGTTTAGCCCACCCTTTTGGTGGTTTCTGTCTGGATATTCTCCCATGCCTTCTCTTGATTCATTTGCTAGGCAGCAGTGGTTTATTTTGTTGAGTTTCCTGTCCCATGGATAGAGCTTTGATTGCGGCCCTTATTCACATGACTTACCTCATCATCAGACATACCTGTCCCATGGATAGAGCTTTGATTGTGGCTCTTATTCACATGACTTACCTCATCATCAGACATACCTGTCCCATGGATAGAGCTTTGATTGTGGCTCTTATTCACATGACTTACCTCATCATCAGACATACCTGTCCCATGGATAGAGCTTTGATTGTGGCTCTTATTCACATGACTTACCTCATCATCAGACATACCTGTCCCATGGATAGAGCTTTGATTGCGGCTCTTATTCACATGACTTACCTCATCATCAGACATACCTGTCCCATGGATAGAGCTTTGATTGTGGCTCTTATTCACATGACTTACCTCATCATCATCAGACATAATGAGGCTTTTTTTGCTGATGCAGCAGTTCCACCTATTACACCCTCCCTGTCCTGGTAGGAGAAACCTTCCATCAGGTCTTTATGTCATGAGGACAGATCTGCAATCCCATCGCCATGATTGACAGTTCTTTCCAGGTCATGATGGCTGCCCCATAGTTTCTACCATAGTTCAGCACCCTCTGACCTGATATGACTTCGGATTTCCTTTTATGTTGGACAAAGGTGGATTATATGTTCTTGTCCTTGTCATGAGTAATGAATTCAAGGGTTTCTGGCTTGTATGACTACATCTCCTTTGTGCATGTGGAGGTGTCTGTAAAGTCCAATTCTTGTCTACAACCCACAAGTAGGATATGTATGATCAGAGATTGCAGTATTGGTGTTGAGAGGGACCAGTTCCAGTCTCAAGACAGAGGTCGTAAGTTCAAAACCCGGCTGCACCATTTGGAATTTTTATTTGTGATTTTTCTCTGCTACAACCACTCCTAGTCTCAGCAGCGAGGCTAAGCTTGAAATGTCAATTACTCATTGTAGGAAAAAATATGAGTACCTCTGAAGACGGAGTTAACCCTCTGTGTGGCAAGGGACCCCTGTGCACACAGCTGCCAGGGAAAGATGGGTTAACACACAAAATTTAGTTCCTAATCTCTAGGGACTTATCCAGAGGTGAAAGCCGGCGAATATAAAAGAAAAAAAAAATATTGGTGTTGATTGTTATGTTTTTTCTGATAGTCCATTTTAATTAAACCTCATTGATTAATTTCTTGCCCAACTGGGCTACTATTGTCCTTAGGGTGTCCAGTACATGTGCAAATTCCACATGTTTAAAGCGAGACCTTTGAGCTGACTATCTTGTACAAATTCCACATGTTTAAAGCGAGACCTTTGAGCTGACTATCTTGTACAAATTCCACATGTTTAAAGCGAGACCTTTGAGCTGACTGTCTTGTACAAATTCCACATGTTTAAAGCTAGACCTTTGAGCTGACTGTCTTGTACAAATTCCATGTTTAAAGCTAGACCTTTGAGCTGACTGTCTTGTACAAATTCCACATGTTTAAAGTGAGACCTTTGAGCTGACTGTCTTTATGTTTATGTTGTTGATTGGTAAGGCTATGGCTTGCAATAAACTTGGATTTAAGGGAGCAAGAGTTGGATAATAGAAAAAAAAAGTTATTTCTAATAAATATTCATTTAATCACAAGTGGCCTTTAAAAGACAGTAACAAATATATAAATATTCATTATGATGAAGTCCAATACAAGACACAAATAAATTACAAAGAGGTACACTAGTGTTTGAGCATAATTAAGAAAAACTAAGCAATAAGGAGTCAAGACTAAGGTTCTAACCCATACCCTTCAGTGCAGCATTTTGCTACTTGGTAAATAATAAAAAATAATGTATTAAAATAGCTGCCACTGTTGAAATTATATTTAACTCTTGAAATTAGACTAGGATCCATCACTAACACTCAGCAGAACACTTTTCAGAAATTTCTCAGTGTATTCAGGAGATAGATTTGTGTAATAATGGACATTCTTTTAACAAAGTGATGATACTTACGAGAGCTAATGTGTTAGCTAACACTGCTTGATGGTTGCCCCATTAATACAAAAAAAATAATTTTTTTTTACGTATCTTTCATGCATATCCTGCATGACTAGGGAATATATTGAACACAAGTCATATAATTAATTTATAGTAGATGCAATCATTGTTATGTGTTCAATATTATTCAGAATATAGAGCGACAGGCTGTGGTGCTTAATGTGCAAGAAATATCCATAAGACATAAGGTGTAAGTTTCTAGAAATTTAAATTGAAAATAATAAATAAACATTTTTATTAGAGGGATATTCTAAGTATGTAACAATTTGCGCCGATATGCGGGCTATTGTTGTTGTAGGGGTGTATCTTCGTCGTGCATAAGTCTCTTTACACTTGACAGCTGTTGGTGGAGATGTAAAAGATGTAACACCGACCCGATACTGTCAACCCCGGCACAACTTAAACAGGCTTGTTCAGTCTGGGTAACAGCACTTGTTTATTCGACTCTTGCCTGATGTTTCTGGTGTAGGTTGTCGTTGAATCTCTGGCTCTCCTCCAAACACAACCTCAGTTTCGTCTATTGCCACAGCGTATATATCCTCATTCATTAGTGAAACCTGTTGCGACTTCAGTACTTCGTGTTGTTTCAGTTTTTACTTCTATCAAGCTTGAATACAACACACACGTTTCATGGTACACATAAGTCTCTCTGAATAAAACATCTTAAGACTTTATTAACGGAGTCCACTATAACAAATCCTTAACAATAAAGAACCCAGCGGTTTAACATTCCTGCTTGGGTCTCCAAGTAAAACTTAGTTCACATGGTTCCAGATCTCACTATAAACTGCACTCTCCTCACGCACATCATTGCAACTCTTTAGAATGTTGGCTGTTTATACTGCGCTCAACCTATTCTTGAAAAGTATTTCTACAACAGCAACAATGCTGCTCTCCTCGTGGGAGTTCTCTTCTAGGGTATCTAACCTCTAGAGCCCTCTGAGTCTCCCTGATAACCCAGTTAAATTTACTGTTACTATCTAGTCACTGACATGTCTCCCATTATGCATTTTTTTATGTGAGCTCCTCTACTAGAAAGTTCCACTTAACTATTTCTCTCTAATCATAGAGCATGTGCCCAACTACTACAAACTGGGCCTTAGCCCTCATGGCGTGGCTACTTGGCTGCTCTTTAGCTTACATGTGTGTCTTCTCTCTTGGAAGCTTCTCTCGAACCTTTTACAGACCCTTAAATCTTTTGCCTCTCAGCCAATCAAAAACCACTTCCTTAATTTCCCATATAATGGATTCTCTTAAAGTCATCCCTTCTATTTCACCTTCACCCTTCCCCCTATCTACTCACTTCCCCTTGTTTGTCACCTGTCTCTGCAATCACAAGACTCTCCTCTCTACTCACCAAATAATAGTTCACTCAAACTTCTCTGGACTGTCACTTCCCTACAACTGTTTCTCAACTCTCTTCACACTGTCCCTACTCCCCTTATTTCCTTACATTCTTACAATCTCGTTTACACATCGAGACAAAAATAAATACTTACGTTGCATGTTTTAGTCAGCACTTTTATAATTGTTAATTGGCCAATTTAATAAGAGTGTCTGCTGATATGTCTATGATGTTATATATGTAAAAGAGCAGATGTGTTCATATGTGTATAGCTGGTGTACATTCGTACCTAACAATATCCTTTGTCGCTGATGAGGCACCATCCTGTCTGATGTGATGGGGAGACTGCATTGCTATACTGTGTCTTGCCTACCACTTACATATTAATCCACACTTAGATTCAACCCCACCCCCCCCACCCCACCCTTTTTAGGCATTTGTCTCCTCAGTGAATCAATTCAGAGGAAGAGGTATGTTTACAGCACTCTGAAAAAATGACAAATAATCAACAGAAAAAAAGAAAGAACAATATATGAACCAAAGCAGGATTTAACCCGTACTCAGTGGCACAGCGTTTCACTGAGTACGGATTCAATCCTGCTTTGGTCCATATGTTGTTCTTTGTTTTTTTTTCTGTTGTTGATTATTTGTAATTTTTTCAGAGTGCTGTAAACATACCTCTGAATTGATTCGCTGATTATCGCCTCGGAAGTTTCCCTCTATAATAATATTCATTTATTATTATTTGTCTTCATTTGTCTCCTCAACAGCATGGGGACAGGTTACTCTTATTACCCTTCTCCTTCCATTCTCTTCCTCTTTTCTGTCGTTCAACTGGTGATCATATCTCATTTCTTGTCTGTCATTCACACAGTGGGGACCTGGCAACCCTACAAAAAACTAAGTTTTTCCTCATATTTTTCTTCCTTACTTTTACTAGTTTTAGTTACATCCTGTGATGTAGTTGGATTATATTTCCTTTGTGTGTCCATCAGTCTGTTGTTGATGTTTTATGAGAAAGGCTGCATGTAGATCGAAATGTCAATAATTTTGAATTGCTCTCCTATGTATAGCTATTACCATACACTGTTCAGCTCATTCCATGTCTATGATATTACTTGATCAGTTTTTATATGTGATTATTGTAAAACATTGAGTGTAAAAGATGCTTTCTAGCTTGCTATTGTTGATGATCGAATGCTCTTCAGAATGATGTAGTAAAAATCTTTCTTTATTGATGTGATAAGGTGGTGTTTTAGGAGTTCATCCTTATTACTTTGCGTTGTGCTATTTCAAACTGATTCCAGTTCTAGCACACGATCATGGCCAATGATCTTGAAAATGAGGTTGATTGAGCAGTGGGATATTCTTAAACATGGTAGTGTATTTAGCTTTACTGGTTGTTTAAGAACCAGCCTGATGATCACCTTATCATAGCTTCAAGATTATCATGAAATCAGCTCTTATTAATCGGGTTCATTTCTAATTATATCCACAGTCACATTACAGGATTAATACAGTCCAGTCTGGATTTTAATACCGAGTTCATAATGAAGTAGCTGGCATTCCTTTCCTTATTCTAATTATTAAATAATTCAGGCAATTTAATTCATTCAAGTTCCTTTTTCTTTCATGATGGTTATCAATACAATGATATAATGCCTTGAGTGAATAACAATACCACAGTACATTTATTTCTGAGTCTTGTACATCATCACACATAATCACAATGTGCATATAACTTTAATTATAATAAAGAATCATAAGGCATCTGGTGGCTGACGTCACTGCACACTGGAATCTTCTACTACTTGAAATAATCACACTTGAAATTTTAAATTTAGCTGTTGATGTTTAATCTAAAATTTTCATCTATTTCATCTAGCTGTTAATATTTCACAACTAAGGTATAATTCTCTCATCTGCCTGTGTGTCTGTGTCTCTCATATGTAATCACTTCAAGGTATACTTCTCTCATCAGCCTTATTTCAGGCTTGTCTTTTACTAAAATCATGTACATCTGTATTAGATGGTGACTTCTCTGCTCTTTTCATCTGCCTGTGTGTCTGTGTCTCTCATATGTAATAACTTCAATGCCCCCAGAATACTGTAACACCTTGTTGCTTTATGCTAATATATTTTTGTGGCCAAAACTTTTGCTCGCCCATGCATCTATTCACATAGACACTTATCCAACCCTACAACTTAACCATGACATGTCCTGTACTGGAATATTTTAAAGAAGTGCAGGCTTACTTGCAGTTCTCACTTAATATATTTTATGCTGTGTTTCCTCATTCACTGCTACACTTGGATAAACCCACAAAGACAATAGAAATATATTTTCCTGATGTTATTTGTAATTTTTTTGAAAATGATAAAGTATATCAATTTCTTTGTATTCAGACTTGCATATAATAGAATGTGACTGAGGGATAAAAAAAAATCCCACTGTAAAATACATTGATGGAATGAACCAAATGGACACTAGATGTGAGAATAGTAATGAGAAATATCTGGACAGATCATACATTTAAAAATTCATTTCAAAGTATTGCAACACCACACATTGTTTTTGAATCAATATGGAAATGGGAATAGTGGAAGACTTGGAAATGCAAGGAAAAATGAATCAGAAACAAACACAAGGATGAAGGAGCCAGGTCAAAACAATGGAGCCAGGTCAAAACAATTAAGAGAAAATTGATAAATAACATTAAAGGTTAGATAGGGAAAGCTTCAAACAAAACCCCAAAACTGCACACATATGGGAAGAATGAAAGGTGTTAACCCTAGATTACAATATCTATCTGTGAGTCACGTTTTTACGATACTACAGTAAAAATTACTGCCAAGTAATTGTTACATTTGGAGTTCACAAAAGATTTTCTTTGAACTTTTGCTACACAGCTGTGCATTTTAACCTAACAGAGATACAACAATTGGATGCTGTAATCATTTCCTAAACAGTCAACAACAGAACTGATACGATGCACTGTAGATAGAAGATTGTGGAGGGACATGATCGCCTACGCCAACTGGCAGGGTACATGATGATGATGATGATGAATCATTTCCTGGGTTACCTTAGATTTATGGCCTGAACTTCAACCCCATTGTGCCGTGGCTAATGGAGGTGTTACTTTGTCTATTAACAAGGCGGTCATCAGTCCGTCACTTCAGCCGTATATGTTCGGCTTCCTCTTAGGTGTTTGCTGGCTGTCCCATGTTAACAAAGGTTTATTTGATGTCTGCATTGACAGCTCAGGATATTTCCCCTGTCGCAAGGGGAAAAAAAAGAATTTCTTGAAAATGAGTGAAATTTAAAAAAAATAAAATAAAATAAACTGCACCTATTGTACGATAGGGCAGTACTTATTATGATGTGTATGTTAGTGTCTGATCCAACATCAAAGGAAACAAATTCAACATTCAGGGGTCACTGGAATTAGTGATTAGGTAGGTATAAGAAAGGGGGTGGGAATGTTTGCACGTGGCAAACTCACTAACTGTCAAACTGTCAAATTGCAAGAATTTGAATTTAATGGTATCGTAATCAAGGGTTAATCACATTCCTCATTTAATTCTATTCACTACCTCTTTTGCAGTGGTGGAGAACATCTTGAAAAGAAGTGACCATGTACCCTTACCTTCTGAAGACTACCACATTACCATTCAACCATTTTATCACAACTTTCACAAATACATTGAACAGCCGTCAATGCAGAATGAAGGATTTATATCAGCAGCAATAGAAAAAGAATATTTTACTCCTGATGATAATGGGAATGAAATGTTAAGAGAAGAAGAAGAGATAAAAATAATTAAAAATGAGAATAGTAGAGCGAAAGAAAGTGAAGAGGAGGAAAAAAGTGAGGAGAAAGAAGACATGAAAGATGTGGAAGTTAATGAAACAGATGAGAATTTGAAAATGAAAAAGAATAAACATAGTTCTGATAGTAATGAAACAGATAATAGTGATGAAACAGATAATAGTGATGAAAATAATACTAAGGAAGAAAAGTCCTCAAATACAAAATCAGCTATGAAACAAAGAAGTGCTAAACAAAGGGGAAAGGATGTAATATTGTCACCTGAAAAAACATCATTAACTGTCAGGGGTGGATTTAGAGGAAGAGGCAGAGGAGGAGTAAAGGGTAGTCTCATAGAACCATCCAGAAGAGGATCTTCTAGTAAAGAAGGTGACAAAAATGATGAGAGTAAAAATAGAATGAGCTCTCACTATGGCAGACAGCAACTGGTAAATGAAGGTGATGAATTGCTGATCAGACATGAAAGGCAACATTTGAGAAGAGATAATATGGGAGGGGTGGAAATAGCAAAATCTGAGATAAAACATAACAACAGATCCAGTTCCTGTAGTTCTAGCAATAATGAAGGAAAGATATCTGATGATAACTTTATAAAAAGGGGTACTAAACAAAATAGTTATAAAGGGCGAGGTGGCACTGCATTTGTGCCTAGTGGTACCAGAAACATTAATTCTTCTGTTCTTGTCAGTGACATGTCAGAAAACCCAAATCGTGGAAATCATTTTCCTGAATTATTTAGCACAGACTCTCACATTCCTAAATTGTTTGGGAACAATAAACACAGCACTGGCCTAGAATCCCTAGAAAGTAATGGTCAAGTGTCAACCATTTTAAATAACAGTGCATGTGAAGATATACAAAATATCAGGCAGAATTTATATGAGATAGATGTTACATTTCTGGAAGCTCAACAAGAATATAAGGAGAGACATGAAAGGGAACTTGCAGCCAAAGAAGCACAAATTAAACAACTTGAGAAAGAATTGGCAAGTCAAAGAGAACAATCAAAACCATTCAATGAAAGAGTTCAAATGACAGCCTGGCAAAAAGAATTTTTATCAGACTGTTTTGGGAGTTTTGACGGTTGTCAAATTCAATTTGATCAGCAAGAAAGTGTTGCCATTTTGGATGGAAAGTTTGATAGTGTCAAACACCACCAAATGAAATTACTGAAGGAACTAAACAAGTTGAAGGAGGAGCTCTTTCACTTGACACCAACTATGTTTTGCATATTGTCCAGAGAACAAGGTAAGCAGTACCTCCACAAGTTGAATTCATCTCAGTTGAGGGGAGCAAAAGCATTCCTCCAGGATGGGTCTTTGTCTGTTGTTGCTAAAGATGATGATTCACTAAATTATGCCATGGATTTTCTCAAAAATAGAATAAATTATAAGGAAATGATCAAATCTGATGAAAAGATACCCACAGAAAAGTTGATATCAGAACAGGCTGTGTTTGAAGAAAAGTTTCTTGTTAAAATATCTTGGTCTGATAAAGATACAGAAATTTCTATTGAAGGCGTCAAGGATGATGTATTTGAGTCAAAGAGAGGTATTGCAGCATTGATAGAAGAATATGGATTTCATGACAAATCATTTGAGGTCACTGGCTTATATGCCAAGTTTTTTCATAAACACTTAGAGAACCAACTCAGACAATGTTTACTTGGTGCTGAAATTGTTGATTTTACTTGCACAGAGGCTCAGGTATCTATAAAATTTAAAGGGGAGAGAAAAGCAATGAACCTGGTCCATAGAAAACTGACAGAACTGAAGACAAAAGTGACCAAAAAATCTTGGGATCTGACATCAGAGTTTAAGAATCCAGAGGACTTGATGTTAATAACAAAAGGTTGCAAGTGTGAGAAATTGAAAAAAAAAATAGACAATTTTGAAGCTGTAAATAAATGCATCATCACTGCACAGCTACCCAGCTTAACCTTAGCTGTGGGAACTTCAAAGAAAAGTGCATCAACTCATTCAACCCATGTATCAAAAGACAGAAAGCATTCAAAGACAATATTTCCTGTATTAGTTGAAACAAAATTAGAGTTTACTGTGACAAACACCTGTCATCTGGTTGTGAAGCCTTATGGTGACATCACCAGAGAGCAGTCTGATGTTCTAGTGTGTGTATTAGCCCAGAATGTGGACTTGCGAAAGACCAGAGTTGGACAAACATTTAATAGAGCATGTCCTGGTCTATGGAAGATCCTAAAATCTGAACATGAGACACATCCTGGTAATCCAGTCTTGACAACCAAAGGACCATTTCATCATCTAAAGTGTCAGGTCATCTGTCATATTATTTTCACGCCTTGGGATCCAAATACATCACCAGCACAGCTATCCAAATCTATCCAGCTAGTCATTAGCCAGGCAGTTGCTTTAGGTGCGAAGTCTGTTTCATTTCCTGTGTTAGGTTGTGGTAGAGCATTTGGGTTTCCTCCATCTGATGTTGCTCAGATTACTCTTTCAAGTTTGAAGTCATCAAATTTTGGCAACACCATACAAAAAGTTGTGCTTCTAGCTCCAGACACAGAACTTTACAAAGAATTTAAAAAGGAGGCTCCAAATCACTTTCAGGCTGAATCTGACACAGTTCAAGGGGCAAATGTTGGGGCATCTCCTGCTAAAACCATAACTGATGATGCTGGTGCTGAAGATGGAAGTGATGAGACTGATGGAAGTGATGAGACTGATGAAAGTGAAGATGATGAACTTAGTTTTGAAATAGTCCAACATGATGATGTACAAAAGTCACTCAATGCAGAAATAAGTATTGTTGCTTTGCATGATAGTGGCATAGAAACATTGTGGTCAAAATTGAAAAAAGAAATATCAAAAGTTTGTTTATACACAGATTACTTCAATCAAGAAATTGCTGACTTTTGGCCAAAGAAATCTAGTAACAGTATTCTCAAAGAGGCTGAGAAACATTATGTTTGGGTGGAAATATCTCCTAACCCCAAGACAAAAAAACCAGGATATATTATCAAAGGAATGAAGAAAGATGTAGAAGCAGTTATTAAAATAATTGATCAGGAATTTAAAGAATTTTCATCTCACTTGCCGAAACAAAAAATAAAATCGGAGAAAGCTCCAAAGAGAGGAACTGTCGAGTTTTTAAGACATGCTGCTAACAGTGATGAGTTGATTCCCTCATACTGGAAACTAAACAGTAAAACCCATAGCAAAAATATGTGGAACAGATTTACAGATCGGTTCAGATCTGGTAATTCAAGAAAGCACAGTTTTTTGGTAGATGTTGACTCAAGAACCAAGGATGCAATAAAAAAACTGGTAGACAAAACATGGGATGCAAACATGGTTGGTGCTGGTAGAGATGCATATGGTCTGTCACAAGTCAAAGGCATAAAAGTCACAGATGTGAAGCGAATAGAAAATGTGCAGCTTTTTGAACTATATAGAATGCAAAGACAGTTACTTTTTAGAAAAATGTGTGATGCATCTAATGTGTGTCGAGATATTGGAAAGCTGAAAGGTTCCAAGGGAAGAATAGTAACAACAGAATACCTAGAAGGTTTTATGAAAGAAGAGCTGTATTATGAAATAAATGAACACTATCTATTTCATGGTACCAAAAGTCCTGATGCCATTTGTTCAAATGGAATTGATCCTCGAGTTTCCAGTGAAGGAGGCATGTTTGGCAAAGGGATTTACACTGCAGAAAGATTCACCAAATCTGACCAGTACACAGGTACAGTTTTGACATGTTAATCTTTTGCAGGTTTTTTGGTCACATTCAATATCTTGTTCATTAACTTAAAATATTAATAAATACATAATTTTTACAATCAATTTGTCAGTTTCTTTCTAAGTTATTTTTCTTCTCTAAATCTTCTTTCTACCACTTTGGGTGTCGAGAAAGTTGCACAGATCTGGTGCTTGCTCATCATGTAGCCTCAGTCATTGACACTTGATGTTGTAGAGTTTCTCTGATGCTATCAAGTGAATGTAATCCATACTTTGTGATGTTTTCTAAACCCTACTATCTCGTCACATGTCTGTCTTCATATGTCTTTAACATTTGTCAGATATTGTTTACACTGAGTGCATCTCCATCATATGTTCCTTGCAAAACTTCAAATTAATGTTTCTATTTTATTAGAAAGTCTTTTAAAATTTCCTGGGTCTTTTAGCAATTTCATGTTGTTTCTTTTCCCCCCCCTTTTTTTTTATTTTATAGAGTTTTAATCTCATTTCAGCAATTAGAAGGTAATAATCAGATGCTGCATCTGCATCTCTCTTAACTGTGACATCTAGTAATGTTTAGCAAAGCTTTTGCTGGAACGAATGTGGTGAACCTGATTATCTGTGACATAGTCTGGTGATACCCTTATGACTTTGTGTACCATTTTGTGTGAGAATATGCTTCCTCCTATCACCAAGCTGTTAAGCATACACAGATTAGCATAAGGTATGGATCATATTAGAGATGCTAAGGGAAAAAAATGAGAAATAAAAGTGAAAATAAATGAAAATGAAAATTAATGACAGTAAAACAAGAACAGCAAAGAGCTCTTATAATTTGGCAAGTAATGAAATGAAATTTAACATAAAGAAAGACAAATAAACCTACTTGGATAAAATGACAAAAGAGACAGAAAAAACTACTGGTAAGAACATTATGAGGACCTGTATGATATCACCAGAAATTTAAATTTATAAAATCGAGAATGTAGAATACATTAGTCCATCAAAAGCAAAGATGATATAAAGTGTTAATGTCAGAAGAAGAATAGATTAAAAGGTGGGGAGAACATTTCAGGAGTATCCTCAATAGGCTCCATCTGCAGAAACAGGGTATATATCAGAGCCAGAAGATATACTTGATATCAGCACAGAAAGGTGCTCTTACACTGCTGAAAAGGAATATGGCTCCAGAACCGATGGCATCAGAACAGAGGTATTATTGGCAAACACAGAAATAGCAATAGAGACACTCTCATTATTGTTTAACAAGATTTGAGAAGAAGAAATGTTGCCAGCTACTGGAAGAAGCACATCTTATCAAACTGTCAAGGAAAGGAGATCTATCTGAATGTAAGAGATCTATCTGAATGTAAGAGATCTATCTGAATGTAAGAGATCTATCTGAATGTAAGAGATCTATCTGAATGTAAGAGATCTATCTGAATGTAAGAGATCTATCTAAATGTAAGAGATCTATCTAAATGTAAGAGATCTATCTATCTGAAAGAGATCTATCTGAATGTAAGAGATCTATCTAAATGTAAGAGATCTATCTGAATGTAAGAGATCTATCTAAATGTAAGATATCTATCTAAATGTAAGAACCATAAGTGCTTCTCACTGCTATTGGTGCCTAGGAAGATCTTAATAGAATTGTGCTAAATAGGATTAAAACATCAGTAAATTCCTGTGTGTTACCGGGGCTTCATTATGAGGGAAGTAGAGAATAGTGGCACTGTGACCTTCCAAGCATGTCGTAAGAGGCGACTAAGGAGGTTGATCGATGGCTTGACAAGCTGTCATTGTAAAAAGTATTGTTATGGAAACAGAGCCATAAGTTTTGGAAGCAGTGATCTCTGCAATATGTGCCATTTTGGCATGCAAGGTTTCTGTTTTTGAGATTGTGGTTCTGCCCTATGTGCCGTCTTCGGCTCGAAAGGACAATAGATAGATAGAAATTAGAGGACCATGCAGGATTCAGAAAAGTAGATCATGTACAAACCACATTGTCACACTGAGAATCATATAATATGGAGCTCCTCACTTCTGATAATATTTATTGACTACGAGAAAGCTCTTGATAGTGTAGACAGAAAGAGGATGTGCTGACTGCTAAAGCATTAATGAATTCCATCTAAAATCATCAGCCTTGTAAAAGCCATGTATGAAGAAACAACATGTAGGATCATCATCATCAAGTACCATGCCTGATGGTGTTAGTGATCATGTCTCTCCACAACTTTCGATCTCAACAGTTATTTATCATTTCTGTTGTTGACCTTCTGCCAAGCCATTCTCTTAGGCTGTCTGGTATCTTTTCTCTTTGCTTCCCTCTGTCGCTTCATCACTCGATTTTTCCAGTTGTTACAATATATTTCAGTTGTTCCCTTCTCATTACATGGCCAGAAAATGATGATTGTTTATTCCTAATATTGGAAATTTTCTCTCTCCTTTTGCTTTGGAACATGTAGGATAGAAATTATATTAGAATAGATTATCACAGAATGTTATAAAGTAGACACGGAAGAGTGTCAAGAATGCTTATTGTCAGCTTTACTTCTTTTTGGCAATAGATTAGGTTATAAAGACCATACAGAACAAAAGAAATGGAATTCATTGAATAGTTTGGAACAAACTGGAGGACTTGGAGTTTGCTGCTGATGTTACACTTCTTTCACATAACCACAACCAAATGAAAGAAAAGCTACTGGAACTAAAAATAAAATTTGCCAAAATGGGACTATAGATGAATATTGACGAAACAAAGAAAATGAAATGTAGCAACACATGCTACAACCTTGTAGAAATTGAAGGAGCACAAATCGAGGGAGTGGATCACTTTGCATATTTGGGGAGCATTGTTGTCAAAAAAGGAGGAACAAAGAGTGTCATAAAGCAGAGAGTAAATAAAGCAAGAACAGCTTTCATCCAACTTAATCAAATATGAGCAACAGAAAGTCTAAAAATAAGCACAGAGAAAAAACTATTTAATAAACATGTGTAAAAACAGTCCTCTCGGAGACATGGAAGTTAAATAATATAACTAAACCAATATTACAAATAGAGGAAAATTGGTATGACAAGATCAGAAATGAAGATATCGAGGAAAGAATAAAACAAGAACCATTCCAGCAACAGATTATGAATAGAAAATGGAGATGGAATGTACACACACAAAGAAAACCTGATGGCAGCATAGCAAGACAGGCACTGTCATGGAGCCCACAGAGAGAGAGAAGCTCAGGAGGGCTTGGGAATACAAGAAGAGAAGCCATGAAACCCTTCATGAGCTTTGAACTAGACTGGAGAGAAGTAGAAAAAATGTCCAAGAGTAGCGATGGATAAAGAGACCTTGTCTGTGGCCTATATTCCAATAAGGGGTCTAAAGAACTTTGATTTTCACTACAATGTAATCTTGAGTCTTCCGCAAGCACCGTGTCCTTCACCTCATTTTGTGTAGACCTTGTATGGTATGTGCACCAAACTGTTCTTGCCTTGCTAGACCTTTGGATCACTCGGCTGTGTGGAGAGAAGAAACATGTTGCATGGGCAACAACTTGTCTCTTTCTTTTTCTGTCCAAGTTTACACCTTGGAGTGGACACTTCAGCTTCAGCATTTTGGTGACACATGGTATGATCTGATGCTGGAAAAAAAAAATAGAACTACTCCACATTTCTTGTCAAATAGGCCTGAAGATCAACATGAGCAAACAAAAGACCTGAATATTAGCAACATAGATTCTGATATAACAATTAACAATGAAATTAGAAATTTTACCCATCTAGGCAGCAAAATGTTCAGAGATGGAGACATAACATAAGAAACCATGACATGCATTGCACTAGCATCAGATGCTTTCAACAAAATGATGAACATCTGGAGATCCAAAATTCTCATTAAATGAACAAAACTTACTCTCTGATACCAGTACTAACATATGGATGTGAAAGTTGGAAATCCAAATGACTTTGGATAGGAAAATAAATGCCTTTGAAAATGAATGTCTTTGTAGGATTTCAAACATAAGTTGGAAAGAATACATTTCAAATGAACAGATAACAGACAAATCTAAACAAGAATATGTGTCGAGCTTTATAAAAAGAAGGCATTGGAAATACATTGGTCATGTGCTGAGAATGAATGAAGAAAGACTTCCCCACCAGGTATTCATGCAGAAACCATCTGGTAAAAGAAAACAAGGCAGACCCAGAGAATCACTATCCAGAACAATTACTAAGGAAGGCTCAACCATGGGACTAAGAAAAAACCAAGAACTAGCAGCAAATCATGGAGAACTATTACTTCACTTCCATCCAATGTGCCTTTTTCTGCCTGAGAGGAAAGTGAATGAAGTCGTCATTAAGCTGGGTAAAACTTAAAAAAAAAAAGTAAAGTGCCCCCGTCACACCAAGCGGCGTTTAGGGAATATGGTGTTAGTGGCCATAAATTTTACAGACCTTCAGCACATGATTTTTGGGGTAATGTGGTCGGTATTACGTCCGTGCCGCTTTACTTTCCAAGAAAAAAATCCGGTACCCATTTAAGGCTGGGTGAACCCGGAAGCCATCGCCTGGGATCGAACCCTGCCTTGGGTAAAGCTTAAAAAGTCCAAAAATAAAGTAATCCAACATCTCTTAGAGCTTGGGTCATGGTTAAGAGAGAGTTATAGACACTCAAGAATATAAAGTCTCCAGAGATGAAATAATCAAGTTAGTTTCCACTGATTCCTATTAGGTAGCTGAAAGAAGATCATCAGGAGAGTAAAAAAGAGTGGCAAAACACAACACAAAGTGCAAGTGTTTGGTAAGACACGGAGAGGTGTGGAAATGCCAAAAGAAATTATACGATCCATAACATTGTTCATTTCTTTAACTTCATCGCACCACCATGTTTTATATTGTTTTGCCTTTTTCTACGCTTTTGATTTCTACACAGTTTTTCTGTGATAGTAAACAAGGTGGTTCTGTGATCCTTTCATTCATAATTGATGCAGACTTCAGGTGATAGTTATTTAAATGCTGTCTCTACTTCCTGTTGCAACGTGACTTTAATGCTTTCTTCTTTTATATTTGTTATAATGATTAATTCTTGGTTTTTAGTTTGTTTCATCCTGTTATTCTTGGTTATGGCCTTTCTTGCAGTAAGCACTGCTAGCTATCTAATGATCATGTTACATAGCCCATTGTGTGGATTGTTCTTGCATCAATAACAGTGTGTCTTTCTTTTATTTCTGTTAATATGTAATAATCTGGCTTGTGATGGTGGCGTCATTCCATTTATACCAAATATAACCATGTGAGTCTCCTTGGGAAAAAATGTGTTGATGGTGAAAAGATTATGTTGGCTACTAAGGTCCAATATTCTTTGTCCATTCTTATTTCTTATGCTATGTTTAGCTGAATATAGTGCAAGGAACTGATTACACTCTTGTCTCTTAGTACTCACCCTTTCGTTAAAATTGTACATTACGTAAAGCGTGCTATCTATTCTACTTTCTCTATCACCTCTGGCAGTTCATCAAAGAAGTCATCTTTTTGTTTTTCTGTATTATTATCAATGCATAGAGCATATAAATGTATATGTGTTTCAGTTTTTTTCTCCTCTTTTGATTTTCAATAGGTAGCATCTCATCAAATTTCAGAGCAGAATCAACCTCACTACTCAAAGCTGCAGAGATCTTCATGAAGTCAGAACATAAACCACCAGGACAGATCATATTTTTCACAGACTGAAGATCACTGCTGCTTGCAGTACAAAATACCACAAGTGACCAAATACTTCAAAACATAAGAAGGGAACAAACAAAACTGTCCAAGAAAACTACAACTGTTATCCAGTGACTGCCATCCCACTGTGGAATTAGCAGTAATGAGAAGGCCACCATCCAAAACAGGAAGCAAAATGGAACAGTTCTGCCACCATATGATTTACAGAGAAGCCAATATCATCATATGCAACAAATTCCACTCTGGTGGGAAAGAAAGTTGGAAGATTTGGATTGGCAACTATGATGACTCCATACACCTATTACAGAAATTCCAGCAGACCATGATCTTTTGCTTTAGAACTAGTCATCGCAGGCTCTTATGTCACCTCTATCTTCTCAAAATGCCCCACATAAATGAATGTCCGTGTGGAACTATCCAGGACCCAGAGCATATCCTCCATCAGTTTCCAGCCCACATAGAACCACCATGTCAAATCTGGCCAGGGAGTGCTGAACTAAGGCAGGAACTATAGGTTAGCCATCACAACCTAGAAAGAACAGTCAGCTTCATTATGAAAACAAGACAACAGATCTGACCTCATGAACCAAAAACCAGATGGAAGGCCTCCCTATCAGGATAGGATGGGTACAACAAGTGGAACTGTGGTACCATTTTAAAAACATCTCATATGTCCAACGACGGGACAGGCCAAGCGAGTAAGAGCCACATTCAAAACTCTACCCATGGAGAAGGGCACTCCAGAAAACAAACCACTGGTGCCTAGCAGTTACCATTGGGAGAAGGAAAGGTTATTAGACAACACCCAGACAAAAACCATGTGCAGGGTGGGCTGAACAGTTCTGGCCAGCATGCACCCAATGAGAAGGAAAATTCCTACATCAAACCAAGGTCCAGCCTGCCAAAGATGGAGTATGTCAGCAATTAAAAAGATTTAGGGGAAAAATCTGGAGATACACACACATACAAGTACTGACCATGTGATCAGCTTGTATCATAATGTTGTTCTTATCCCTCTATCATGAGACAGGACAAAGAGCCAAGTTCACAATATCCACAAGATTTGAATGCTGAAGATATTCAATCTTATTTCTCTGTCTGAAGACTGTTGATGTTTATTATGCAGCATACTAGGTCCAGATTTATAATGAAACCCACTCCATTCTTTGATGCTGTTCCCCCTGAGTAAATTAACTAGTGGTCTCTGTAAACATTTTTGTTGTCATTTCCTTTTCATCTTATATCAGCTAGCTCCAATATATTGATTTTTCTGTTTTATTCCCCAGTTCTGCAGTGTTCCATTTTTATATTTTGCTTTTCTGTCTCTTAGTCCTTTAACATTGCATGGTCATTTTACTTTTGATCAGTTCAGTTATATCTCAATATGCTTCTTGTGACAGTATCCACTGATGGTTCGATGGCCCTTTCATCCTAAATTATTTGTATTTAAAGCCATATTTTTTAATATACTCCTAACTATCTATCTATCTATTGACCTTTCGAGCCGTAACCGGCCCATAGGGCGTAGACCAAGATACACCTTCTCCTATATGAATTTTTGTTCTAGCAGTTTTCTTTTAAAGATATTTTATCAAATCTCGCCATCTGTCTCTGTTCTGTGCAAGCAGTTCTATCTCATTGAGGGAGCCGATTCCTGCTGCTCTTGCCTCTCTCATCAATGTTCTTCTCAGTGTCTCCCTGGGTCTTCCTCTTTTTCTTTTACCTGTTGTTTCCCATATGAGGGCTTGCTTTGCTATTCGATTATTATCTCTTCTCATCACATGTCCAACGTATGACCATCGTCTTTTCTTTATTACTGAAGATATTAGTGGTTGATTGGCGATTTCTCTAATTTCCTCGTTTGTTTTGAATTCGTTCCATTCTATACCAAGTCCTAACTACTTGAGCTTAATATTTTTTCCCATAAAATTCAAAAATGTAATTTAAATTTTAAAATGTAATTATTAAGAAGCATACTTTTGTTATTTCATAGTAAAGTTCATTACTTTATTGTCACTTTAATATTTTCAGATCCAGCTAGTCTTCGTAGTCCTCCAGGAACGAAGTTATCTATGATTCATAGTAAAGTTCATTACTTTATTGTCACTTTAATATTTTCAGATCCAGCTAGTCTTCGTAGTCCTCCGGGAACGAAGTTATCTATGATTCATAGTAAAGTTCATTACTTTATTGTCACTTTAATATTTTCAGATCCAGCTAGTCTTCGTAGTCCTCCGGGAACGAAGTTATCTATGATTCATAGTAAAGTTCATTACTTTATTGTCACTTTAATATTTTCAGATCCAGCTAGTCTTCGTAGTCCTCCAGGAACGAAGTTATCTATGATTCATAGTAAAGTTCATTACTTTATTGTCACTTTAATATTTTCAGATCCAGCTAGTCTTCGTAGTCCTCCAGGAACGAAGTTATCTATGATTCATAGTAAAGTTCATTACTTTATTGTCACTTTAATATTTTCAGATCCAGCTAGTCTTCGTAGTCCTCCAGGAACGAAGTTATCTATGATTCATAGTAAAGTTCATTACTTTATTGTCACTTTAATATTTTCAGATCCAGCTAGTCTTCGTAGTCCTCCAGGAACGAAGTTATCTATGATTCATAGTAAAGTTCATTACTTTATTGTCACTTTAATATTTTCAGATCCAGCTAGTCTTCGTAGTCCTCCAGGAACGAAGTTATCTATGATTCATAGTAAAGTTCATTACTTTATTGTCACTTTAATATTTTCAGATCCAGCTAGTCTTCGTAGTCCTCCAGGAACGAAGTTATCTATGATTCATAGTAAAGTTCATTACTTTATTGTCACTTTAATATTTTCAGATCCAGCTAGTCTTCGTAGTCCTCCAGGAACGAAGTTATCTATGATTCATAGTAAAGTTCATTACTTTATTGTCACTTTAATATTTTCAGATCCAGCTAGTCTTCGTAGTCCTCCAGGAACGAAGTTATCTATGATTCATAGTAAAGTTCATTACTTTATTGTCACTTTAATATTTTCAGATCCAGCTAGTCTTCGTAGTCCTCCAGGAACGAAGTTATCTATGATTCATAGTAAAGTTCATTACTTTATTGTCACTTTAATATTTTCAGATCCAGCTAGTCTTCGTAGTCCTCCAGGAACGAAGTTATCTATGATTCATAGTAAAGTTCATTACTTTATTGTCACTTTAATATTTTCAGATCCAGCTAGTCTTCGTAGTCCTCCAGGAACGAAGTTATCTATGATTCATAGTAAAGTTCATTACTTTATTGTCACTTTAATATTTTCAGATCCAGCTAGTCTTCGTAGTCCTCCAGGAACGAAGTTATCTATGATTCATAGTAAAGTTCATTACTTTATTGTCACTTTAATATTTTCAGATCCAGCTAGTCTTCGTAGTCCTCCAGGAACGAAGTTATCTATGATTCATAGTAAAGTTCATTACTTTATTGTCACTTTAATATTTTCAGATCCAGCTAGTCTTCGTAGTCCTCCAGGAACGAAGTTATCTATGATTCATAGTAAAGTTCATTACTTTATTGTCACTTTAATATTTTCAGATCCAGCTAGTCTTCGTAGTCCTCCAGGAACGAAGTTATCTATGATTCATAGTAAAGTTCATTACTTTATTGTCACTTTAATATTTTCAGATCCAGCTAGTCTTCGTAGTCCTCCAGGAACGAAGTTATCTATGATTCATAGTAAAGTTCATTACTTTATTGTCACTTTAATATTTTCAGATCCAGCTAGTCTTCGTAGTCCTCCAGGAACGAAGTTATCTATGATTCATAGTAAAGTTCATTACTTTATTGTCACTTTAATATTTTCAGATCCAGCTAGTCTTCGTAGTCCTCCAGGAACGAAGTTATCTATGATTCATAGTAAAGTTCATTACTTTATTGTCACTTTAATATTTTCAGATCCAGCTAGTCTTCGTAGTCCTCCAGGAACGAAGTTATCTATGATTCATAGTAAAGTTCATTACTTTATTGTCACTTTAATATTTTCAGATCCAGCTAGTCTTCGTAGTCCTCCAGGAACGAAGTTATCTATGATTCATAGTAAAGTTCATTACTTTATTGTCACTTTAATATTTTCAGATCCAGCTAGTCTTCGTAGTCCTCCAGGAACGAAGTTATCTATGATTCATAGTAAAGTTCATTACTTTATTGTCACTTTAATATTTTCAGATCCAGCTAGTCTTCGTAGTCCTCCAGGAACGAAGTTATCTATGATTCATAGTAAAGTTCATTACTTTATTGTCACTTTAATATTTTCAGATCCAGCTAGTCTTCGTAGTCCTCCAGGAACGAAGTTATCTATGATTCATAGTAAAGTTCATTACTTTATTGTCACTTTAATATTTTCAGATCCAGCTAGTCTTCGTAGTCCTCCAGGAACGAAGTTATCTATGATTCATAGTAAAGTTCATTACTTTATTGTCACTTTAATATTTTCAGATCCAGCTAGTCTTCGTAGTCCTCCAGGAACGAAGTTATCTATGATTCATAGTAAAGTTCATTACTTTATTGTCACTTTAATATTTTCAGATCCAGCTAGTCTTCGTAGTCCTCCAGGAACGAAGTTATCTATGATTCATAGTAAAGTTCATTACTTTATTGTCACTTTAATATTTTCAGATCCAGCTAGTCTTCGTAGTCCTCCAGGAACGAAGTTATCTATGATTCATAGTAAAGTTCATTACTTTATTGTCACTTTAATATTTTCAGATCCAGCTAGTCTTCGTAGTCCTCCAGGAACGAAGTTATCTATGATTCATAGTAAAGTTCATTACTTTATTGTCACTTTAATATTTTCAGATCCAGCTAGTCTTCGTAGTCCTCCAGGAACGAAGTTATCTATGATTCATAGTAAAGTTCATTACTTTATTGCAACTTTAATATTTTCAGATCCAGCTAGTCTTCGTAGTCCTCCAGGAACGAAGTTATCTATGATTCATAGTAAAGTTCATTACTTTATTGTCACTTTAATATTTTCAGATCCAGCTAGTCTTCGTAGTCCTCCAGGAACGAAGTTATCTATGATTCATAGTAAAGTTCATTACTTTATTGTCACTTTAATATTTTCAGATCCAGCTAGTCTTCGTAGTCCTCCAGGAACGAAGTTATCTATGATTCATAGTAAAGTTCATTACTTTATTGTCACTTTAATATTTTCAGATCCAGCTAGTCTTCGTAGTCCTCCAGGAACGAAGTTATCTATGATTCATAGTAAAGTTCATTACTTTATTGTCACTTTAATATTTTCAGATCCAGCTAGTCTTCGTAGTCCTCCAGGAACGAAGTTATCTATGATTCATAGTAAAGTTCATTACTTTATTGTCACTTTAATATTTTCAGATCCAGCTAGTCTTCGTAGTCCTCCAGGAACGAAGTTATCTATGATTCATAGTAAAGTTCATTACTTTATTGTCACTTTAATATTTTCAGATCCAGCTAGTCTTCGTAGTCCTCCAGGAACGAAGTTATCTATGATTCATAGTAAAGTTCATTACTTTATTGTCACTTTAATATTTTCAGATCCAGCTAGTCTTCGTAGTCCTCCAGGAACGAAGTTATCTATGATTCATAGTAAAGTTCATTACTTTATTGTCACTTTAATATTTTCAGATCCAGCTAGTCTTCGTAGTCCTCCAGGAACGAAGTTATCTATGATTCATAGTAAAGTTCATTACTTTATTGTCACTTTAATATTTTCAGATCCAGCTAGTCTTCGTAGTCCTCCAGGAACGAAGTTATCTATGATTCATAGTAAAGTTCATTACTTTATTGTCACTTTAATATTTTCAGATCCAGCTAGTCTTCGTAGTCCTCCAGGAACGAAGTTATCTATGATTCATAGTAAAGTTCATTACTTTATTGTCACTTTAATATTTTCAGATCCAGCTAGTCTTCGTAGTCCTCCAGGAACGAAGTTATCTATGATTCATAGTAAAGTTCATTACTTTATTGTCACTTTAATATTTTCAGATCCAGCTAGTCTTCGTAGTCCTCCAGGAACGAAGTTATCTATGATTCATAGTAAAGTTCATTACTTTATTGTCACTTTAATATTTTCAGATCCAGCTAGTCTTCGTAGTCCTCCAGGAACGAAGTTATCTATGATTCATAGTAAAGTTCATTACTTTATTGTCACTTTAATATTTTCAGATCCAGCTAGTCTTCGTAGTCCTCCAGGAACGAAGTTATCTATGATTCATAGTAAAGTTCATTACTTTATTGTCACTTTAATATTTTCAGATCCAGCTAGTCTTCGTAGTCCTCCAGGAACGAAGTTATCTATGATTCATAGTAAAGTTCATTACTTTATTGTCACTTTAATATTTTCAGATCCAGCTAGTCTTCGTAGTCCTCCAGGAACGAAGTTATCTATGATTCATAGTAAAGTTCATTACTTTATTGTCACTTTAATATTTTCAGATCCAGCTAGTCTTCGTAGTCCTCCAGGAACGAAGTTATCTATGATTCATAGTAAAGTTCATTACTTTATTGTCACTTTAATATTTTCAGATCCAGCTAGTCTTCGTAGTCCTCCAGGAACGAAGTTATCTATGATTCATAGTAAAGTTCATTACTTTATTGTCACTTTAATATTTTCAGATCCAGCTAGTCTTCGTAGTCCTCCAGGAACGAAGTTATCTATGATTCATAGTAAAGTTCATTACTTTATTGTCACTTTAATATTTTCAGATCCAGCTAGTCTTCGTAGTCCTCCAGGAACGAAGTTATCTATGATTCATAGTAAAGTTCATTACTTTATTGTCACTTTAATATTTTCAGATCCAGCTAGTCTTCGTAGTCCTCCAGGAACGAAGTTATCTATGATTCATAGTAAAGTTCATTACTTTATTGTCACTTTAATATTTTCAGATCCAGCTAGTCTTCGTAGTCCTCCAGGAACGAAGTTATCTATGATTCATAGTAAAGTTCATTACTTTATTGTCACTTTAATATTTTCAGATCCAGCTAGTCTTCGTAGTCCTCCAGGAACGAAGTTATCTATGATTCATAGTAAAGTTCATTACTTTATTGTCACTTTAATATTTTCAGATCCAGCTAGTCTTCGTAGTCCTCCAGGAACGAAGTTATCTATGATTCATAGTAAAGTTCATTACTTTATTGTCACTTTAATATTTTCAGATCCAGCTAGTCTTCGTAGTCCTCCAGGAACGAAGTTATCTATGATTCATAGTAAAGTTCATTACTTTATTGTCACTTTAATATTTTCAGATCCAGCTAGTCTTCGTAGTCCTCCAGGAACGAAGTTATCTATGATTCTGGCTAGGGTTCTTCTAGGAAATGTGTTCCTATGCAATAATCAACATAAGAGTGTAGCCAGCAAGCGTGAGTATTTTCTAAACAAACAAAAAGCTGTATTATTGTTACTTCACAGTACATTTTTTAGAATAAAAAAAACATTTGTTTTTATTTTGCTCTTTTCAAAATTTGACTATTAGAAATTGCTGAAAGATTATTTTTTTTTGTTATGTATGAGGAGACCTATCAACCTCCTTAACTGTAGGTTAATTAATGGAATGCATGAGGAGACCTATCAACCTCCTTAACTGTAGGTTAATTAATGGAATGCATGAGGAGACCTATCAACCTCCTTAACTGTAGGTTAATTAATGGAATGCATGAGGAGACCTATCAACCTCCTAAACTGTAGGTTAATTAATGGAATGCATGAGGAGACCTATCAACCTCCTTAACTGTAGGTTAATTAATGGAATGCATGAGGAGACCTATCAACCTCCTTAACTGTAGGTTAATTAATGGAATGCATGAGGAGACCTATCAACCTCCTTAACTGTAGGTTAATTAATGGAATACATGAGGAGACCTATCAACCTCCTTAACTGTAGGTTAATTAATGGAATGCATGAGGAGACCTATCAACCTCCTTAACTGTAGGTTAATTAATGGAATGCATGAGGAGACCTATCAACCTCCTTAACTGTAGGTTAATTAATGGAATGCATGAGGAGACCTATCAACCTCCTTAACTGTAGGTTAATTAATGGAATGCATGAGGAGACCTATCAACCTCCTAAACTGTAGGTTAATTAATGGAATGCATGATTAATGCTGCCAGGGTTAGGTAACACTTGGAATAAAAACCTTAATCAGGATTAGAAGGAAAAGAATTTTAGGAGAGAGACCTACTGAAGTTGTTATGGATCCAATGGACTGTGAGCTGGTGCCCTTTAGCCCAGACTACTTAATTCCAGACCACATACAAATTGATGGAAATAGAAATTGATATAACCCTAGATTACAATACCGTTTTAAAAATTCTATCTATTTATCTATTGACCTTTCGAGCCGTAGCCGGCCCATAGGGCGTAGACCAAGGTACACCTTCTCATATCTGAATTTTTGTTCTAGCAGTTTTCTTTTAAAGATATTTTATCATATCTCGTCATTTGTCTCTGTTCTGTGCAAGCAGCTCTATCTCATTGAGGGAGCCAAATCCTGTTGCGCTTGCCTCTCTCATCAATGTTCTTCTCAGTGTCTCCCTGGGTCTTCCTCTTTTTCTTTTACCTGTTGTTTCCCATATGAGGGCTTGCTTTGCTATTTGGTTATTATCTCTTCTCATCACATGTCCAACATATGCCCATCGTCTTTTCTTTATTACTGAAGATAGTGGTTGATTGGCGATTTCTCTAATTTCCTTGTTTGTTTTGAATTCGTTCCACGCTATACCAAGTATTTTCCTTAGAAATTTATTTTCGAATGCGTTCAACTTTGTTTCTATATCTCTTGTTGTTTTCCAGCTTTCACACGCATACGTAAGGGTTGATAGTACATTTGATTTGAATAGTCTAAGTTTTGTGTTTGTGCTGATTTTAAAAATTACGGCCTCAAAAAAACATATTTTTGGGGAATTTGACAATTTGCCGGGGGCAAACATTCCCCCCTCCCCTATAGCTTCCTAATTATTACTAATGGTAACCCCTGAGTGTTGGATTTTGTTTTGTTCAATAAAGTGGTAAAAATTAATATGGTATCATAAAAGACACATTGTTTTTATTTCAAATTCTACCAATTTTAAGAAATTTTTTTTTCATGATGATAGAAATTTCCTCAGCCATCAGTATGACATAAAATAAACCTTTGTAACATGGGAGAGTCAGTGTACAGCATGAAGAGGGTGCCAAACATACAAGCTGAATTGATGGCTTATGATCGTCATATGAACAGACACTGGATGCGGGGCGGGGGGGGGACGACACAAGTTTCAGGCTAAAACTTGACTGTAAATCAGGAAAAACAATTACCGCATCTGATCCCTGTGTCTCATCTTGGGTAGTCATACTGCTGTGTAGCAAAGGTTTAAAGTTTGATTTTCCAAACTCGAAATATTACTTTTAAGTGGTAGTAATTTTTACTATGGTTTGATATAAGGGAGAGTCTTTATATGGGTAATGTAATCTAGGGTTAAAACAAAGAAAGCTACAGAAACGGTTTAAGTGACTACTTTAGACTCTGCAAAAAAAAAAAGGCGACATGCTGCCATTTTGCATTGTCAATTGTGCTAACGAGGTCGAACTCCAGTGCAACCCAAGTCAGCTGCTTGGGCAACAATTTCAAATGATATCACCGAAAAGAGAGTGCCAACAGTCACTTCCAACTTCAATTCACTTGAGTAAATCGAAAAAATCACATTAATGAACTGTCTAAATATAGAAAATCTGTTTTAGTGATGGCACTTTCTAAAAGGGCCTGCAACCATGGTCGTTATCTTCCTGGAAGTCCACTTGAGTATGAATTCATTGTAAAAACACAAAAGCAGTGGATAGTTTATTCAAGAACTTAGATTTGCTGGAGATACAAAATTATTTCTAAAAATTTGCAAACATTGTTTGTAGCTTTCCTGCATTTACAATCAGTCATTTTTTGCTATGTTATGAGTTTCAAATAATTAATAACCTCCTAAGATACTTTGTAAAGCCTTAGTTAAGGATATGAACACATGATAATTAATTGTAAACTCTTAGTTAAGGATATGAACACATGATAATTAATTGTAAACTCTTAGTTAAGGATATGAACACATGGTAATTAATTGTAAACCTTTAGTTAAGGATATGAACACATGATAATTAATTGTAAACCTTTAGTTAAGGATATGAACACATGGTAATTAATTGTAAACCCTTAGTTAAGGATATTATCTATTGTCCTTTCGAGCCGAAGACGGCACATAGGGCAGAACCACAATCTCAAAAACAGAAACCTTGCGTGCCAAAATGGCACATATTGCAGAGATCACTGCTTCTAAAATCTATGGCTGTTTCCATAACAATACTTTTTACAATGACAGCTTGTCAAGCCATCGATCAACCTCCTTAGTCACCTCTTACGACATGCCTGGAAGGTCACAGTGTCACTATTCTTTACTTTCCTCATAATGAGGCCCGGGTAACACACAGGAGTAAGGATATTAACACATGATAATTGATAGTAAACCCTTAGTTAAGAATATGAACACATGGTAATTAATTGTAAACCCTTAGTTAAGGATATTATCTATTGTCCTTTCGAGCCGAAGACGGCACATAGGGCAGAACCACAATCTCAAAAACAGAAACCTTGCGTGCCAAAATGGCACATATTGCAGAGATCACTGCTTCTAAAATCTATGGCTGTTTCCATAACAATACTTTTTACAATGACAGCTTGTCAAGCCATCGATCAACCTCCTTAGTCACCTCTTACGACATGCCTGGAAGGTCACAGTGTCACTATTCTTTACTTTCCTCATAATGAGGCCCGGGTAACACACAGGAGTAAGGATATTAACACATGATAATTGATAGTAAACCCTTAGTTAAGAATATGAACACATGATAATTGATAGTAAACCCTTAGTTAAGAATATGAACACATGATAATTGATAACAATTAAAACTAATAAAAAATACATGATTTGTTATTCTACTCTCAACAGAGTCAGTAAAATTGACCAGACCTCCATGCGTGAAATGCTTTGAGGACAAGTGTGATTGTCCAGATCAGACACTCTTTGACTCAGTGATGGGGGATGGAGTGTGGAACTTTAGAGAGTTTGTTGTCTATGATAAAAATCAATGCTACCCTGAGTATTTGATTAATTATCACAGAGTCTAATGTTAAGAAGGAATGGTAATTCTCTCTTCGTTGGCCCTTTAGTGGTATGGATATGTCAGACATAGTACATTAATATTTACCTTTGAAGCAGAAGTGAATTACAGTTCATAATAATAATTACATTTTTAAGAATTATTAAATTTGTAGACTTTTACCATTAGTGAGAAATTGGAAATATGTTTTCCAAATCAATTGTTATAGTTTGCCATGTATGTAATAAATGTCTGATTCATGAAACTGCTTGCTATGGAAAGTTGATTGTAGCCTTGACAAAGCACCATTGTAAAATATCCACTGTTACTCTAACAGAAATCAATGGTGGAAGTACTTCAGTCATTTGCTCAGAATGAGTTATTCTTCGCCTTAGAAGCCCCATTTGGATATTTAATATTATTCACGAGTCATACAAATTATCAACTTAAAAATTAGCATGCATTATTTAGTGACACATTTAACTGACTCCCTGCACCAGGCTTTCATGTAAATACTGGGTGGCAAAAGAAATCAAGGAAGTGCAAAAGAAATACTAAGAAGAACAATTAATATAGAGGGCTCAACTATTGGTTTAAGAATGAAGCAAGTGAAGTGTCAGACAAGGAGAGTCATGACTTCTGTGCTGTTTTCAGTCTGAGAGGAACTATGTATTGTATGTTGGTTTTTGTTATAATTTGTAATAAATATAGGCAAATTAACCAAAATATAAGGAGCCATGAGATATAAAAAATGACAGAGAAAGAAATGGAGTGCAGCAACAAGGATTGGACAGGTCTTGATTTTGCCAAATCATAGATAACTGTCAGAAGCAGAAAACTTAAGGAGTATAGTTAATTGAGCCTCAACAACTCATCAAATTATGAGATCTGGTGTGGGTCATTTCTTTATGTTTTAATTGATATTACTGTTTAGATCTGTACAATTGATAAAACCCCCACTTTCCTCCTATTTTTCTTTGTACACTTTCATACATAAATGTTAATATATTTGTTTTTAAAAATCAATGATTGTCATCTTAAGGATGTATTTGTATCTATTTAGAAGATTCAACCTGAGGAATAGCATTCAAAACCAGCTGTTTTAAATTTGTGTAAACAGAATATGTGGCTGTCTCATCTGTATTCAGCTGTAATTTTATAAAAGTAAACATTAATGCTTGTTAGTATATTTTTATTTGTAACACGTTCAGAAGGAGGTATTCTAGTATTTTCTGACCTGTACACTCACTATTACATTTTGGTTGGTTTTCAGAATACACTGTTCTCATCTATTTTTTTTCCATACAGCAGAAATATTAAAAAAAAAAAAATTTTCTGCTAATGATAGCTTAAGGCTATTCTCTGTGTGTTACTCAGTTATTTTTATTACTTTTTTTTGTTTTAAGAAAATGTTCGTCTCTTTAGTGTTATTTCTCAGTGTGCTTGTTTTAGTACACTCAACCTGAATAATTTTTATTTTTAAACTCCTTATCACCTCAATAGTATTCCATAACAATAATTAACTGGAATAGCCAGTATGTGGTCCTGAGATTTGTTGACCATTAATGAAAAAAATAAATATTATTACTCCTTGATATTATCATCTTGTTATAACTATTAATGTACAAATACTTACCAAAGGTTTTTTTTTTGTGTGTCAAAGTTGACATCACAGCACTCTGAGCAAATTAATTATGATTAATTATGACGACCCGAAAGTGTCCATTTTGAGCTGTGCACCATTTATCCAGAATTCAATAGAACAGTATGAACAGAGAAACATGCCATTTTTACACAATGGAACACATTCATTGGAACAGGATGAACACTTTTTTTGTTGCTGGAATAAGGACTGAGCTGATATGGGAACAACCCGCCTGTAATGAAGTCATCCTGTTCTAAATTCTAAAGACTAGAACATTAGGTTAAACATGTAGTACACTTTTTTTTGTTAATTTTTGTATTCTATCTATCTATCTATTGACCTTTTGAGCCGTAGCCGGCCCATAGAACGTAGACCAAGATACTCCTTCTCTTATCTAAATTTTTTATTCTAGCAGTTTTCGATTCTTTTAAAGATATTTTATCAAATCTCGCCATTTGTCTCTGTTCTGTGCAAGCAACTCTATCTCATTGAGGGTGCCGATTCCTGCTACTCTTGCCTCTCTCATCAATGTTCTTCTCAGTGTCTCTCTGGGGCTTCCTCTTTTCCTCTTACCTGTTGTTTCCCACATGAGGGCTTGCTTTGCTATTCGGTTATTATCTCTTCTCATCACATGTCCAACATATGACAAACGTCTTTTCTTTATTACTGAAAATATTAGTGGTTGATTGGCGATTTCTCTAATTTCTTCATTTGTTTTTAATTCGTTCCACGCTTTACCAAGTATTTTCCTTAGACATTTATTTTTGAATGCGTTCAACTTTGTTCTATATCTTTTGTTGTTTTCCAGCTCTCACATGTATATGTAAGGGTTGATAGTACATTTGATTTGAATAGCCTAAGTTTTGTGTTTGTGCTGATGAGTTTTGATTTCCACAACTTTTCAAGGCTTCTGAAAGACATTGCTGCTTTAGCTATTCTGATTCTAATTTTTTTAGTTGTATCCCCTTCTCGATCAATGTGACTTCCAAGATAGATAAAGTGATTGATCTCTTCCACTGGTTTGTTTTCCATGTATATTTTGTCGTCTGTTGGAATTAAGCTATTCCTTATCCTATGACCTTAATCTTTTCATTATTGATCTCAAGCCCAATTTTGCTGGCTATTGATGATAGTTCATTTGTGTTTTCCTGCATCGTTTTTATCTGACTGCTGAGAATTTTTGTGTTATTGCTGTGTAAATGTTATTATGTTCTATTTGTTGTCACTTGCACTCGAGAGAGTGATTCTTACATTTTCAGTTTACAGATTATAATTTTCAACTTTCTCGCCCAATTTTTTAATGAGGTTTATTTCCATTTCTCGCTTTACCAGGCTGAGTAGTTTATATCCAGGACCACCACACGCTAATGGGTGAGATCTTGGCCAGCTCTGATTTACTAGCCCTCATACCAGAAATCATTTATAGGTTGATGTTATTATTCAATCTTAACGTAATTATATTTAACTTGTTCCAAGGCCTCCAGTTTTACATATCACATTAAACACTTCATGAAACTGGATAATTTTAAAATAATTTGGCTCTTAACTTATTTTTTTCATTAAAAACATTGTGTTGAATTCCCTGTGTTTGAAGATTTTTTTGAATTAATTTTGTTATGAGACTTTTCTATACTTTCCATTTTGTATGCAGACGGTAACATCATAATAGATAATACGACTTTGAAGCAAGTAGACAATTTTAAATATCTGGGTAGCACGTTAATACAAGACAATAACCAAGAGACAAGAGATAGATATAAGGTGTAACAAAGCATGCCAAGTTATAGGTCAAGTATCAGCACTATTGAAAAACAAAGCAATAACTACGGAAGCAAAAAGGGCAATATACAAATCAATTTTTCTACCAACTCTGTGCTATCAGTGCTAGAATTGGACGCTGGACTCTAGAACAATAAGAAAGATAACGACCACCGAAATGAAATGTGTCAGAAGAATGACAGGAAACAGCTTAAGGGACAGAGTAAGAAACACTGACCTGAGGAAGAAACTCGAAATTGAACCAGCCATCGAATACATAAAGAAACAACAAATAAATTGGTTCTGCCACATAACAAGTTCTTTTTAGAACTAACAATGACTCAAAGAGCCTTAAATGCTACAAAAAAACGCCAGATTAAGAGGAAGACCGAGAAAGAGATGGATAAAGGGAATACTAGAGTCACTAGGAGGAATAACATTAGAAGAGGCCAACAGAAGAGCAAAGAATTGCAGATTGTTTCTCTCCTCGACACCAACAGCAGCAGAGGAAGGATAGAAGAAGAAGAAGATGCAGACGGTTTTGTATTTTGGGAAACTTTTGGGACGCTATCTGTCTGTGTGTTTATATATTTTTTTGCCAAAGTCACCAGGCAGCATCTGGGCTGATAACATCAGAAACTCAATGATGACTGCTTGCTCCAGGATTAGTAAAGCTACTCCATCTTCCTGCATTGGCTAACCAATCTTCAAGGACATTCAAACGATTTCAACTTTCTTTTATTCAGTGTAAAATGATAATCATATTGACCAATTTATCCACAACAAACAGATCACTTTAATGCCCCACAGGCAGTGAGAATTTGACAAAAATTGAATTCATGGATTATTCGTGATTTCACCCTTCCCTGGTCTCTGGGTAATGAGATCCGGCATCTAGCCCTCTCAGATAATGGTAAAATAACAGGAGGTCCTGTGTGCACTCTGCGCATGTTAAAGAACCCTTGGCAGTTGGAAAGTGAAAAGAGTAGGTCAAAATTGGCCACTGCGCTGACAAAATGGATTGTAAACAATCTGCCCAAAACACCAAAACTCTCGTCGCTAAAAGAACATGAGAGTACCTCTGAAGACAGAAAATATCTGCACATATCTATGGCAAGGGACACCAGGGTACATGTCTGCCGGCATGAATAATAGGGAAAGTTATATTCACGCAAAGTTCAGTCCTTCGGGACTTTCTTCATCTTCTACCTTTTTTTAGCTCCCTGTAGAGCATAGGTCTTCAACAAACACTTTCCAAGTCGTTCTGTTTTTTGCCTTTCTTTTAAGGTCATTCCATGTCTTCCCCATCATCTTCATCTCTGCTTCTATCTGTCTTCTCCAAGAATTCCTTGGTCTTCCTCTTTGTCTTTTCCCCTGGGGATTCCAAAAAAGGCCTGTTGTGTAATACTCTTAGTTGGCTTCCGCAGTGTGTGTTCGTTCTATCCAGCGCCATCATCTTCGCTGTATCTCTTTATCCACTGGTATTTGACTGGTACATTTCCATAATTCTATGTTAGTGATTTTGTCCTGCCATTTCCATCCTTTTATTCTGCGTAAGCATCCATTAATGAAAGTATGTATCTTCATGATCGTCAATTTTGTTGTTCTCCATGTTTCACAGCCATATAATAGGACCGACTTAACATTGGAGTTGACAATTTTTATTTTTGTATTTAACCTAGTTTCTTTGGACTTCCATATGTTTCCCAGTGCAATAAAAGCTCCTCTTGCTTTTGATATCCTTATTTTGGTATCATTTTTTGTTCCTCCCTCTTTATCTATATTACTGCCCAGATATATGTAAGATTGTGCGTCTAGTAGAGGTATTTTTATCTATATTACTACCCAGATATATGTAAGATTGTGCGTCTAGTAGAGGTATTTCTCCTAATTTTATTTGGTTTTTGCCAACTGCATTAATTCTCATAATGTTGGTCTTATCTCTATTAATCTTTAGTCCTAGCTTTTGTGATCTCTTATCAAGTATGTTCATTTTATCCTTCATCTGTTGATGGCTGTGTGATAGGAGAGCTATGTCATCAGCAAGGTCAAAATCATCAAGTTGTTTGGTCAGTGACCACTGGATTCCATTTCTGTTGTTTTGAGTTATTTTCATAATCCAATCTATGGCCAGTAGAAAGAGAAATGGGGACAGAAGGCATCCCTGCTTTGCTCCTGTTCTTATTTCAAATGCTTCTGTAAGCTGCCCTTCATGCACCACACTACATTCCTTCGGGACTTTGCTAGGGAAATATAAAGCTGACGTAATGCAAAAGTTGAATGCATTCGAAAATAAATGTCTAAGGAAAATACTTGGTATATCGTGGAACGAATTCAAAACAAACGAGGAAATTAGAGAAATCGCCAATCAACCACTATCTTCAGTAATAAAGAAAAGACGTTTGTCATATGTTGGACATGTGATGAGAAGAGATAATAACCGAATAGCAAAGCAAGCCCTCATGTGGGAAACAACAGGTAAGAGGAAGACCCAGAGAGACACTGAGAAGAACATTGATGAGCGAGGCAAGAGCAGCAGGAATCGGCTCCCTCAATGAGATAGAGCTGCTTGCACAGAACAGAGACAAATGGCGAGATTTGATAAAATATCTTTAAAAGAATTGAAAACTTCTAGAATTAAAATTTAGATAAGAGAAGAAGTATCTTGGTCTACGCCCTATAGGCCGGCTACGGCTTGAAAGGTAAATAGATAGAATGCAAACAAAATAAAACAAGATAACTTCAGCGAACCATGAGCCAAAATATAACAATTGGTACG
The DNA here is from genome assembly GCA_032433765.1 of Megaustenia siamemsis. Taxonomy (NCBI): domain Eukaryota; kingdom Metazoa; phylum Mollusca; class Gastropoda; order Stylommatophora; family Ariophantidae; genus Megaustenia; species Megaustenia siamemsis. The sequence goes on from JAVIAB010000001.1 coordinate 57,193,276, forward strand.
TAGAATACAGCGGGTATACTTTGCACCAGAACAAGTACTTTCTCGAACAATTCTATATATCCCTTCCAATTACACCTTTTTTCAAACTTCTGTGGTAACAATTTTCTTCCATCATGAACATCTGGGTTGCTGTAGGAGGAAAGGCAAAGAAAAATGGTTCGGTAAAACTGAAGTTCTAATATGTGTGTGAAGTCTTTGTGGTTCAATTTCCAAGACTTTCCTCTAACTTTCAGCGTTGAGGGAAATTTAAGAGTGGTGGGGGTGTGCTATGTAACGTGTGTGGTTCTCTTAGTGGTGTCTGCTATTTCATGAATTCATTGTCTTCAAGGGCAACCTTTTCGTCAGTACGTGTATCTATGAGATATGATACTGGTCGTGTTACATGTCCAAACCGTTTATCGTTTGTTTTCCCCCTAAAATAATCTAACTCGTGTTAGACTTATTCTGTTCCTCATATCCTCATGATTATGTCTCTTCTTGTTATATTCAGTAATTTACTTCGACTAGAATCTCATATCTGTATTGACGATTTTTCCTTTTTCTTCGGCTGATAGTGCTCAGGTTTAGCATTATTAGTAGACTCAGAATGTGTGGAGGAAAGTTCTCATATATAGTGTTCCCATGGTATTAGGTGTTACATGTTTGCCCAAGAAGGCCTAATATTGCAGCCGTTGGTCAAATCATTTGGTTTGCTTTTGCAGTATGTGTTGTCAATGTCTGTTTGTATATTCTCTTTGGGTGATATGACTTATCCTAACAATTTAACAGACTGTTGATTACATTAACTTCTTTCTTCACATTGAAGATTTGTACTTCCTTTATTATAGCTACAGTCATATGACTATTGACTTCTAGCTAATCTGTGCTAATTTTATTTTTGTGATCCTTGTGTACTTTTTTTCGAATAATTCAAATGTTGTTTTAAATTGTTTTCTGTTATTGCCCACAGTACTCGGTCAACTCGTTCATTTACAAAACTGAGGTTATCCTTATTTTAATTTTCAATTTTACATATGTGGTCAATGTAGGCTATGTGATAAATAACGGGGGTGACATTATATTTCCTTCATATCTGAGCAACTCGGGCAGATGGTGCTCGTAAACCTGGGAGGGTCTACCATCTAAGGGCAGAATCCCCCTACAGAAAAGACAATCTGCTGCCTTGCAGGAAGATTGGGGACAATCAAAGGCTAAGGAAAGCAAACCTGAATAAAATGTTGGCTGAAATCGGATGCACCGGGCCACTTGCGCAGAACACAGTGCAACGTTTTAAGGGGTGTTCAATCAGAGTGGATCTGGCAGACTCTAATTGTGATATTCGGACTGTGGGGGCGATCAACACACTTAACCTGACAGCTGACTTCATGTGAGAGTCTGGAATCCTACTCTGATTGAGTCCTGATCGCAGAGAGAGAGATATCTGAGCAGCCAGTATTGATTCTTACTTTTACATAGGCTGCTTTGATAAGGACTTGCAAATATGCTAATAAGGTGGTCAATACTGTACTTCCGCTATAAGATTTTAGCATTGAAATGATCACAGGCCACCAGATACACCAATAAATACCAAATGAATTAAAAACAACTTTCATTGTATTGCCTAAAAAGAATGGTGCAGTTGAATGCAGTGATTTAAGAACAGTAAGTTTAATGAGCTACGAACAAACATCTTGCTTAAAGTTTTGCAAGGAAGGATTCAGAATAAAATCAATATGGAAATAGAACAACAATTTAGATTTAAGAAAAACAGTGAAACAAAAGAAGCCATATTCTTCATCATGACATTAATGGAAAAGTACACAGAAATAAACAAACTAACACATGCCTACTTCATAGATTACACCAAAGATTTTGACAGAATACACCATAAACAAAAGGGAACCGCGATAGCTCAGTGGTTAGTAAACTGGACTACAAAGGACAAAAGGTAGGGTTCGATCTCAACCGACGGCTCCGGGTTCACTCAGCCTGAAATGGGTACCGGATTTTTTAGGGGGAAAGTAATGTGACGTAATACCGACCACATTACCCCAAAAATCATGTGCTGAAGGTCTGTAAAATTGATGGTCACTAACATCAATTCCCTCTACGCCACCTGGCGGGACGGAGGCTCTTTATTTTGTTTTTGTTTACACGAGTTTACACCATGAACAACTTATAGACTGCCTAAAAGATATACATCTAGATAACACAGACATACGACTAATATGTAATTTATACTGGAAGCAAACAATAATAAAATATAACAAAGAAAACTCTATACCCATTGATATAAAAAGATGAGTAAGACGAATGAATCCTATCACCAAGCTTGTTCAATCTATACGCTGAGCAAATCTTTAAAAACATCTCAGAGATGCCAGGCCTAAACATTAATGGAAAGATCGTCAATAACCTAAGATATGCTGGTGATACTTTATTACTAGCAAATTATCCTAAAGATCTACAACAATTACTTACTGAAATAAACATGACAAGCACAAAATGTGGATTAGATATAAATATAAAAACGACTAAAACTATGAGTTCGTACAGATGAAGAACAGAGCAAATGTATCCCAATAGAAACTGGGGTTAAACAAGGATGCAATTTATTACCCTTATTATTGTTGCTTTGGACTTCATAATGAATAAAATGCTGCACTGGTAAGAGATGCATTGAATGGATACAAGGAGACTATTAGGAGGACCTCGACTTTGCTGATGACATAGTCCTCATCAGCAGTCAGATAAAAACGATGCAGGAAACACAAATGAACTATCATCAATAGCCAGCAAAATTGGGCTTGAGATCAATCATGAAAAGACTGAAGTCATGAAACGCTTAATTCCAACAGAAGACAAAATATACATGGAAAACAAACCAGTGGAAGAGATCAATCACTTTATCTATCTTGGAAGTCACATTGATCGAGAAGGGGATACATGTACAAAAATTAGAATCAGAATAGCTAAAGCAGCAATGTCTTTCAGAAGCCTTGAAAAGTTGTGGAAATCAAAACTCACCAGCACAAACACAAAACTTAGACTATTCAAATCAAATGTATTATCAAGCCTTACTTATGCGTGTGAAAGCTGGAAAACAACAAGATATATTGAAACAAAGTTGAATGCATTCGAAAATAAATGTCTAAGGAAAATACTTGGTATAGCGTGGAACGAATTCAAAACAAACGAGGAAATTAGAGAAATCGGCAATCAACCACTAATATTTTCAGTAATCAAGAAAAGCCGATGGTCATATGTTGGACATGCGATGAGAAGAGATAATAACCGAATAACAAAGCAAGCCCTCATGTGGGAAACAACAGGTAAGAGTAAAAGATGCTGACCTAGAAAAACATTGAGCAGAACATTGATCAAGGTGGTAAAGACAGCAGGAATCAGCTCCCTCGATGAGATCAAGATGTTTGCACAGAACAGAGACAAATGGCGAGATTTGATAAATGTTTCTTTTTTTACAAGGATTGAGACTGCTAGAAAGAACATATATTAAAAAAAAGAAAGAGTATCTGGGTCTATGCTCTATGGGGCGGCCACGGCTTGAAAGGTCAATAGATAGAAGGACAGACGGACGGACAGACAGACAGACAGACAGAAAACTATGATCACAAACAAAGATATCACTCAAACCTACAAGTAGATATCAAAATTGAAGGAGTAGACATGGAGACAGTCCAGATCTACAACTACCTGGGACATACTATAACCAGTGATGGAAAGTGAACAACTGAAATAAACAAAAGGATAGGAATGGCAAAAAGCCATTTTAATACCATGAAAAACACACTAACGTCAAAAAAAATAACACCATGGCTAAAACTAAAAATAGCAAAATGTTATATCTTGTCAACATTCCTGTATGGTGCAGAAACATGGAAATTAGACAAGAAAACAACAGAAAATTAAGCCTTTGAAATGTGGATATATAGAAGACTAGGATGGATTTTACGGAAAGAAAATAAAACAAACGATGAAGTATTAAAACAACTAAAAATGAAAAGAGAACAACTGAACACAAACAAGACAAATTAGATTCTGGGGGCATGTTAAAAAACATAGCAGCCTACTAAAAGTAATCTTGAAAGGGAAAATACAAGGCAAAGAGGCAGACCAAGACTGACATAGACGAGTAACATCAAAAGATGGACAAGTCAGCCTATGAAATCTGTACCGTCAAAGCAAAGAGATAGAGTGGAATGGCGCTCCATGGTAGCCAACCTTCGATGCCGATGGGCATTTAATGATGATTACTACATTTCATATGTTTTAATATCTGCATAAGGTCGTTTTCTGTCTACTATTTCGAGTTCCCTTTCCTGGTCTAAAATGCTAAATACAGTTTTTGGAAACTCAATATATTTTTTAATGAAGTGTTTTCAAGTAAAGATATCTGTTCTTTTTCCTTCTGAATCCCATTTGCGTTTCACATCGAACTATCTGTCTGTCTGCCTGCCTGCCTGTATGTCCGTCCGTCCCATCCCTCCTATCCCATCAACCAACCAACCAATCTAACTACCTACCTACCTATTGTCCTTTCGAACCGAATACGGCACATACGGCAGATATTCTAGACTCTTGTGTCCGACGATCTACTGTCAGACCTTGCACAGGACCCGCATTGTGTCTTGCCACACGGCTCTGCTCTGTGGGAGTTACTCAGTCTCGGCGAGGGAACTGATGCCTGCTGTTGTTGCTCCTCTTTTTAAATTTCTTTTTAACGTTTCATATAGATGAGGTTTAATTAGTGGTCTTAGCATTGTTTTTCTGCTCTAAGATATTGTGAAATATTTGTCTACAATGATTTGATAGTGATATTCTTCTATACTCATTGTGTGTAATATCTATTTTGCTGTCCTTTCTCTTATCTGCATATATATTCTGCCAGTCCTGGGGTAAAGGTAAAGTACGAGACTTGAACCGGCGTCTTAGCACGCGAGTTTCCACCCATATGTGCTCGGCCGCCTATCCAGAAATGTTCGGAGATTTCTGGATAGTGTCGCTTCAAGCATCGAAACTCAGATGCGAGGCAACATTCCTCACCTTCCCAGGGTAATACCCTGGTACCCATTTCTGCCAACGGCTGGGTCGACCGTGGGGGTATTTTTTTTCCCAACCACGAGTACAATTCACACTGCTCCCAGCGGGATTCGAACACGGGTTGTCCGAACGTCGGTAGTCCAGTCGGGTGGTTCTCCCAACTAGGCTACCGAGGCCCCCTGGGGTGTGTCTACGTAAGTTCGCTCACACTAGATTGTACATGTATATTTCACCATTGAGTAAGTAGAGCCAGTCTTAACATATGGATGTGAATCATGGACAATAGACAAGAAAGTCACTGGAGGCTGTAGAAATGTAGTTATACGGAAGAATGTTGAGAATACCATGGACAGCTAAGAAGAGTAATGGAAACGTTCTGAAAGAGGCCAAAGCAAAAAGAGAGCTAATTTCCAATATTAGGAAGAAACAATCATAGTTTTTGGCCATGTAATGAGAAGAGAACAACTGGAATATATTGTAACAACTGGAAAAATTGAGGGATGAAGAGATAGAGGGAAGCAAAGAGAAAAAATAACAGACAGCGAGAATGGCTTGACAGAAGGTCAACAAAAGAAATGATAAATAACTGTCGTGATCGAAGGTTGTGGATAGACATGATCTCCTACGCCAGCAGGCATGGTACTTGATGATGATGATGATTGAGTAATTAGTCAACTGTTCATATTTTAGGCTAAAAAGAAGAAATTGGAACTAAAGTGCAGCTCCTGTTTCAGTTTTAATTAGGAATAAATTGACACACCACTGTGGACACACCACAGACAAATTCAGAAACTGAACGTGTTTGTTAAAAGTGAAAGTGTTTGTTTAAACTGAAAGTGAAAGTGTTTGTTTAAACTGAAAGTGTTATTTGAAACTGAAAGTGAAAGTCTTATTCACGTTTTGAAGTTGAACTGAGAATTAGTGAGAATAGTCAAAATCGATTAGGCTTGCCTAAAATGAGGTAAGTAGTTGATATATAGTATGTAGGTAGTATAAGTATGTCAATGTTTTAGTAACATGACATTCATTCAATCATTCATTCATTAAGTATGATAATTTATTAAAAGTAAGATGAAAAACAACGTCCCATGATAAACAACAATAAGACATAAGTTGAAGTTGAAGCGAAAGAGCTGCTCTGCTGTGTAAGTGTGTTGATAATAATAATAAAAAATAGATTGGTTACCAGGTTATAAAATATATATTAATGATATATAAATGTAGGCTTATATAATGATTATTATAATGCTTATATATAAAACATGGCGTCTGCTCAGATAAGGATGTGTTCTGTAGCACTGCAGCCGGATTTGTTTTCATTTTCAGCTAAAATATAAGAAGATCAATAGAAAAAAAAATAGTAGACAAAAAAAGGAATTGAAGTGACAACGGTCACCACATAAACACTTTGCGATATCAGTATATGTGGATGACACAGTCTTAATAGCAGAGATAGAGAATGAACTACAAGAAATGATAGACATAAATGATAATAGTAAAAGAAAACAACAAGAAAGGTCTCAGTCTGAATAGTAAGAAAACAAGTAGTAGTAGTAATGAGTAATGGTCATATTGAAGAAACAATCATCACCATCATGCAGCATAAAAACAAACAGGACAAATCTGAAACAAGTGCAACGCGTCAAATAATTGGGCACAATAATATCAGATGGCAGTTGCACCGTTCATCATCATCATCATCTGCCATACCAGTTGGCGAAGGTGATCATGACCTTCCACAATCTTCTATCTACAGTGCATCGTATCAGTTCTGTTGTTAACTGTTTTCCATGCCATGATACCAAGCTATCCAGTATTTTCTCTCATTGTCGTCCGCAGTCTCTCTTTCCTTTTATTTTGCTAGTTGTAACCAAGTATTCCAACTTTCCTCTTCTCATGATGTGCTCGAAAAATGTTGATTGTTTCTTTCTGATGTTTTTTAATAACTCTTTAGTGTTGGCCTCTTTGAGAATTTCTTCATTGGTCTTTTTAGCTGTCCAGGGAACTTTCAACATTCTTCTGAGAAATCCCATCTCTGTAGCTTCTAATCATTTTTTTATTTGTTTGTCTTCTACTGTCCATGATTCGCTTCAATTTCAATAGGACAAGGTCAGAATAGGTTCTATATAGCACCGATGAACTTTCTTTCTCACTTTTATTGACAGATTTGTTGCATAAGATATTCATTTTCTGAAATACTATTTTGTCCTGAGCTATTCTGCTTTTTATTTCTGTAGCACATCTTCCATCTGATGTTATTTATAATTGTGCCCAATTATTTGCACTTGTTTCAGATTTGTCCTGTTTATTTTTATGTTGCATGATGGCATGATGGTGATGATTGTTTCTTTGATAACACCATTACTTCTGTTTTAATACTATTCAGACTGAGACCTTTCTTCTTGTTTTCTTTTACTATTGCACCACAGAAATAACAAGTAGTCAAAGAGGACAACACTAAAAGGGAGCTCCTAAGAAATATCAGAAAGAAACAATCAACATTTTTCGGGCACATCTTGAGAAGAGGAAAGTTGTAATACTTGGTTACACCTGGCAAAATATGGGGAAAGAGAAAATACTAGATAGTTTGGTGTCATGGCATGGGAAACAGTCAACAACAGAATTGATACAATACACTGGATAGAAGATTGTGGAGGGACATGATCGCCTACATCAACCGGTATGGTACATAATGATGATAGATAGATAGAATTATGAGAGTAACACAGAACAACAGAAATGGAATCCATTGGTTCAAGCAACTTAATGACTTAGATTTTGCTGATGACATAGCTCTCCTATCACACAGCCATCAACAAATGCAAGATAAAATGAGCATACTTGATGAGAGATCACAACAGCTGGAGCTGAAAATAAATAGAGATAAGACTAAAATCATGAGAATCAATGCAGTTGGCAATAACTAAATAATAATAGGAGAAATACTCCTACTAGACTCAAATTCTTACATATATCTGGACAGTAATATAGACAAAAAAGTAGGAACAGAGAATGATACCAAAGTCATCTCTGCTTGTATGGACAACCTCTGCACTGATGTCACCAAATTCATTCCTAGCAAATATATGGATTCATGGCTACTTCAAGGTCATCATTTTGCAGTTGATACCAAAAGCAAGAAGCGATCTAGAGATGATGAGGGTGTATCAGAGGACACGTTGAAAGTATGGAAATTGCTGAACAATCTTCAGTGAGTAACTGCACTTTTTTCCCCCATAAAAAGTAATGTAACAATATATATATTATAATATATACAATTTAACTCTAGCAATTATCTGGGAGCCGCAATAGCTCAGTGGTTAGTGAACTGTACTACAAAGGACAAGAGGTAGAGTTCGAGCCCAACCGACAGCTTCCGGGTTCATCCAGCCTTTAATGGGTACCAGATTTTTTTATGGAAAAGTAAAGCGGCACGGGCGTAATACCAACCACATTATCCCAAAAGTCATGTGCTGAAGGTCTGTAAAATTTATGGTCACTAACACCATATTCCCTATACGCCACTTGGCGTGATGGGGGCACTTTACTTTTTTTAGTAGCAATTATCTAGTGGGCTGCTCCTATGTTGTTCCCCCGCAGTTCATACCCAAAGCATGAAATGATCTAAAGACTAGGGTGTATTAGAGGATATGTTAAAAGTTTAGAAGTAGATATAATAACATCTTTAGGGTGTGTACCAGTACCTTTTTTTCCAGAAAAAAGCACAGTATGTAATAAATATTTTTGTAAACAAATTTAAAGTGAAAAATTTCAAAAGCATGTTAATGATGTTATTTATATAACATTTCATCTTTGGCATCTTAACAGACTGTTATTTACATTTGATTTTTCAGTAGTTTTGGTAAAATCAAAATGTGTCTTATGCTGTATGTTAATATTACTGAGCAGATTCTCTTGTAGCCGAGTCTACTGATATTGGATAGACAGATCTGACCGCACATGATTTTTGGGGTAATATGGTCGGTATTATGCCAGTCCCACTTTACTTTCCCAGAAAAAATCTGGTATCTATTTAAGGCCTGGTGAACATGGAAGCCATTGATCAAGATTCAACCTGACCTCTTGTCCTTTGTAGTCCAGTTCACTAACCACTTAGCTATTGCGGTTCCCCATATGGTCAGCCTACCACTTACAAAAGCAATACATGAGTTCTCGAGCAATTTATTCAAATTGATACAATCAAGGACACTTTTCTGGTCAATGAACACATAATTTAGTTCTTATTTTTATTTAATTTAATTAAAAAAAAATTTTTTTTGCTTTTTCACTTAGTTGTCAAACTGATGCATTAATTACAGTTTATGCATCCTCTGCGTTTTCTGATTACACACTTAGATCTACTTTGTAAAAGCTCCACTTAAATATTTTATTAATTTTTATCAGATATTTTCCCTACAAAACTGGGGAGAGATATACTCCTGTATGTGTAACATTCTCTTTCAGATTCATATAACCTCACCTCTTAGTCAGCATTGTGGTAATCTTCTTTCTTGCTATGCCTGATTAAAAAAACTTAGTTAACCATTTAACTTGGGTGCAAAGGCACCGTCTGCACAATAGCTGAAAGAGGTTAGCCAGTCATATCTGATTGGTTGTGCCAGTACCAGTGAACCATAACTATCCAGGTTATACTTGACATACACCTTTTTTGACGTATAGCTAGAAACAGACTAACCAGACTAGCCAAGTGAATAGGGAGTGAGAAGAAAGACAGCCTGGTAAAAAGAAAATGGCTTGCTGAAGTCAGATGAGTTGGGCTGAAGGTGTCACAGTTCTGCTGTAAATCACAACACTACTCATCTTTGCCAATTTGACACTTTTAAGGGCAGATGACAGAGAGGACTATTCATTCCTTTAACAGTCAGTGGAGGAATGCAAGAAAGAATAACCATTTTACTTTAATTTTCTTGATAAGCATTTATAGCATTAAATAGATGGTATGTGATTTATTTCTGTGGTTTTTTTTGTTTGGACTCTGAAATTGCTTCCTGATCATATTGTACTAAAATTAATGGTTTAGTTTAATATATTTTTGTTCTCCACTCATTGACATGTTGCCATTTGAATCATTTTTGTAATTTCATAAATAGTTTAAATAAACAAAAATCACCATTTCTCCACCAGATCTCGCTTGAAACATTTTAGTCCCATATATAAGAAGAACCTATTATTGATATTTTTCAGTGGTCCAGGCTGCCCATCTAAAGACTACAACAAAAATCTACTATCTGAATTTGACCACAGTTCTGTCTGATCAACAAAACAAAGCATGCATCTTTTAAACTCCACTTGAAGAAGTAGGGTAGTTTTTAAAACTTTCATGACTTCTGGGTAGTATAAAGGAACATTGTTCTTAAATTATTAAATGTTAGATTGCTCTCAACTCATTAAATATATAAGATTGGTCTCAACTCATTAAATATATAAGATTGGTCTCAACTCATTGAGTTGTTCTCAACTCATTGAGTGTAAGATTGTTCTCAACTAATCAAGTGTAAGATTGTTCTTACCTAAACAAGTCTAAGAGTTTGAATGTTTAAAAATGCAGCAAGAAAATTTTGACTACTTGCTTGATAAACTTGCAGCTCAAGAAGCAGAGATACATCAACTTAAACAAGAGCTACTTCAAGTGAAGGAAGATTCAAAAATTTGCTTTGAAAAAGTCCAAATGACAAGTTGGCAAAAAGAGCTATTGTCAGATTTTTTTGAAAGTTGTGCAGATTGTTTTATCCACTTTGATCAGCTTGAGAATTGTGCTATATTGATGGGGAAATGTGAAAATGTCAGGACATTCCAGTTTGAATTGCTGAAGGAGTTAAATCCATTGAAAGTCACACACTTAATCTTGACACCAGCTATGAAATATATCCTATCAAAGGAACTAGGTAAGCAGTACCTGGAACATTTAAATTCATCCCAACTGAATGAAGCACAGATTTCCCTCCAGAATAATGTGCTGTTAGTTGCGGCTAAAAATGATGAAAAGTTAAATACTTTCATGGAGTTCCTGAAAACTGTAATGAATTATAAAGAAACTGTGAAATTTGATCTGAAAATACCCCTCGAGAAGCTCCATTTGCTACAGTCTACACTTGAACAGAGATTACTTGTATCTTGCAGTTTTAGTGACACAGCAGTCTGTGTTGAAGGCCTCAAAAATGATGTTATGGAATCATATTTAGAGATTAAAAAATTTGTCATGAATGTTATGAACAATAAAATAAAACAGAGTTTATCGGAAGAAAATGATGAATTTAAGAAAACTAGACAAGAAAATCAAGATGAGTTACAAAATGAACTTGCAACCAGACATGCAAACATAACACAACTTGAAGAAGATAATGAGCTTAATAAAAAATCACTCAGTGTTACTGAGTTGCATGCTGGTTGTATACACAATAACTGTCAAAAGCATGTCGTGCAAGAAAAGTCTGTTAATTCTACACCTACTGAAGTCCCAAGACGTGGTACTCTTGAGTTTTTGAGACATGTTGCAAAGAGTGTGCAACATATTCCATCATACTGGAATTTAAATAGCTCTAATAATGGCAAGAGATCATTATGGCTTCCAGCTAAGTTTGATATTTTGAAGTCTGAGGAGCGGAGTCTGTTGGTAGATGTTGACATCAAAACTAAAGATACAATAACAAAGTTGATAACCACAACATGGACACATACATCTACATCAAACACATCGCAAAAAATCAAAGTCATAGATGTGAAAAGGGTAGAGAATCTGCAGCTCTTCAAGCTATATTTAGCAAAACGGCAGTTACTTATAAATAAAATATGTGCAGGGACTAATGTTTGTGAAGAAGTTGGAAATCTGGAAGGTTCCAGGGGTGAAATAGTAACAACAGAAGAATTGGCATATTTTATGAAAGAAGAGCTGTACTATGAAATAAATGAACACTATCTATTTCATGGTACACAATTTCCTGCTGTTGTTTGTTCAACTGGCATTGATCCTCAAGTTTCCAGTGAAGGAGGTTCGTTTGGTGAGGGGATCTACACTGCAGAAAAGTTTGAAAAATCAGACGAGCATGCAGGTACAGTTTTAATATATTAATCTTTTACATTTAAAATAGTTGTCTATTTACTGCTGCTATTATTTTATGTTCAAATTGTTAGTTATATCTCTCAGAAAACCTGATAGACAAAATAAGCTTATTGTCTTCACAAATAAATACATTTTACTATTTGTACTTGAAATTAAAATATTAATGTGTATGAGCACATGTTTAAAGAGTATTACAATTATTATTATAACCTGTACTGAGATGAAATGTGTTAGACGAATGACAGGAAACAGTCTGAGAGATAAGATCAGAAATGAAGAACTGAGAAAAAAGCTAGGAATAGCCCCCATCATAGAATATACAAGGAAACAACAGATAAAATGGTTTGGCCATGTGACAAGGTAGAAAGATCAAAACACAACACAACGAGCCTTCAACAAACGTTGTGAGAACACCAGACCCAAGGGTCAACCACGAAAAAGATGGATCGATGGAATATTAGAAGCACTAGGAAACATAACAGCAGCAGAGGCGAACAGAAGAGCAAAAGACCGCAAATTATATCTCCCCTCGACGCTGAAAGGCAAATGAGAAAGGAAAGAAGAATGTGTATGAGAGTAAATATTATAGATATATTTTTGCACTTTAAAAATGCAACACAAGAAAACTTTTTTTAAGTCTTTCAGTTTTGCCTATATAAATGTACTGTTTAATAATGCTAACATTTTCAGATCCTTTTTTTATGGACCACCGTTCAGAAAGAGTGCTAACCATGATTCTAGCAAGGGTTCTGCTAGGAAATGTGTTTGTGTACACTGGGGGGGACAACAGTACAGACGGTGAGTATTTATTCACTCTTTCAGTGGAGATCATTGGGGCACTATTGACAGATTTCATCAGTCTGGGAATCATTGGGGCACCACTGACAGACTTCATTAACCTGGGAATCATTGGGGCACCACTGACAGACTTCATTAACCTGGGGATCATTGGGGCACCACTGACATACTTCATTAACCTGGGAATCATTGGGGCACCACTGACATACTTCATTAACCTGGGGATCATTGGGGCACCACTGACAGACTTCATTAACCTGGGGATCATTGGGGAACCACTGACAGACTTCATTAACCTGGGAATCATTGGGGCACCACTGACAGACTTCATCAACCTGGGGATCATTGGGGCACCATTGACAGATTTCATCAACCTGGGATCATTGGGGCACCACTGACATACTTCATCAACCTGGAGATCATTGGGGCACCACTGATGACTTCATCAACCTTCTCCATTAATCTCTATCTATAGTAATTCTTTGGGATTATGCGAAGCCGAGGTTTGGTCATTCTTTAATGTTATCTTCCCATATCTTTCTCTGCCTATCTCTCTTTCACCCCTTTTAAATGTTCCTTGCAGATTGGTCTTTGTCAGGCCAGATAATCAAGACCCATGGCTAAACCATTTGCTTTTCTTCACAATGATAAAAAGTCATCATATACTGAAACTGCTTGCTGTATCCTTTTGCAAACTTTTTCACTCGTGATACAATCCAAGTAAGGGATACCCAAAACAGATAATATTTTTTTTCCACGGCTTTATTTTTTCCATAGCACCGCTGTGAGATCCATGTTTTGTAGGTGTTTATAAAATTGAGGTAACAAGGGTGCATATCAGGATGAATTTAGAGTAGATAGTGAGGTCCTTTTCTTTCCAAATAGATTTTGGCCTTGCAAGTCCTGCTGTTGATTGTGCTATTCTAGCCAATATTTCAGGTTTTGAGCCTTCCATTGCTTACAAGTTATTCTAAGTTTTGAATTTATCAACTGTCTATAGTTCTTGTCCATTAGTTTGATTTTTTGCAACAGTGCCCCTAAGACTATTGGTTATCATTTTATTGTCATTAATCTCCATACCTTATTCATAAGCTGTTTTTTATTTATTAGGTCAGTTTTTGTTCAGTTCCTTCTAAATCATAGATGTCATTGCAAACCATAGGTTATTAATAGATCTGCAATCAGTACAAATAAAATAAATGACAAAGCATTCAGAAATATTATCTATAATCATATCATCATATATTGGCCATGTGACGAGAAGAAACAACAAGAGAATCTCAAAGCAAGCCTTCAAATGGGAACCAGGGGGTAAAAGAAAAAGAAAAGATGCCAACCTAGAGAAACACCAAATAAAACACTGAATCGAGAGGCAACAACAACAGACATCAGCTCCCTCACCTAAGTTGAGCAACTCGCTAAGAACCGAGGATACATTGCAGGTCCTGTGCAAGGTCTGACACTTGATAATAAAGATTGTCAAACATAGAGAGTAGAATTTCTGCCCTATGCACCGTCTTTCAGCTTGAAAGGCCAATTGAAAGACAGAACGGGTACTGACAGTACTTTCATGGTCTTCTAAAGCTTCGGTTATGGTTCTTTCCAACAAAATATTGAACATGACAGGAGAGAATAAGCAAAATTGTTGAATTCCAACTGCTTCTCTGTGCCATTACCCTCAATTGTATCAATTAATACTTGTATGAATGTCATTTACATTTAACATTTAAATAGTTCTGAGCAGTTTAATTGATTAATTGTTTTGAGTTTTATTTCTTATAAAATATAATTTTTTGCAATTTAATTTAGTGTAAGAACTTATCATAACTGTGGTCTACATTGTGGAGCATGCTAACTGTGAGTTTTTCAGATCTGGGGTGAATGCTGTGAATGATTTTTAAATCTTGTTGATAATACTGGCAGTGCAGTGATTTGTTAGTCATACAACTGATGTTTGCTCTGACTTTAGGATTTTAGAAGCTTGATGATGACATGCTGATTTTTAAGTAGATACTGGAAGTGACTTGTGAAGTCTGGGGTCGATAGTGATGAAGAAATTTTTTGATTAGGTATTGTTACTGGACAGTTTTTATAAAAATGGAAACAGATGATAGCAATGACTTTTAAGAATAAGTGCTGATTCTGGTAGTGATTTTGGGGTCGATTATGACCAAAAGATTTTGTGATTAGATTTACTCTGTACAAAAATCTAGAGTGGTTTGCCTTCATGTTTATGGAAAAATAAATGACATGAATGAAAAAAATCCAAGCTATCCAAATCTATTCCTTTATACCGTTAGCAATGCTGCAGACTCCAGATGGTTCCCGTGATGTCAGGTTCTATAATATATTATTGGTGTCATCATCATCAAGTACCGGGCCTACTGGCATAGGTGATCATGTCTCTCGACAACTTTTGATCTCAACAGTTATTAATCATTTCTGTTGTTGACCTTCTGTCAAGCCATTCTCTTAAGCCATCTGGTATTTTTTCTCTTTGCTTACCTCTATCTCTTCGTCCCTCAATTTTCCAAGTTGTTACAATATATTCCAGTTGTTCTCTTCTCATTACATGGCCAAAAAACAATGATTGTTTCTTCCTAATATTGGAAATTAGTTCTCTTTTTGTTTTGGCCTCTTTCAAAATGTTTTCATTACTCTTCTTAGCTGTCCATGGTATTCTCAACATTCTTCTGTAAAACCACATTTCTACAGACTACAATGATTTTCTTGTCTGTTGTCCTATTGTCCATGATTCACATCCATGTTAGGACTGGCTCTACATAACATTTAAGAACTCTTTTTCTTGTTTCTATTGTCAAAAATGGATTGCATAGTATCTTCCTCATTTTTTGGAAAGCTGCTTTTGCCTGGGCCATTCTGTATCTCACCTCTTTTGTACATCTTCCGTCTGAGGTTAACAAAGTTCCCAAATATTAAAATTCATTTACCTGTTTTAATATTGTTTCACTTGTCTTTATTTTGCACTGAGATTATGTCTTTTTATTTGTTGTTACCATTACTACTGTCTTTTTGCTATTAAGGCTGAGTCCTTTATTTTTGCTTTCTTTCACTATAATGTTGGTGATTCATGATTGCATAAAACGACGGTGGTTTTCTGTTGCCTTCCATCGGTTTGTTTACGGTTGGCTCCACTAGCTTTTGACTAAAATGTCTCACCCACAATGCAGTGGGGTTGTTTTACTTCGGGGTACCCTCCCTTAGCCTTTTACTCTCCCGAGCTTACCTGCAAGGCAGCAGGGCAGCCACAGGTTGTACTGCTTACTGCAAACAGTAGCAGGTAAAATTACCCGACCTGACATGGATTGGTGTACATGTGCGTATATATATTTTTTAAACATGATTGTATTTGTCAACTATTTTGGTAATATACCATTTTTTTAAAATGTAATACTACAGTTTTTGTTAATTGCAAGTGCCGTTCAATAAAGCCAATAAATTCAAACTTGTACAATCTTTTATGTATTATCCTCAGAAAAACTAACTGGACCTCCATGCATGGCCTGTGGAGAGGACACATGTGATTGTGATGAGCCAACACTTTATGATTCCGTGATGGGAGATGAGGATTCAGAATTGAGAGAATTTGTTGTCTATGAGAGAGATCAATTCTATCCTGAGTATTTGATTTACTATCAAAAAATGTATCCTTAACTACTTTTCTTTTTGCAGAGCAACTTTATTAATGGACATTAGAATTCTAAATTTGCAATTTTTATTGTTATTAGAAAACAAAAGAGCAAGACTGTAGACATTAGAATTCTAAATTTGCAATTTTTATTGTTATTAGAAAACAAAAGAGCAAGACTGTAGACATTAGAATTCTAAATTTGCAATTTTTATTGTTATTAGAAAACAAAAGAGCAAGACTGTAGAACTTAGTCTTACATGCTCTTCTGTCCTGTAGTTTCCTATTAAAATTTATTATCCTTAAATCTTGATGTGCATTATTCTCAGTATTATTTTGAAAAAAAATATATTAGGGCATCACTTCTGTTTGATACACTTTAGTGCCCTCTTTAAGACAAAGTTTTAAATGTTTATTTGTACTCACTACCCTACATTTGATTTACAGTACAAAGATTTTTGATCAGGCACAGCACAGAAGAACATACAGAAAAACAACAACCATTAATCTGTAATTTAATATATTTAAAAAATATGTTTGACAGCATGCATAGATTGTCCGTGTGGAATATCTAGAAACATGGAATACCATAAAAAATTATCAACATGATAAAAGATATGCATGATGACTATACTTATGCAATTCGGACAAAGGAGGGAATGATTGATTGGTTTGGGATTGAAACAGGAGTAAAGCAGGGATGCATACTATTACAATTGCTATTTGGAATTACTTTTGATTACATCATGAATAAATGTTGCAAAGGCAATAATGACATTAAATGGTGCAAAAAGAATTACCAGGAAGATCTAGATTTTCTAGATGATATAGTGCTCCTAAGTGACAATATCAACAAGATCCAAAATATCATCGACACCCTATTATCCTTGATAGAAAAATAGGACTTAAAATCAACAGGGATAAAACAAAATAATGAAGAATAAAAATACACCAGAAAGTAATATATATCTCGATTGTAAAGCATTGGAAAGAGTAGACCACCATATATATCTTGGTAGTAATATAGATCAAGAAGGTGAAACAAAGAAAGAGATCAGAAGCAGGATAGCAAAAAGCAACAGCAAATTTTAAAAACCTTGAAAAAATATGGAAATAAAAAATACTAAACGAGAGAAATAAATTTGAGTGTTCAACTCAAGCTTATTATCAACCTTTACCTGCACATGTGAAAGCTGGTAAACAACAAAAGAGATTGAGAGAAAAATAATTGCTTTTAAAGACAAATGCATAAGAAGAATACTCTGTGTACAATGGAATGATTTAAAGACTAATATTGAGATAAAAGAAATGGCCATGCAACCAACGATCTCATTTACAAATAGGAAGAGAAAAGGGACATATGTTGAACATGTGTTGAAAGATACAAGAGAATTTCAAAACAGGCTCTCTATGGGGAAACATGATACAGAAAAAGAGGAGAACCTAGAGAGATGCTAAAAAGAACACTTATAAGAGAAGCAAAGTTGGCAGGCATAGACTCATTAGACAAGATCGAACCTCTCGCCAAAAATAGATGGATGGTGGAAAACACTACAAGCCCTATGTAATGCTGCGAGGATCAAAATCAAGATTCATGGTTAAGTTCATACTTAAGTATTTGTGGTTGAGTTCATACTTAAGTATTTGTGGTTGAGTTCATACTTAAGTATTTGTGGTTGAGTTCATCCTACTGAAAGTGAGAGCAACATTTTTTTCTTAATTTCTTTAAAAAAAACAAAAAAAAAAAAAACTAAACAAACAGATATTACTATAAGATTTTATAATTGATCATAAATGTATTATGCATGTTGAATCAATAAATGCTATTGATTTTTTCATTACACATTTTAATGAAATCATATCACATGATTTGCACATAATTTGTCTTTGTACTTTTTTTTGTACATGCTTATTCTATTTAAAATATATTTTTATGATTAAGCTTGCATACTTGAAATGGGCATGGTAAGAAACATTTTTATAGTGAGAACCAATTTCAGTTTAAAAAAATATTGATAAATATAACAATGAAAAACCAGATAAACTGTATTAAAAATTGCCTGCATGTACGACCAATAGTGTTTTGTGTCTGGTGTGCAGAGGTAGTGACCTTGAGCTACTACTAGATAATGTTGGAACCTGAGAAACAATTTGACATTATGGAAGCACCCTTTCAACAGTGCTTTAGAAAAAAGAATGGCAAAGTGTTGTGAGACATTTCATTAATGAAAGCGTAAAATCTTTTGAAATTCATTATCAGATGAGAATTTAGTATGGCAACAGGTGTATGAGTTTTAAAAAAATGAATGGTTCAAGGACTGTGGTTATTGTGTAGAGGATCCTCATTGTCCTGGGTCAGCATTCATAGCAGTCGCGAAAAACAACATGCAGCTACAGAGTCCTGGGTCAGCATTCATAGCAGTCACGAAAAACAACATGCAGCTACAGAGTCCTGGGTCAGCATTCATAGCAGTCACGAAAAACAACATGCAGCTACAGAGTCCTGGGTCAGCATTCATAGCAGTCACGAAAAACAACATGCAGCTACAGAGTCCTGGGTCAGCATTCATAGCAGTCACGAAAAACAACATGCAGCCACAGAGAACACATTACTGGGAAATCGGATCAGCTCATCACATCATTTATGAAAATATGTTCTGGAAAGTGTGCAAGATTGGTACCCAAACAGCAGTGGATGAATGGCTGTGCATTCATCCAAAGAATTCTAGTCCAGTGGTATCTATGTGCATGTCAAGTGCTGGCGTAAATATTTTGGACTAGAGCAAGACAATATTAAACAAAAATAATGTAATTATTTCAGTGTTCGGAATTGATACTCCATAAACAAAAAAATTGAGTTTTATTTTATTATATAAAATCTTGTGTGAAAGCTGTGTGCTTTCAGAGCTTCTATATAGATCTAAATGCTGAAGAGCAATGGGAGAGACAACTTCAAGACTCTTATCATGCCACACAAACCTGCCCTCTGAGAAAAATTCTAAGAATATTTTGGTCAAATCAAATTAACAACCAAGTGCTGATAAAAATATGCAACCAAGAGGAGATGTGCATGCCATGGTAGCAGAAAGGTGATAAAACTGAATAATAGAAAAAGCTAAAGAGAAAAAGGCTTAAGATATTCCAGCGATAGACAATATCAACAAAAATGAATAGTATTAACCAGACACATCAGACATTCTATGAACAATAGGCTGCACTAAATGAAGAAAGCTTGTTATTCTCCCACAAGGCACCAAGATGAACCAAGTGCTGACTAATTTGTTGGTCTGTGTCCAAGTAACATGTCAATTTACATTATACAGTCTTCTGTACATTCAGATCAGTTACAAACAAGCAACAACAACAAAAACTATGCTCATCATTTGTATGCAGTATTTGTTTACACTATCCCCCATTACATATAGAAGTTTTGCTTTGCTGCACAGCAGGAATATGTTGTTCTTTATTTCTTAGATAAGTTTTTACCGTTTCTGGTTTTTTCACCTGATTTCTTCACAGACAACTGGCAACAGGGAATCATCACACCAATATGGAAAAAGAAAGGTAGCAAAAGAGACTGCAATCAATATAAAGGCATCTCCTTTCTCAGCCATTTAGGAAATTTATACACCAAAATCATAGATAAAAGGCTCAGGCCAATAACAGAACTACAGTTAAGTGATTCTCAAATGGGGTTCCAAAAAAATAGAGGAACTGACGCTCTATTCACCCTAAAACAGCAAGCAGAAAAGATGACAGAGCACAATAACAAATCTGTTCATAGCTTTTACTGAGCAAGAAAAAGCATTCGACCTAGTAAACATAGAAAAATCTATCAGGGATACTAACAACATATGGAGTAAGCCAACATCTAACCAACCTAATTAAAAGCCTCTACATCAACAGCAGCTACACCGACTAAATATCTAGTAAGTCTAGTGACAAAGACAATTTACAAGCAGCAGAACTCAAGATGCAACTTTTTCTTCTACCTTTTCAGCTCAAAGTGGAGCATAGGTCTTCAACAAACATTTTCCAAGCCGT
This sequence comes from Megaustenia siamemsis, assembly GCA_032433765.1. Taxonomy (NCBI): domain Eukaryota; kingdom Metazoa; phylum Mollusca; class Gastropoda; order Stylommatophora; family Ariophantidae; genus Megaustenia; species Megaustenia siamemsis. Next base: position 57,213,888 of record JAVIAB010000001.1, read on the forward strand.
TCTATTTCTTGCCATTCTTTTAAGATCATTCCATGTCTTCCCCATCATCTTCATCTCTGCTTCCATCTGTCTTCTCCAAGAATATCTTGGTCTTCCTCTTTGTCTTTTTCCTTGGGGGTTCCAAAAAAAAAAAAAAAAAAAGTGCCTGTTGTGTAATACTCTCAGTTGGCTTTAACAGTGTGTGTCCTATCCAGCACCATCATCTTCATTTATCATTTGACTGGTACATTTCCATCATTTATGTTACTGACTTTGTCCTGCCATTTCCATCCTTTTATCCTGCGTAAGCATCCATTAATGAAGGTCTGTATCTTCATGATTGTCATTTTTATTGTTCTCCATGTTTCACAGCCATATAATAATAATGACTTAACATTGGAGTTGAAAATTTTAATTTTTGTATTTAACCTAATTTCTTTGGACTTCAATATGTTTCCCAGTACGAATGCTCCTCTTGTTTTTGATATCCTTATTTTGGTATCATTCTCTGTTTTTTCTTCTTTGTCTATATTATTGCCCAAATATATGTAAGATTGCAGAACGGCTCAGGCAAAAGCAGATTTCCAAAAAATGAGGAAGATACTATGCAATCCATTTTTGACAATAGAAACAAGAAAAAGAGTTCTTAAATGTTACGTGGAGCCAATCTTAACATATGGATGTGAATCATGGACAATAGGACAACAGACAAGAAAGTCACTGGAGTCTGTAGAAATGGGGTTTTACAGAAGAATGTTGAGAATACCATGGACAGCTAAGAAGAGTAAAGAAAATGTTCTGAAAGAAGCCAAAGCAAAAAGAGAGCTAATTTCCAATATTAGGAAAAGCAATCATCATTTTTTAGGCATGTAATGAGAAGAGAACAAGTTGAATATATTGTAACAACTGGAAAAATTGAGGGATGAAGAGATAGAGGGAAGCAAATAGAAAAGATACCAGACAGCTTAAAAGAATGGCTTGGCAGCAGGTCAACAACAAAAATTATAAATAACTGTCAAAATCGAAAGTTATAGAGAGACATGATCACCTTTGCAGCAGGCATGGTACTTGATGATGATGATATGTAAGATTGTGCGCCTCGTAGAGGTATTTCTCCTAATTTTATTTGGTTATTGCCAACTGCATTAATTCTCATAATGTCGGTCTTATCTCTATTAATCTTCAGTCCTAGCTTTTGTGATCTCTCATCAAGTATGTTCATTTTATCCTTCATCTATTGATGGCTGTGTGATAGGATAGCTATGTCATCAGCAAAGTCTAAATCATCAAGTTGATTGGTCAGTGACCACTGGATTCCATTTCTGTTGTTTTGAGTTATTTTCATAATCCAATCTATGGCCAGTAGAAAGAGAAATTGAGATAGAAGGCAACACTGCCTTACTCCTGCATTTTATTTCAAATGCTTCTGTAAGCTGTCCTTCGTGCACCACACTACATTTTGTTCCTTCATACATTGTTCTTATCAGGTTAATAAACTTTATGGGGACTCCATAATGACTCAGCAACTTCCAAAGCATTCCTCTGCCTAAACTATCAAATGCTTTTTCATAATCTATGAATCCAATATAAAGTGGGGACTGTAGTTCTAAACTTTGTTCAACTATTATACGTAGAGTAGTTATTTGATCAGCACATGATCTGTTCTTCTTAAAACCTGCTTGTTCATCTCTCAAATGTTTCTCTATAGCCTCTTTTAGTCTCTCCAGAATGATTCTGCTTAATATTTTTCCTGGCAATTATAGCATAATTCCTCTATAATTTGTGCACTCCTGTAAAATTCCTTTCTTTGGTAGTTTGATCATATAACCTTCTTTCCAGTCTTTAGGTATTTCTTCCCTCTCTCAAATTTTCTCTAGTAGATTATTTAACATCTTGGTAGAGGTGTTAATATCTGCTTTCATGGCTTCCGAAGGAATTTCATCTGGTCATGTGGCTTTACCATTTTTTAAAAGCTTGATGGCTGTCATTATTTCTTCCTTGCTTGGTTTTCCACAGTTAACGTGTAATTCTTCTTCTGTTGGTTGTATATCTGGTGGGTTATTTTGGTAGGGTTTACTCAAAAGTTCTTCAAAGTGCTCCTTCCATCTTTTCATTTGTTCTCTTATATTACTAAGCAGATTTCCTTTCTTATCTTTAATAAAAGCATTGATCTGTTTATATTTTCCACTTAATTTTTGTGTGCTGTTGTACAGTTCTTTGATATTTCCTTTATTTGCTGCTTCTTCTGACTCTTTAGCTAGTTCATCTATATATTTAATCTTATCTCTTTTAACGCATCTTCTCACTTCCTTGTTTACTGCTGTGTCTTGGCTTTAGTACTTCTCATTTTGCTATTATTTATGTCTGCTTTCTTATTCTTTCTTTCTGTAATTTTCTTCAGTGTCTCTGTTGTCATCAATGTCTTATTATGGCGTTCTCTTTTCCCCAGGGTTTCTTCGCATGTCTCTTTCCATACATTCTTTACCTGTTTCAAATAATCTCCTATATTTATTGTATTTTCTAGTTGTTGGAGACTTGGTATTTGTTTGATATTGTGACTGTAAATTTATCTTTATTTCCTTGCTCTTTAAGAAACCCTACATTGAAATATTTTCTACCTTTATGTGTTGTAATATATCTTTTCAGTTTAAGTTTAAGTTTCGTTAGCAGAAGATGATGATCTGAAACCTCATATGCTCCTCTATATACTTTTACATCTTGTAAGGATGACTTAAACTTATTATTAATACACACACACATGTGGTCAAATTTATTCTCTGTTCTATGATCTGATAACACCCATGTAGCTTTATGTGTTCTTTTACGTTGGAATATAGTTCCTCATAGGCTCATTTGATTAAGAGTACAGACAGCACATGGACAAGTTTAAGAAAAGAATAAAATGAAATCCACCATCCTGGAAAGATAAAGGCCCTCTATTTCTAAGAAATGTCAAGATGCAATGAGGATTGTCAAATCATCAGACAACTATCACCACTATTGTCTAGCAAGGAAATAACTCTAGAGGCAAAATTAGCACTCTACAATACCATCTTTATTACAGTGTTGTGCTACCAATGCCAGTCCTGGACCCTAGATACAAGAATAATTTTAAAAAATAACCACTACCAAGATGAAATGCATTAGATGAATGACAGGAAACAGGCTGAGAGGTATGATCAGAAATGAACTGAGAAACAAGCTACGAATAATTCCCATCATAGAATATATAAAGAAACAACAGATAAAATGGTTTGACCATGTGACAAAACATAAAAGATCAAAACATAACACAACAAGCCTTCAATAAACATTGCGAGAACACCAGACCCATGGGCCAACCAAGAAAAAGATGGATTGGTGGAATATTAGAAACACTAGGAAACATAACAGCATCGGAGGCCAAAAGAAGAGCAAAAGACCACATATTATGTCTCCCCTCAACACTGAAAGGCAAATGAGGAAAAAAGAAGTTGAAGAGCTGTATATTTTTGTAATTACTGAAATGTTGTATATATATATATTTTTTTTTTAAATCACTAATCCATATGGCAGGAAAAAAAATTACTATTTCTTTTTCCATTGTTGTTTCAACATCATTTTCCATTCTTATTTTGACACCAGTGAGCATAATTATAATGCATAAAATATTTTATTTTATATTTTATTTGGTGTAAACAGTTTAAATATATACTTTTAAAAATATATTTTTTATTGCAAAGTGTTTCTATTAGCTCTATCACATGTAAATCTCAGAAATAATGCTGTAATTGCTAATGTATTTAAAATTCTTGTTCCTAACTTTTTTTTTTTTTGGGGGGGGGGGGGGGGAATGAATACTCTCTTAGTATGTTGTAAGTTTAGATTGTGTATTGTTTTAAAAAGTAGAATCTCATTCTCATTTGGTGTTTGTGAAAAATGTATTGCCCATTTCTTCAATTTGAATTTTTAAATGTGCTTTTGTATGCATGTCTTTATTTTTTTATATAAAGTTTCAGGAAAAAAAAATGGTCCATGCTGGAATTTGCAAATGTCAGATTTATTATTTTAAACTTTAGCTACATTTTGGCATTGGGTATTCCTGTTTGCAATTATTTTTGAAGATTTAAAATATTATTTATGTTTATGAAATAATTAAGTTAAAAGAGATTTCAATTAAAGAAAAAATCTATATATAATTATAGTAAGTATTTGTTATTTTGACATCTTTCTCTGGTGAGAGGATTTAATAATGATTTTCAGTATTCAGTTAATGAAAAGAATCTGCAAAGATATTATACAAGGCAGTGAAAGTGGTAATTTTTACATTGTTCACAGCTGTTTGTTTCCATCATAAAGTGGTAATTGTTACATTGTTCACAGCTGTTTGTTTCCATCATAAAGTGGTAATTTTTACATTGTTCACAGCTGTTTGTTTCCATCATAAAGTGGTAATTTTTACATTGTTCACAGCTGTTTGTTTCCATCATAAAGTATTAATTGTTACATTGTTCATAGCTGTTTGTTTCAATCATAAAGTGGTAATTGTTACATTGTTCACAGCTGTTTGTTTCAATCATAAAGTGGTAAAAACATTGTTCACAGCTGTTTGTTTCAATCATAAAGTATTAATTGTTATATTGTTCATAGCTGTTTGTTTCCATCATAAAGTATTAATTGTTACATTGTTCACAGCTGTTTGTTTCCATCATAAAGTGGTAATTGTTACATTGTTCACAGCTGTTTGTTTCAATCATAAAGTGGTAATTGTTACATTGTTCACAGCTGTTTGTTTCCATCATAAAGTGGTAATTGTTACATTGTTCACAGCTGTTTGTTTCCATCATAAAGTGGTAATTATTACATTGTTCACAGCTGTTTGTTTCAATCATAAAGTGGTAATTGTTACATTGTTCACAGCTGTTTGTTTCAATCATAAAGTGGTAATTATTGCATTGTTCACAGCTGTTTATTTCAATCATAAAGTATTAATTGTTACATTGTTCACAGCTGTTTGTTTCCATCATAAAGTGGTAATTGTTACATTGTTCACAACCCTATATTTTAAGGTATATATCTTGCAGCCAAAAATATCACATTTTATATTCATTCTTTCATCCATTGATGTTTGTGTTGGGCATGGGTGTATATAAACATCGAGGATGGAAGTGGTCAGTAACTCATAGCTGACCGCTAGCATCAGGATTGATGAACCAGAACTGTCCAATTCCTATTTCATTTATTGGGTGCCATTTCCACATTGAAGGTTGGCTACCATGGAGCGCCATTTTACTCTGTCTCTTGTCTTGATGGTGCACATTGTCATAAGTTCACCTGTCCACCTTTTGATGTTATCAGTCTACTTTAGTCTTGGTCTGCCTCTGCCATGTTTATCTTGTACCTTCCCTTCCAAGATGAATTTTAGAAGGGTGTTACATCTCTTCACATGTCTAACAAATTTCAGTTGTCTTTTTTGAATTGTGCTAAATATTTATTTTTTTCATTTTCAACTACTTCAGAACTTCCCTGTTTGTCTTCTCCATCCACCCGATTCTCCCAATTTTCTTATATATCCACATTTCAAAGGCTTCAATTTTCAGCTCTATTTTCATATTTAATGTTCATGTTTCTGCACCATATCGGAATGTTGAGTAAATATAGCATTTTGCTAATCATAGTTTTAATGTTATTTTTGTTGTTGTGAGTATATTTTTCATATAGTTAAAATTGCTTTTTGCAATTTCTATTCATTTGTTTATTTCTGTCTTACATTTTCCATCATTTGTTATATGCCCAAGATAGCTATATTCTTGAACTCTTTCTAGGTTCTCTCAATCTACTTTGATATCTTCTTGTTTATGTTGTGTCTTTTCTCTGCTTATATAATATAGTTTTAGTCTTTTTAATATTTATTTTCAACCCATATTCTTTGCTTGTCTTATTTATTTTATTCACTAGTTGTAGGTCAACAAAACAAATCTATGTCAATAAAAATGAGAAAGAGAATTCATCAGTGCTAAATAGAGCCATTTCTGACCTATGGAAGCGAATCATGGACAGTGGACAAACAAATGAAAAGATGATTAGAGGCCACAGAGATGGGATTTCTCAGAAGAATGTTGAAAGTTCTCTGGACAGCTAAAAAGACCAATGAGGAAGTTCTCAAAGAGGCCAACACAAAAAGGGAGAACATCATGAGAAGAGGAAAGTTGGAATTCTTGGTTACAACTGGCAAAATAAAAGGAAAGAGATCGCGGACGACAAAGAGAGAAAATACTCGATAGCTTGGTGTCGTGGCATGGAAAACTGTCAACAACAGAACTGATATGATGCACTGTAGATAGAAGATTGTGGAAGGACATGATCACCTATGCCAACCGGTATGGCACATGATGAGTTGTAGGTCTTCTGGATTTGTTGCCATTAATATAGTATCATCAGCATATCTTTTTAATGATTATATATCCATTAATGTTTAGTCCTGGCATCCCCATGATGTCTTTGAAGATCTGCTCAGTGTATATGTTAAATTGACAGGGTGACCCCTCTTTTTATATCATATCATTAGGTGCAGAGTTTTCATTGTATTTTATCATAGCTGTTTGTTCCAAATATAAATTACATATCAGTCTTCTGTTAGCATTATCCAGATTTATATCTTTCAGGAATTTATCAGTTGTTTATGGTGTATTCTATGAAACATGCATAAATTGGTTTGTTAACTTCTTTTTTATTTTTCTTCATTAATTTTCTATTAATATTCTCATTTTTATTTTTATATTTGAGCCATGGACTAAGCAATGTTTACTTTGATCACTGTAGTTGAAAACTTCTCCTCTTGTGTAAACTACACATTCAAATCCAAGAGTGAATCAGTGAAGGTCACAAAATCATATTCTCTCTGTGGTTTTACTAACTACAGGTCAGGTGGCTTCTGTTGGATTGGAAATGATAACTTACCACCACTGTGTGTCTATATGTTTGGAATTGGAGTCATCAACGATGGCCTAACATCATCAAGTGCTACGACGATCATCATTTTCGGGAGGACGCGAACTTCCATGGTATATGGTGGATAGACAGCAGGAACCATTGAAGGCTATGTCTGAAAAGTGTTCCTTCTTGCAGTTTCCTCATATTCCAAGTCCGACTTGTTGCAGGAGCTACTGAGTTAAGTGCTCTGTGCATACTGTGAGCTGTGTGTCTCATCCGTTTTTATCCTGTTTCGATATCCCACTTGTTTACGATGAATGATGATATCGTATGACAGGGAACAGTTGGCTGTGTTCACTTTCTGCGCGGTTTCGCCTTATGTCTTTTGGCGTGTGCTGAGACTGCTACGATGGGGACTACAGTTACCTTTCTTTGTTTGGGAGATGTGTTAGTAATTCGGATGATTCCACTGGCACGGGCGGTTGAGCAATTATGGATTTTAATTCGTTTGCAGTGATACCGAGGCCTTCCATAACCAATAACCAATAATATTCTCATGCAGGTGATAGCTTCTCTTCTCCCACTGGTCTTTTTAAATCCAAATTGTTGTTCTATTAACTCCACATTGATTTTATTTTGAATTCTTCTCTGTATAACTTTAGCAAGATTTTTGTTATACGGCTCTTCAAACTTATTGTTCTAAAGTCACTGCACTTCACAGCGCCAGTCTTCTTGGGAAAGGAATTTTTTTTTTCCCTTTCACCAGCTTTCAGCTCTGACAAAGACCCTGGAGACTAGGAACTGGATTTTGTGTGTTAATCCGTTTTTTTCCTGGTTATGTGTGCAGGAGTCCCTCACTGCACAGGCAGATAACTCTGTCTTAAGTGGTACTCATATTTTTTCCTTCGATAAGTGATTGACATTTCAAGCCATGCCTCATTGCTGAGATCAGGGGTGGTTACTGCAGAGAGAAATTACAAATTAAAATCCCAACTAATGCAGCCGGGATTTGAACTCACAACTTCTTTGTCTTGAGACTGGCGTCTTGCCTCAAGATCAACTAGTCCAGGGCAAAGCAATGAATACAGATGTATTAATGCCATATGGTATGTATCTTGTGTTGTATATATCATTGCGCAGATCTGTGATAATTCATCATCATGTACCGGGCCTGCTGGCGTAGGTGGTCATGTCTTTCCATAACTTTCAATTTTAACAGTTATTTATAATTTATTTTGCTGACTTTCTGCCAAGCCATTCTTTTAAGCTGTCTAGTATCTTCTCTCTTTGCTTCTCTCTATCTTTTTGTCCCTCAATTTTCCCAGTTGTTATGATATATTCCAGCTGTTCTCGTCTCATTACATGACCAAAAAGTTTCTTCCTTATATTGGAAATTAGCTCTCTTTTTGCTTTGACCTCTCTCATAACATCTTCATTACTCCTCTTTGCTGTCCATGGTATTCTCAACATTCTTCTGTAAAACCACATTTCTACAGACTCCAGTGATTTTCTTGTCTGTTGTTCTATTGTCCATGATTCACATCCATATATTAAGACTGGCTCTACATAACATTTAAGAACTCTTTTTCTTGTTTCCATTGTCAAAAATGGATTGCATAGTATCTTCCTCATTTTCTGGAAAGCTGCGTTTGCCTGTGCCAGTCTGTATCTCACCTCTTTTGTACATCTTCCATCTGAGGTTAACAAAGTTCCCAAATATTTAAATTCATTTACCTGTTTTAATATTGTTCCACTTGTCTTTATTTTGCACTGAGGTGATGTCTTTTTCTTTGTTGTTACCATTACTTATGTATTTCTGCTTTTAATGCTGAGTCCATTATTTTTGCTTTTTTCACTATAATGTCTAACATTTCTTGTAACTCATTTTCACTCTTAGCGATTAAGACTATATCATCAGCATACCTTAGATTATTTATATTATGACCTCCAATTGTTATTCCAGGCATGCCCCTTATGGATCTTAAAATAATCTCACTATAAATATTAAACAAATCTGGTGACAGCACAAAACCTTGACTAACACCCTGTTTTATTTGTTGAAATATTCCCAATTGGTTTCCAGTTCTTATGGCCGCTGTTTGTTGCCAGTTTACTTTTTTTTTTACTTGTCTCGGTTTACATGTTCTTTATTATTCTTAAATCTTTGCTGTCTACATTTGTGCTTTCTAAAATTTTGATTATTTCTTGATGCTTTACTATGTCAAATGCGTTGGTACAATCTATGAAACATAGGTACAGATCTGTTTTCAACTCTATGGCTCTTTCTACTAAAGATCTTATGATGTATATGACATTGATCATTCCTTTACCTCTAACAAAACCACACTGTTCATAACTTCTGAACTGATTTTGTTTCGCATGATGACACATAGTAATATCTTAGTCATGTGACTCATACGGCTTATTGTGCGATGATCATCGCATTCAATCGCACCAGACTTCTTTGGTAGGGCTATGAATTTTGATTTGAGCAGGTCGTCTGGTATATATCCGCTGTTGTAGATATCATTAATATTTTTGTTATTATTTCTATTCCCAAATCACCCATGGCTTCAATCTTCAATCTCTTCTTTAGTTATATTATCTGGTCCATGAGCTTTTCCTGCTTTTATATTACGCAATTGTGATAATATTATGTGCCAAAAATTCCTAGGGCCTTTATTATCTCAATCTGAGTTTTGTCTGGCCCTACAGATTTTTCATTGTTTTTATAGCTTTCTCTACTTCAGATTTTAAGATTGTGTAACCTGTCATACACCTTATGGTTGGGTTCTTATCTCTTTCGTCTTAAAACAGTTCTGCTATGTATTCCTGCCATCTGTTGATTATATCTTAACTATCTGTTAATATTTTTTTCGCGATTTAGCTGACGACGACTTGAAAAAACTGGCCAATGAGTTTAAAGCCAGTATTCGGAGTGACCAATATAGAACTGAGTCGTCAGTCGCTGGACACTGAGAGAATTGCTGAGGAGGGGATCTGAGCACCTATGGACATGTTCGGAGTGCAATGATGATGACCCGCAAATAACTAAATAATATTTTTTTCCTTTTTTGTTTACAATACATTCCTCATCTGTAATTTGTTTAACCTTGTTGATCATTCTTTTTATTTCTGTATGTACTGAAGGGAGGTCAAAAAGTAATGCACACCAATTTTTTTCTCGGAAACTATTCGGGCAAAATGTGTGAAATTTTCACAGATTGTAGCTGAACATCCCCTTGACACTACCTATTTTTCAACATAATCTCCGTCCAAGCGTATTGCCTTACGCCAACGCGAAACTAGGTCATGAATGCCTCGTTTGTACCAAGTTTTGTCCTGCTCGCGTAGCCATTTTTTAACTGCACGGATCACATCCTCATCATTGTCAAAGTGTGTCCCACGCAGGAATTTTTTGAGTGGTCCAAATAGATGGAAATCTGAGGGAGCCAGATCAGGGCTGTAAGGAGGATGGGGCAGTACAGTCCAACCAAATTTGTTGATTGCTTCCCGTGTTACCAGACTTGTGTGAGGGCGTGCATTGTCATGTTGAAGCAACAAATCTGCAGATGGCTTATTAGGCCGAACTCTGTGGAACCGATTTTTGAGTTTTGTCAGTGTATTGATGTAAGCTGTCGAGTTGATTGTCTCACCTCTTGTCATTACATCAACAAGAATCACACCATCAATGTCCCAGAAGACAGTGATCATCACCTTTCCGGCTGATGGAGATGTTTTGAATTTTTTTCTTTTTGGTGACTGCGGATGATGCCATTCCATTGACTGCATTTTTGTTTCAGGCTCATAATAATGTGCCCACGTTTCGTCACCGGTAACTATTTTTGACAAAAACATTTCTCCTTCAACACCGAAACGCTCCAACAATTCAGAACAGAATGTTTTCCTTTGAACTCTGTGATCATTTGTTAGGCACCGAGGAACCCATCGAGCGCAAATCTTTGAATATCCGAGTTTTAAAAATTGCGATTGCACTTCCCTTGCTGACTGTAAGCTGCAATGCCAATTGCTGACTAGTGATACGCCTATCCTTACGAATAATGGCATCAGCCCGGTTTAACATGTCTGTGCTGGTAGCCGAGGCAACACGTCCAGAACGCGGTAAATCATGCAGCTCCACTCATACACATTCTGCAGCTTTAATTCTCTGAACCCAGCGACTAACTGTGCTCCTATCGACTGCAGAACATTTGTACACTGCACACAGTCGTTTATGAATGTTTGCCACAGTTTCTTTTTCCGCAACCAGAAATTCTATGACAATTCGCTGTTTGTAACGGACTTTGTTGACAAGCTCCATTTTAACGGTTCATAGATTGCGTAATATTTTTCAGAATGCTGTGCAATTTGGTGCACATAATTGGAACATGTCATATTCCAAGTGTGCAAAATTTCATATTCCTATCTTTATTATTAGCCGAGAAAAAAATTGGTGTGCATTACTTTTTGACCTCCCTACGTATGTATCCCTTTAGAATCCTGTCTCCTTTCAATGGTTTATGTTTCCACACATCTTTGATTCAGGCGGTCCTCTTTTGCCTGTTTGCAAATATTGTGGATTTCATTTGGTGATTTAGCTAGTTTTCTTTGCCTGATTTCTTGTATCCATTCTTTCTAATATGGCTTCAGTCATCCATTTTTGTTTCTTGATCGTTTCCTTTTTAGGTAAGATGTTGTTGGCTTCTTTTATGCTTTCTTTATGTATTGCCATTGTGTTTGTAACTTTTCATCAGGATTTTCCCTTCTGTATCCGTACCATTCCTTCATCTAACAATTTTTGGTATGTATTTTTTTACTAGTATATGTATGTAGAATTTCTGTTCCACTCAGAGGTGTTATGTCCAGTGGTATTATTTGTGTGGGGGCTAGGTGGTCAAGTGGTACGACGTTGACCTCACGACAGGAATCACTAGGGTTCAAAGTCCACCAGAAGCGAACAATTAGTCCGTGATTTCTTTAAGGCATTGCCCGCTCCCCGATATTTTGGGAGATGAGATCCAATGCAATGGCTGGCCCTCTCGGATGATTGCAACAAAGAGGTCCAGTGTGCACACGCGCACGTTAAAGGACCCTGTGCAGTGTTAAAGTTGAAAAGAGTAGGTTTTAAATATGGCCCATGTCCGGGCAAATTTATCAGCAGAAAACTATCCACGTGTGGATTCCAGACCGTGCTACAGAGTTTGTGTACTCGGGTCTGGATTCTCCTTAGATTTTCTTGAGGGGGTTATCAGAGCACCTATGCTCCAGTGTACAATGGTGATGATCCTAAAACCAAGCAGTTATTTGTGTTCATCATCAAATCTGTACTCTTTATTTAGTTTTATTTTCAATTTGATCATAACTGAACATACCTAGGAAGGCTAGTGACAAACGACAATTCACAAACGGCGGAAATAGACTCAAGATGCAACAAAGCTTGTCAAATTATAATTTGATTATAATTTGGCAATAATTATAATTATTGGACAGCTATCACCACTATTGTCCAACAAGGAAATAACTCTAAAAGACAAAACAAGCACTCTACAATACAATCTCCATCCCCAACGTTGCGCTACCAATGCCAGTCGGACCAGTCCTGGACCCTTGCTACAAGAACAATAAGAAAAGTAATCACTACCGAGATTAAATGTGTTAGACGAATGACAGGAAACAGCCTGAAAGATAAAATTATAACTGAGAGAAAAAAAGGCTAGAAATAATCCCCGCCATAGAATATATAAAGAAACATCAGATAAATAATTGACCACGTGACATGGCTGATCAAAGATCAAAACACAACACATCGAGCCTTCAATAAACGTTGCGAGAACACCAAATCCAATGGCCGACTACGAAAAAGGAATATTAAAAACACTAGGAGACATCATAGCAGGAGAGGCCAACGGAAGAGAAAAAGACCGCAAATTATATATCCCCTCGTCGCTGAAAGGCAAATGAAGATGGAAAGAATAAAATTACTGACTATCACACAGTTGTAGCCCTTTCTTGACTTGATTTTCTTATTATTTTTACTAAATTAATCACGTTTTCGTGCACTATAAGATTAATGTTATCTTATTTCCTTTCACTCACGTACTAAAAATTATATTCCGTGCTTGCTGAATGACTTCTCTTCATCGTTCGTCCTTAAAAATGATTGTACGTGGGCGTAGATGAGTTTTATTCTAGTTTACAGCAAAGCTGCATAGTTTGAGCCTCTTGGCCCTAACATTTGCCTTCAACATATCGTTTCTGAGTACAGGATTGTCTTCTCTCTCGATCCTCGATCCCTACTTAACCCACTTGGTCAGAGTGACACCAAGAGAAGATAAGGTAGATTTGAAATAGGTCTAGTCTATCGCCCATAACAACAGCTATGAGCTGTTCATGCGTGCCTTCGCCCCTCTATGGATTTGTTGTTTGCGGACGCCAGCTTTTTATGTAGCGAAGTCCAGGTAGAATCTTTTTGCTCTTCTCTCTCCCTCCCCACCCCCAATAAACCGATAGTCGTGTGCACAGGTCTCCCTCGTTGTTTATGCATATGTTCTCCGACATCAGAGTTACTTTAATTTTGTTGGTACCGTTGAAAGTTTTTGACGTTTTTGGTAGATTATTCCCCTATCAGTTTTGCCGGGGAAGCGGTCATTTTGGCATCATCGTTTAGATTTGTTAACTGCCATGACTTCTTTAACGTGCGTAATGCACACGGGGTTTCCTTTTTTTTTTTTTTTTGCTGTTATCCGAGATGGATAGACGTCGGATCCCACTACTTAGAGACCAAAGGAGGGTATATCAACGAAGAAATCACAGATTAATAAAAAGAGAACAATTCCAACCACATTTCAAAATGTCACTCATCCGTTTAAGTGTGAAAGATGGACGACAATTGTTAACTCGCCACCAAGAGTGTTACATCGACCGCCATTAGACGGAATTATTGATGCCCACAGATGCCTCTTCAGTGGTTATTCTTTCCTGTATCCCCTGTGAGCTCCACATGAAAGGCTTGTCCCGTGCATGTTAGTATATGGTGTGCGTACTGGTGGTATGTGAGAAAATCTGTTCATGCAAATATAAAAAAAAAAAAAGTAAAGTACCCCCGTCACGCCAAGTGGCGTATAGGGAATATGGTGTTAGTGACCATACATTTTACAGACCTTCAGCACATGATTTTTGGTGTAACGTGGTCAGTATTACGCCCGTGCCGCTTTACTTTCCCAGAAAAATCCGGTACCCATTTAAGGCTGGGTGAACCGGAAGCCGTCGGTTGGGATCGAACCCTACCCCTTGTCCTTTGTAGTCCAGTTCACTAACTACTGAACTATCGCGGCTCCCTTCATGCAAATATCTCAACATAGAACTGGAGTCGTCAGTCGCTGGACACTGCGGGACTTGCTGAGGAGGGGATCTGAGCACCTATGGACATGCTCGGAGTGCAGTGATGATGATGACCGGCTAATAACTCAATAACAACGGAAATTCCAATAATGTATTTTTGTTTAGGCTTACTATGTTCTGTACGATTTCCAAGAATCTGAAGTGGTGATGAGTCATCATTTCAACTGAAAGTGAAACAATACATTAAATGTTCTGCAGCTGCTGGTGATTACTTACACGTTAATTAACTCGAGTAAAAATATAGATACCATCGTTTGTGGTGAGTTGTTAAGAATACTAAACACGATTTACGTTAAAATATTTACTGGTTTCTGTTAAAATCAAGAAAATGAAAATCATTTACCGTATTTTATAGCAAGAAAACGTAAATCTGCAGGGCCGGAACGCGAATTTGGTAATTTCCTAGTTTGATCAGATATAGTATTTCAGTTTGGAAGAGTGATGTCCCCTAAAATATGTCTGCCAAAATACAGTGGTTCTACGCATTCTTGGCGTTGGGGTCATTACGCTGGCATGTGTCACTCACACTGGCGTTTGGGTCAGCGTGGCGTTCGGGTCAGCGTCTGCGTCCAAATCGAGATGTTAATTAATAATTGGCTGAACCCCTATCCTTTCTTATGCTTCTTCTTACTAATTATCCGCCTATATATATAGGCTAGTTTGTCTAATATTTAAAAACCAGCTAAGCAGTTCTGAGTTTGACAATCTTCCAACATTTGGCAGTAAATTACGGCGATTGGTAATCAACCGCACAATTCCCTTCGATCAGAAGATCATAATTAGGCCGAGTGGCGTCGTTTTTGTCACGCGTTATAATATACGAGTATTTATAAATATTTAACACTAAAGCTAAACCTAACCCCTGGACCCAAAGCCCAATCAACAGATACTCCGAAATGATTACATGCCAGCGTAATGACCCCAACGCCAAGAATGCGTAGAACCACTGTATTTTGGCAGACATATTTTAGGGGACATCACTCTTCCAAACTGAAATACTATATCTGATCAAACTAGGAAATTACCGCGAATTTAAAACACCGACAGAACTCAGAACTTTCAACTTTAAGAAGTAATTATTGTATAAAGTGCAAAAATGTTCAATGTTCAAGTAAGAAAGTCGGTGTGAATCACTGAGAGAGATTAGTTGAAGTTAATATTTGAACTGGCCTGTTTCTGCTTGGGATTCTTCTCAATCTACCATCAGTATATTTATAGTATATAGTATGTATAGTATACTTATACTATACTATAGTATAGTATTACATAGGTTTTTATTTACCAGTTTAACGTCCCAAGTTTATTTCTGCTCGTAGTAATGTAATGTCTCTTGCATTTTATTCAATCGCTCTCGAGTCTGTCTTTAGAAGACCTCTGGGTTAAGTAGTTAGAAATAGCCAACAACTACCCCAGATCTTGTTGAAAAAATAAAATTAAATGAACACAAATCAATCAATCAGTTCAAACAATAATTCAATTATGTCCGATCAGTGAGGGGAGATCACTCACTCTTACTTAGCAGAAATAATAATTTGCTACGCTAAACTTGTAAATTACCATATATATATATATATATATATATATATATATATATATATATATATATCTGCTATCAAGGCTCAATCAGAGTAGGATTCCAGACTCTCACATGAAGACAGCTGTCTTTTTAAGCGAATTGTTATTGATCGACCCCCAGACAGAACATCATAATTAGAGTTCATTAGATATATATATATATATATATTAATGGAAATATAATCAATAACCTAAGATATGCTGATGATACTGTACTCTATCTATCTATCTATTGACCTTTCGAGCCGTAGCCGGCCCATAGGGCGTAGACCAAGATACTCCTTCTCTTATCTGAATTTTTGTTCTAGCAGTCTTCAATTCTTTTAAAGATATTTTATCAAATCTCGCCATTTGTCTCTGTTCTGTGCAAGCAGCTCTATCTCATTGAGGGAGCCGAATCCTGTTGCTCTTGCCTCTCTCATCAATGATCTTCTCAGTGTCTCTCTGGGTCTTCCTCTTTTTCTCTTACCTGTTGTTTCCCACATGAGGGATTGCTTTGCTATTCGGTTATTATCTCTTCTAATCACATGTCCAACATATGCCCATCGTTTTTCTTTATTACTGAAGATATTAGTGGTTGATTGGCGATTTCTCTAATTTCCTCGTTTGTTTTGAATTCGTTCCATGCTATACCAAATATTTCCCTTAGACATTTATTTTCGAATGCGTTTAACTTTGTTTCTATATCTCTTGTTGTTTTCCAGCTTTCACACGCATACATAAGGGTTGATAGTGCATTTGATTTGAATAGCCTAAATTTTGTGTTTGTGCTGATGAGTTTTGATTTCCACAACTTTTCAAGGCTTCTGAAAGACATTGCTGCTTTAGCTATTCTGATTCTAATTTCTTTGCTTGTATCCCCTTCTCGATCAATGTGACTTCCAAGATAGATAAAGTGATCGATCTCTTCCACTGGTTTGTTTTCCATGTATATTTTGTCTTATGTTGGAATTAAGCTTTTCATGACTTCAGTCTTTTCATGATTGATCTCAAGCCCATTTTTGCTGGCTATTGCTGATAGTTCATTTGTGTTTTCCTGCATCATTTTTATCTGACTGCTGATGAGAACTATGTCATCAGCAAAGTCTTGGTCCTCCAAATGGTCTCCTTGTATCCATTCGATGCCTTTATTACCAGTGCAGCATTTCTTCATTATGAAGTCCATAACAATTCCAAATAACAAGGGCGATAAAATATATCCTTGTTTAACCCCAGTCTCTATTGGGAAACATTCACTCAGTCCTTCCTCTGTTCGAACTGCACATGTGTAACCATCATACATGTACTATCTATCTATCTATCTATTGACCTTTTGAGCCGTTGCCGGCCCATAGGGCGTAGACCAAGATACACCTTCTCATATCTGAATTTTTGTTCTAGCAGTTTTCTTTTAAAGATATTTTATCAAATCTCGCCATTTGTCTCTGTTCTGTGCAAGCAGCTCTATCTCATTGAGGGAGCCAAAACCTGTTGCTCTTGCCTCTCTCATCAATGTTCTTCTCAGTGTCTCCTTGGGTCTTCCTCTTTTTTTCTTACCTGTTGTTTCCCATATGAGGGCCTGCTTTGCTATTCGGTTATTATCTCTTCTCATCACATGTCCAACATATGACCATATACATGTACTACTAGCAGAAAATCCTAAAGACCTACAACAATTACTTAATGAAATAAACATCTCTATCTCGGGACCGCCGTCTTCTACCTTAAGACCAACCAGTCCCCCAGCTACAGATCTAAATAAAATCACTTGTGTTTGTAAAATGATAAAAAACAAGCTAATAAAAGACTTATGAAACCCATACAATTACATGGATTTCACAGAGACCAGGTTTGGTGCTTTCATTGATTGATTGAATGTTTCTGTAACAACAGTTGCTCTAGAAAAGTTTAGTCAAGAGGAATGAGCTAATTATCACACCAGGCTTAATTCCTTTCCCAGAGAAAATCCCTTGCACTCATTTTCACTATATGAACTACAAATCTCTGTGGGTCTGAGAAAAATGTAGCCATGTTTGAAAATTAGGGAGCCGCAATAGCTCAGTGGTTAGTAAACTGGACTACAAAGGACAAGAGGTAGGGTTCGATCCCAGCCAACGGCTTCCGGTTCACCCAGCCTTTAATGGGTACCTGATTTTTTTTCTGGGAAAGTAAAGCGGCACGGGCATAATACCGACCACATTACCCCAAAAATCATGTGCCGAAGGTCTGTAAAATTTATGGTCACTAACACCATATTCCCTATACGCCACTTGGCGTGACGGGAGTACTTTACTACGTTTGAAAATTGACATGTAGTGTCAAGGAAAAAAGTAATTTTAATGCCATGAAAAGTATACTAACACCAAAACAAATAATACCAGGGCTAAAACTAAGAATAGCTAAATGTTATATCTTCTCAATATTCCTGTATGGTGCAGAAACATGGACATTAGACAAGAAAACAGGATAGAAAATTGATGCCTTTGAAGTGATTATTTATAGAAGAATAGGTAGAATTGGATGGAAAGAAAAAGAGAACAAACAATGAAGTTTTAAAACAACTAAAAATTAAAAGAGAACTACTAAACACAATTAGGACAAGACAAATGAATTTTTGGGGCATGTTAAAAGACACAATAGCTACTAAAAGCAATATTGGAAGGGAAAATACAAGGTAATAGAGGCAGAGGCAGATCAAGACTAATATGGATGAGTGACATAAAAATTGGACAAGCTCCATGGTAGCCAACCTTCGATGTGGAGACGACACTTGATGATGAGTGTCAAGGAAAGCAAACATTAGTTTAAGAGAAAAAAGAAAATATGCTATTAATTACCAAGTACTACATTTATACTACATATGTTTATATTACATATATTTATACTCCATTTATCTTCACTGTATTCCTTGTTTTATTGACATGTAGATGTTATTCTATAAAGTGTTGCACAACATATGATGTTTTAATTTTCTCCATTAAACTTGAAGTGATACAGTTTAGCATAATTATTGTAAATATTATAAGAGTCTGTTATTTTATTTTTCAGTAGTGGATACTCTCTTAGCAGACATTTCTACCATTCAAATCATCTAAAGAGTACCACATGAATGTTACCCACTTTACAGCAGATTTAATTAACAATGCTTAGCATGTGCCTCTTCAAATCCACTATAAGGAAACTGGACATTTAACAACTTTTATCACTTTAAAATATTACAATGGGACATTTCTGCAGTTCAGTTCAACACGTCTCTGGTCTGACACCTTTCGAGCCGTAGCAGGCCCATAGGGCGTAGACCAAGATACCACTATAGCAACACGTTACCACTAGAATTATTAATAAAATTGTCTGATTGCAAAAGTTAGTGTTTTAAAAGAATGCAACAAGAAAATATAGATATGATCCTTAATGAACTTGCAACCAAAGAAGCAAAAATACAACAGCTTCAGCAAGAGCTACATCAAACAACGGAAGAATAAAAAATTATTAATGAAAAAGTTGAAATGACAATTGTGCAAAAAGAGTTGTTGTCAAACTATTTTGGAAGTTTACCAGGTTGTTTTATCCACTTTGATCATCTTGAGAATTGTGCTATTTTGGTAGGAAAACATGAAAGTGTCAGGAAATACCAGTTTAAATTGTTGAAGGAGTTAAATAAGTTGAAAGTGAAACACATAACTTTAACCCCAGTGATGCAGAGTATCCTATCAAAGCAGCTAGGGAAGCAGTACCTGGAACAATTAAATTCTAACCATTTCATAGCAGCAAAAACATTCCTCCAGGATGAGTCTTTATTTGTTGTTGCTAAAGATGATGATTCACTAAATTATGCCATAGATATTCTGAAAAGTAGAATAAATTATAAGGAAATTATCAAACTTGATTCAAAAATACCCACAGAAAAGTTGATATCAGAACAGGCTGTGCTTGAAAACAAGCTTCTTGTTAAAATATCTTGGTCTGATAAAGATACAGAAATTTATATTGAGGGTGTCAAGGATGATGTATTTGAGTCAAAGAGA
This sequence comes from Megaustenia siamemsis, assembly GCA_032433765.1. NCBI lineage: Eukaryota > Metazoa > Mollusca > Gastropoda > Stylommatophora > Ariophantidae > Megaustenia > Megaustenia siamemsis. The sequence continues at coordinate 57,233,759 of JAVIAB010000001.1, forward strand.
GGTATTGCAGCAATGATAGAAGAATATGGATTTCATGACAAATTATTTGAGGTCACTGGCTTATATGCCAAGTTTTTTCATAAACACTTAGAGAACCAACTCAGACAATGTTTACTTGGTGCTGAAATTGTTGATTTTACTTGCACAGAGGCTCAGGTATCTATAAAATTTAAAGGGGAGAGAAGTACAGTAAACCAGATCCATAGAAAACTGACAGAGTTGAAGACAAAAGTGACAAAAAAATCTTGGGATCTGAGATCAGAATTTAGGAATCCTGAAGACTTGATGCTAGTAACAAAAGGTTTCAAGGATGGGAAGTTGAAAGAAAAAATAGCTAATTTTGAAGATATGAATACATGCATTTTCACTACAAAATTACAGATTTTTGAGACAAACACCGGCCATCTGGTTGTGAAGCCTTACGGTAACATCACTAAAGAGCAGTCTGATGTTCTAGTGTGTGTATTAGCCCAGAATGTGGACTTGCGAAAGACCAGAGTTGGACAAACATTTAATAGAGCATGTCCTGGTCTATGGAAGATCCTAAAATCTGAACATGAGACACATCCTGGTAATCCAGTCTTGACAACCAAAGGACCATTTCATCATCTAAAGTGTCAGGTCATCTGTCATATTATTTTCACGCCTTGGGATCCAAATACATCACCAGCACAGCTATCCAAATCTATCCAGCTAGTCATTAGCCAGGCAGTTGCTTTAGGTGCGAAGTCTGTTTCATTTCCTGTGTTAGAGCATTTGGGTTTCCTCCATCTGATGTTGCTCAGATTACTCTTTCAAGCTTGAAGTCATCAAATTTTGGCAACACCGTACAAAAAGTTGTGCTTCTAGCTCCAGACACAGAACTTTACAAAGAATTTAAAAAATAGGCTCCAAATCACTTTCAGGCTGAATCTGACACAGTTCAAAGGGCAAATGCTGGGGCATCTCTTGCTAAAACCATAACTGATGATGCTGGTGCTGAAGATGGAAGTGATCAGACTGATTGATGGAAGTGATGAGACTGATGGAAGTGATGAGACTGATGGAAGTGAAGATGATGAACTTCGTTTTGAAATAGTGCAACACGATGATGTGCAAAATTTAGTCAATGCAGAAATAAATATTATTGCTTTTCATGATAGTGGCATAGAAACATTGTGGTCAGAACTGAAAAAAGAAATATCAAAAGTTTGTTTATACACAGATTACTTCAATCAAGAAATTGCTGACTTTTGGCCAAATAAATCTAGTAACAGTATTCTCAAAGAGGCTGAGAAACATTATGTTTGGGTGGAAATAATTCCTAACCCCAAGACAAAAAAAAACCAGGATATATTATCAAAGGAATGAAGAAAGATGTAGAAGCAGTTATTAAAATAATTGATCAGGAATTTAAAGAATTTTCATCTCACTTGCCAAAACGAAGAATAAAATCAGACAAAGCTCCAAAGAGAGGTACTGTAGAGTTTTTAAGACATGCTGCTGACAGTGATGAGTTGATTCCCTCATACTGGAAACTAAACAGTGAGATCTATAGCAAAAATATGTGGGACAAATTAGCAGAAACAGAAAAATCTAGTTTATCAGGGAAACCTAGTTTTTTGGTAGATGTTGTGTAAAGGGGAGGAACTGATTTTGCCATTATGCGAAGATAACCTTGACATCAGGATGCTTCTTTGAGGCGAGCGATGCGTTGATCAGATACTGAACCTTGATAGAGATACTGAACCTCGATCACTGATAACTCTCGACGGCACTTGCTCAGCCGCCGAAAGATCGCCTCACGTTTACTTGATCGGGAAAGAACTCTGTGAACTCTGAGACATATGAGCCCACACGTTAGGACCGATTGCGCCCTTTCAGCTCGAACAAAGCTCCCCTGCTCTGTGACTGTGTTCAGACCGATTGCGTCTGACAAAGGTAAGGCTCGTATAGATCTGAGCCCAACCTGATGTTTGCTCTGCAATAGTGGCAAGGCTCGTAAAGATCTGAGCCCGGCCTGGTGTTCTACTGGACTGGATGGACAGGATTCCTTTGTTTTCCCATCACGTTGGCCCGTAATCATTTACGTTTGTACTTCGCGTTGTGTTATTTATGGCCTGCGACACCCCCATCCGTTCATCACGGGACAGAATACAGCAACTCTATAACGATGGACGTGACAACAGGAAGGACTGAAGTGACACTCGTAAACAAAACATACGTTGCTTTATTTTACTGCACTTCCCACGATGGCATGGTATGACAAATACATTATTGTCATTCACTCATACGTCCTACACTTATTCAAGTACAGAATTCACATCTACTCACTGGCTTGTGTCTCCTCTGGGAAACACGCCTTATGCCTAACTAGTTAATTTCTTAGTGGCCCAGCGCCACCCTATACTCCACACTAATTGCACAACTCATTGAACCTACTGCGTTCATCAAAACAATATTCTCTGTGGCTTACATTCAGCCCGCCTATGGTCAGAACAATTCCTGTTCTCTAAGATCGCTATATTTCACATTGACACACAATGTCGAATTTATTGGATTCATCAGCTGTCTCTTTATGGCTAACACACAGCCTGCTAATGGTTAGAACAATGTCTGCTCTCTAACGTCTCTATATTCAACATTGACACACAATGTCGAATCTATTGGATTCATCAACTGTCTCTTTATGGCTGACACACAGCCTGCTAATGGTCAGAACAATGTCTGCTCTCTAACGTCTCTATATTCAATATTGACACACAATGTCGAATCTATTGGATCCATCAACTGTCTCTTTATGGCTAACACACAGCCTGCTAATGGTTAGAACAACGTCTGCTCTCTAACGTCTCTATATTCAATATTGACACACAAATGTCGAATTTATTGGATTCATCAACTGTCTCTTTATGGCTGACACACAGCCTGCTAATGGTCAGAACAATTCCTGTTCTCTAAGTCTCTATATTCAATATTGTCACACAACATTGAATCTACGTAATTCATCAAAATAATCTCTCTATGCGGCTTACATTCAGCCTAAGACCAGTAAGAACAATCCTGCTCTCTACCGTCTCTACATAGAATATGGAACATACCCAGTTCCTCATAAATTCCTTATACGGCTTACATTCAGCCAATACTAGTAAGAACACACTCCTTCCTAGTTCTCTGAGCACAATATGAACTCTACCGAGTTCCTACTACTGTCCTCGTTGTGCTACTAAACTCTAATTAACTCCCCTACTCTACACACACCTTATTGAATTAAATCACAACTATTTCTAGCACAGTTTCCTAAGTCTATGAAATATTCTTCTATCTCTATCACACGTTTCTTTTACTTACTGTCATTCCTACATTGAAATCTAATTTCTAACATTCTGTTCCTTTTCCCTACTAACATAATGCCCTCGGTACCGGGTTGTCAAACGTGACAAGTCCGTCCGCACAGCTTCTCGCACATCTCTCGAATGATTGTTTCAACCAACTAAACATTCTCTAACTGAATCTTTGTCTCGTTTTCAAACCTCGTGTTTTTCGAGACGCTCACCTAATCATGTCATTTCACGTGGACAATGAGTTACTACATGTTTACGGCTATCTCTCACCTTCACCTTTTGACCTTTTGTACCCCTAATAGCCTCCCCTTCTAACACCCCTAATTATCCACTACTTCAGTTGATACAAAAACCAAGGATGCAATAAAACAACTTGTAGCCAAAACATGGGATGCAAACATGGTTGGTGTTGGTTCTGATGCACAGGGTCTGTCACATAAAGGCATAAAAGTCACAGATGTGAAAGGGATAGAAAATATGGAACTTTTTAAACTATATAGGATGCAAAGACAGTCACTTTTTAGAAGAATGTTTGCTGCATCTAATGTGTGTCGAGATATAGGAAAGCTGAAAGGTTCCAAGGGAAGAATAGTAACAACAGAATACCTAGAAGGTTTCATGAAAGAAGAGCTGTATTATGAAATAAATGAACACTATCTATTTCATGGTACCAAAAGTCCGGATGCCATTTGTTCAAATGGAATTGATCCTCGAGTTTCCAGTGAAGGAGACATGTTTGGCAAAGGGATCTACACTGCAGAAAGATTTACCAAATCTGACCAGTACACAGGTACAGTTTTGACATGTTAATCATTTACAAGTTTCTTGGTTACATACAATGTCTTGTTCAGTATTTAATATTATAATAAATATTTAAAATGTTTACCATCAATTTTTGACAATTACTTTCTAAGTTATTTTATTTAAAACCATATTGTTAAATACACTTGTAACTGCTTGAGCTTAATATTAATTTTCTCTAAAATTCGAAAATGTAATTTGAACTTGCAAATATAATTATTACAAAACATATTTTTCTTATTCATATAAGTGAATGAGGATTAGTCTGTCATGTTTATGGGTCACAGTTGTCTGTAATTTTCATGCTATTTGTAGATTGTCGCTTCAATATTTTCAGATTCAGTCAGTCATCGCAGTCCCCTAGGAAAGCAGTTAATCATGGTTCTTGCTAGAGTCCTTCTTGGGAATGTGTTCCTGTGCTATGATCAACATAAGAGTGTAGCCACCAGACGTAAGTATTTTCTAATAAAAGAAATGGTTATTTTTACTTCAAAATATTATTTTTGATAAATAAAAAATAACTAAATTGTTTTAGTAAAATCTGGGATATTTCTGATGTTTTAATTTATAATTATCTGTTTTGTCGTTATTTTGTTTATTTGTAAAATTATTATATAAAAATACATGCCTGAAAGACTAGATTTTATTTTATTTTAAAAATACAATGTTGACGTGTTATGTCTTGTAATCTCATTTAGAAAATATGGGGCAATCAATTCACTTAAACTGACAGTTAACTTCATGAGAGAGTCTGGAATCCTACTCTGAGTCTTGATCGCAGAAAGAGAGAGAGAGAAAGATTTAGAAAATTCTGAACTCTTATTTTAAAAACCAGTACCAAAACTACTAAATGGTTTGGCTATGTATCTTGATCACTAGCCTGGCAAAGACCATTCCTCATGGAGCTGTGAGGGAGAAGGAAAGGTAGACAGAGAAAAATACGGGAAGATAACATCAAAGAATGGTCAAACCTCAAATTTTCAGTCCCCAAAAATTTACTGAAAATAGAGAGAAATAGAGAAGGTTGATGAAGGCTATCATTAGTGCTCTAATGGCCCCCTTAGTTATTGGATGCAGAAGATAAAAACTGTAGTATGTTGTGTGTTATGTTGGATGGAAGTGGGCAGTGAGGCATCTATCCATCTATCTATCTGAAAACCTTACTGCTAATTCAATTTCTGTAAAAAGTGATTTCTTTTATATTCATGTCTAGATGTGGAGATCTGTTTAAAACTGCATCAGATGACCAGGATCCCAGCAGTTAAGAATATCCTTGAAATGTTCAGGCCTCTGGCTTTTAGTTAGCATTAAAAGTTAGAAAGGTGCCATCTTTACTCAGAACAGGTCCACCATTTGATGTAAAGGAGCCTGTTAGTTGTTGCTATATATTATATAATACCTTGCTAATTCCAATTTTGGAGGCTGATTTTGCTTCACCTGCCAAATTATCTATATACATTTTTTTTTATCTCATCTTCCGGAGTTTTTCACCTTATTATCAATTTTCACCTTATTATCAATTTTCACCTTATTATCAATTTTCAACTTATTATCAATTTAAAAATTCATGATTCCGCGACCCTTCCCATGCCGTTAGATGTTGCATAGGGCTTGTAGTGTTTTTCTCCACTTAGAGTTGTACTTTAAATTCACTTCAACTGACATCAGTTAAGTTTTCTAATGGTTTTTTTTAAGAAATAAAATATATTTTTTAAAATCTACATATAGGCCTATAGCTATTTCAAAGAGAACAATTAAATCCATATTTTTAATTCATATTAATTTGTCCTGAGTGTACAATGTGGGTGAGAATCACTCATTGTTTAAACGTAATGGAATACTTGAATGACATTTTAGAAAAAAACAAAACTACATACACAATTTTCAGCCTATCAAGAAACACACTCTCTGCAAAATTGAAGATAAAAGACCATGCACTTCCTATTGACCAAAACCCAACATATCTTGGCGTCACCAAGAATCGCAGAATGACATGGATAAATCAGATAGACAGAGCAAACAAAAGAGCCAGAAAACGAACAGATATTATGAAGAAATTGGCAGGAACGGACTGGGGAGCAGACAGCAATATCTTGAAACGACTATACGTAGGAAGAGTAAGACCAGTCCTAGAGTATGAAGTCACAGCCTGGGCTACAGCTTCCAAAACATAGCTTAGCAAAATTGACAGAACACAAAACCAGGCTTCCCGTATCATCACTGGTGCTATGAAATCTACACCTATCGTGACTCTAGAAACAGTAACAGGTTTACAACCCTTAGAAGACAGATGGAAAACTAAAGTAATGCAACAAGCGGAGAAATATAAAAGGCTCCTTAGCCACCCCATGCACCAAAGAATAACTGGTTTAGGAAAAGTAAGACTAAAGAGGAGCAACTTCACTGCAATCTCCAAAGTACAGGCAACTAGTGACACAGTACTTTCCCAAACACTACCGAAACCCTTACGCCCATCTGATATGACTCCTCATGGGAAACACAAAATACCAGAATTTAAGGAAGACATAATAGGAATCATTAAAAAGGCACACAAACAGACAAAGAGAGAAAACACATGGAAAAAAAACACACAAATGGCAACTACCCACAGGACTCCTGGTCACACATATACACAAATGGCTCCTCTACAAATGCCACCAGAAATGGAGGAAGAGGTGTGTTCCTGAGGCTGAATAACCAGAATGAGATCATCAAGTCAATAGCTACTGGGAAATTCTCAAACAACTATAAAGCAGAAACTGAAGCCCTCAAAGATGCTGCAAAACAGGCAATCCAACACAAAAATAACATGCACAAGAAATTGGTGATACTGACTGATGCACTGTCAGTCCTAACAGCTCTAAAAACTCACAGGAACAGTGAGCTAGGTGACTTGAGAACAGCCCTAGACCAACAATACAATAACTTCCAGAGAGTAGTCATCCAGTGGATACCGTCACACATTAATATACACGGGAACAAACGTGCAGACAAATTAGCTAAAGAGGGAGGGAGGTACCACAAGAGAACCATCTGGTCAGCTACGACGAAGCCAAATCTATCATTAAAGGCCAGTACTATGAAAAATGGAAATGAGAACACCCAAAGTATAACGAGAGGGACGGATACATCCAACTATCAAGTCATCATACTTCGCCTACGCACTGGCCACAATAGAATGAGAAACCACATGTTCAACAAACTCAAAATAGGTACTATCAGCCTATACCACTGTACACTGGACAACATGACAACAAAACATGTTCTACAGGATTGCCCCCAGTACACAGACCTGAGACGGACAATGTGGTCCACACCAACCTCCCTGAAAGAGAAACTATACGGGACAACCGAATCACTTAAACAGACAGCTGCCTTCATAAGAAAGTCCTGAATCCTGATCTGAATGAGCCATAATTGCAGAAGAAGAAGAAGAAGAATTAGCAGTGAAACACTTGGCTAATTATAAAGCCTCTGGCATAGATAAAATAACTGCAGAGATACTGAAAGCATTTAATACTCACAAGTTCTTCTTTTCTCTTTTCACTGATACCTAAAAGGTGTCGTGGTTATATCATTTGTCATTCTTGAGCTCCTCGAACTGTTAGTTATTTTCCTTTGTTGTTACATGTCTCTATCCATCTTCTTCTGGGTCTTCCCCTTGGTCTTTTTCCATGCATTTTTGAGAAGAACGCCCTTGACGGTGATAGGTGAGGATTCATTCTGACCAGGTGGCCAAACCATTTAAGTTGTTGTTGTTCTATATATTCTTGGCAGGGTTTTGTTCCTACCATTTTTCTTATGGTTTCATTTGGTATTCTATCTCTTCTTGTGTTGTTTGTTACTTTTCTCAAGCAACGCATCTCACATGTATTGATCTTTTTTAAATGTGATTTAGAAAGGGTCCATGTTTGACTTTCATAGCACAAAGTTGGTATGAAAATGCTATTTATCATTTGTTGTTTAGCTGGCATAGAAATGTTTGTATGTCTTAGCAATGGTGAAAGCTGGTATGTGGCAGCATTTTCTTTTTGTATTCTCATGTCAATTTCTGTCTAATTTTCCATCTTCTGTGAACATTGTGCCCAAATACCTGAATTCTTCTACTTGTTTTATTTCTTTATCTTTGATCTTAATGTTTAATGGGTGTCTTAAATTGCTTATTCTCATAGCTTCTGTTTTTGCTGTTAATTTTCATACTGTAGTTTGTGCAACTTTTATCTAAAGATGTTATATGCTGTTGTAGCAGGTTTTCAGACTCACTAGTTATCCCACTTAAAAAAGTTATTTAATAATTTGGAATGGAGAAAACGTTCCTACAAATTGGAAGAAAGGAATCATTATGAAATTACCTTAAAAAAAGGTTATTTGGTTATGGAAGGCTCCGGTATCACTGCAAACGAATTAAAATCCATAATTACTCAACCACCTGTGCCAGCGTAATCATCCGAATTAATATCTCCCAAACAAAGAAAGGTAACTGTAGTCCCCATTGTAGCAGTCTCAGCACATACCAAAAGACATAAGGCGAATTAGCGCAGAAAGTGAACACAGCCAACTGTTCCCTGTCATACGATATCATCATTCATCGTAAACAATTGGAATATCGAAACATGATCAAAACGGATGAGACACACAGCTCACGGTGTGCACAGAGCACTTAACTCAGTAGCTTCTGCAACAAGCCGGACTTGGAATATGAGGAAACTGCAACCAGGAACACTTTTTATGCATAGCCTTCAATTGTTCCCGCCGTCTATCCACCTAATACCGGAAGTTCACGTCCTCTTGAAAATGATGATTGTCATATTTAAAAAAAATGTATAGCACTTGATGATGTTAGGCCATCGTTGTTGACGCCAAATCCGAACATACAGACACACAGTTAGCTGTCAGATTATCCCCGTCACACATCAAACAACAAACCGTAAGATTATCGTACTAGGGATGTACGATGAGCCATTACGATGACGTAGCACATAAAAATGTCATACACACAACAATTTCGGTCCCTTTAGATTCATGATTACTCTAGTGAAAGCAGCCTACGACGAACAAAACACAGTGCAAATTTCCTAAAGAGATAAAACTGCGGCTGACGAAGTAGTTTACATTAATGAGTAACATGGAAATAACTTGCGTCAAGGAATTCCAACAACTGTCATGAACAGCACCAATATAATGTAAAGCGCAGATCAAGTCTAGACGGTGGAAGGTCGCATTCACAACACTTGATTTGTCAAAAATGAACTGTTGCTGGCGTATGACTTCACTTTAGCGGCGCAGATGTAATAAGTAGATCATCATTTTACAACGGAGAACCGAGTTTAATCAGATCCCGAATGCACTTTCTGCAGTGATTGAGATCCACGTGACCTAGATCCACCATCTTTACAACGGAAGTCAAAAAAAAAAAAAAAAAAAAAAGGTAATCTCTAAGATTGCAAAAACTGGAGAGGAATTACGCTTTTATAAGTTGCCTCAAAAGTTTTCTGTAGAATCATGCTGAACAGAATAAAAGATGCCATAGATAATTTGAGTGAAGAACAAGCAGGATTCAGAAAGAGGAGAAGCTGTCTTGACCAAATATTTGCTCTAAGTATTATACTAGAAGACCATACATAAAAACAACCATTAATCTGTAATTTCATTGGTTTTAAAAAGGCATATGATAACATACATAGATTATCTTTGTGGAATATCTTGAGACATTACGGAATACCATTAAAAAATACCAACATTATAAAAGACATATATGATGGCTATATCCTTGCAGACCTTGCACTGGACCTGAATGTGTTTTGCTACATGGCTCTGTTCTGGGCTATCTGCTCAATCTCAGCAAGGGAGCTGATGCCTGCTGCTGATGCCTGCTGTTGGTGCCTCTCACCTAAGTGTCTTTTTAGCGTTTCTCTAGGACAGCCTCTTTTTCTTTTACCCTCTGGTTTCCTTTGAGATTCTTTTATTGTCTCTTCTCATCACATGGCCAACATATGACCACCTTCTTCTCTTGATTATAGTTGATATTTTTTTATGCTTTGTCATTTCTCTTATTTCTGCACTAGTCTTGAATTCATTCTATTGTTTGCAAGGTATTTTCCTGAGGCATTTGTTTTTAAATGCATCTAGTTCATTTTCTGTTTCTTTAGTTGTTTTCCAGATCTGATATGCATAAGTAATGGTGGATAATACATTTTATTTGAAAATTTTGAGCTTTGTTTTTGTGCTTAGTAATTTTTATTTCCATATTTGATCAAGGTTTCTGAAAGTCATTGCTGCATTCACTATTCTGATTCTAATTTATTTCTTTGTGTCTCTATCTTAATCTGTGCAGCTTAAAAGATATACAAGGTGATCTACTTCTTCCACTGTTTTCCCTTCAAGGTATATTGTTTCTTCTGAGTGAATTTGATTTTTCTTTACTTTTGTTTTTTCTTGGTTGATTTCAAGTCCTATTTTTCTAGCCTTTAATGACAGGGCATTTGTTTATTCTTGCATCAGATTCACATTGCTATTAATAAGAACTATGTCGTCTATGAAATATGGGTCCTCCAATTGAGATCTAAGTGTCCATTCAATGCCTTTGTCACCTGTATAATTTCTGCACAAGTCCATAGCAATTGCAAATAACAAGGGGGATCAAATACATTCTTGTTTCATTCCTGTATCAATCTGGAACCATTCACTCAATCTTGTCTCTGTGCGAACTGCACATGAGAAGCTGTTGTACAGATCTTGTTGTACAGATGATGTTAATAAATAATTTTTTACAAAATGAATACATGTTGCAAAGGCAACAACGGCATTAAATGGTTCAAAAAGAACTACCTGGAGTGTCTGGATTTTGCAGATGATATAGTGTTCCTAAGTGATAATATCAAGAAGCTGCAAAATATCACAGACACCCTATCACCCATGGCGGAAAGAACAGGACTTGAAATCAATAGGGATAAAACAAAAATAATGAAAAATAAAAATACACCAGAGGGCAGATATATATCTAAATCATCAGACACTAGAAAGAGTAATCCACTATATATATCTTGGTAGTAATATAGATATATTGGTAGTTTTATATATATATATATATATATATATATATATATATATATATATATATATATATATATATAATTGATCAGAGAGGCAAGAGCAGCAGAAATCGGCTACCTCAATGAGATAGAGTTGCTTGCACAGAACAGAGACAAATGGTGAGATTTCATAAAAGATCTTTACAAAAACTGAAAACTGCTAGAATAACAATTTAGATAAGAGAAAGAGTATCTGGGTCTATGCCCTATGGGCCAGCTATGGCTTGAAAAGTCATTTGATAGATAGTAATATAGATCAAGAAAGTGAAACAAAAAAGAGAGATCAGAAGCAGAAGCAGTAGCAAATTTAAATAAACCTGGACAAGATATGATATAAAAAATACTAATCAAGAAAACAAAACTTAGAATATTCAACTGAAACATATTATCAACCCTTACCTATGCATGTGAAAGCTGGAAAACAGCAAAAGAGATTTGGAGAAGACTAAACGCCTTCGAAGAAAAATGTCTAAGAAGAATACTCTTTGTATCTCTGGAAAAAATTCAAGACTAGTATAGAGATAATTATTTTTCTCCGGCTTGGTATAGAACCGTTGATCGGAGGTTTAACAAGCCGCTATCATAAAAATGATTTTGTTAATGAAACACAAGAGCTTATATAGACAATTTGGCAGAGAAAGCAGAGACAGCTGCAATTACAGGAGACATCAGAACTCTCTATACTGTACAAAAGATGCTGACAAACACCTATACATCCAGTGGAACACCGATTCTAGACAAATCTGGATTAATGCTAACAACAAGTGCAGACATAAAAGCCCATTGGGCGGAACACTTCAAAGAAATTAATAACCGTCCACTACTCCACAGTTTAATAGATTTTGAAGCTGAAACACCAGCAGCAGAATTAGATGTAAATTTTGATGACTTCACCTTGAGCGAAATAGAAACGACCTTAAAGCCTATGGCCAACAACAAGGCTGCTGGAGAGGATAAGTTAACAGCTTAGATCCTCAAGGCAATTGATAACCATAATTTAATACATCTCCAAAAAATGTTCAACATCATTTGGAAAGGAGAGAAGACGCCTCATAAATGGAAAAAAGGAATCATTGTTGAGATTCCAAAAAAGGGCAATCTTAGAGATTGTAACAACTGCAGAGGTGTGACACTTTTGTCAGTTGCCTCAAAGTTATTCTGCAAAATCATCCTAAATAGAATAAAGGATTCAATAGATACAGTAATGCGTGAAGAACAGGCTGGGTTTAGAAAAGGGAAAAGCTGTCTTGACCACATTTTTACTCTATGACTTATATTGGAGTAACACATTGAAAAGCAAAAATCTTTTGTACTTAACTTCATCGACTTCAAAAAAGCATTTGACAGTATACATAGAGATTCTTTGTGGAAAATTCTGAAGCAATATGGCTTACCGTAAAAAATCATAAATATTATTAAAGACATGTATGATGGTTACACATGTGCAGTTCGAACAGAGGAAGGACTGAGCTAAGGTTTCCCAATAGAAACTGGGGTTAAACAAGGATGTATTTTATCGCCCTTGTTATTTGGAGTTGTTATGGACTTCATAATGAAGAAATGCTGCACTGGTAATAAAGGCATCGAATGGATACAAGGAGACCATTTGTAGGACCAAGACTTTGCTGATGACATAGTTCTCATCAGCAGTCAGATAAAAACGATGCAGGAAAACATAAATGCATTATGATCAATAGCCAGCAAAATTGGGCTTGAGATCAATCATGAAAAGACTAAAGTCATGAAAAGCTTAATTCCAACAGACGACAAAATATACATGGAAAACAAACCAGTGGAAGAGATCAACCACTTTATCTATCTTGGAAGTCACATTGATCAAGAAGGAGATGCAAGCAAAGAAATTAGAATCAGAATAGCTAAAGCAGCAGTGTCTTTCAGAAGCCTTGAAAAGTTGTGGAAATCAAAACTCATCAGCACAAACACAAAACTTAGACTATTCAAATCAAATATACTATCAACCCTTACGTAAGAATGTGAAAGCTGGAAAACAACAAGAGACATAGAAACAAAGTTGAATGCATTCGAAAATAAATGTCTAAAGAAAATACTTGGTATAGCATGGAACGAATTCAAAACAAACGAGGAAATTAGAGAAATCGCCAATCAACCACTAATATCTTTAGTAATAAAGAAAAAATGATGGTCATATTTTGGTCATGTGATGAGAAGAGATAATAACCGAATAGCAAAGCAATCCCTCATGTGGGAAACAACAGGTAAGAGGAAAAGAGGAAGACCCAGAGAGACACTGAGAAGAACATTGATGAGAGAGGCAAGAGCAGCAGGAATCGGCTCCCTCAATGAGATAGAGCTGCTTGCACAGAACAGAGACAAATGGCGAGATTTTGTAAAATATCTTTAAAAGAATTGAAAACTGCTAGAACAAAAATTCATATAAGAGAAGGAGTATCTTGGTCTACGCCCTATGGACCGGCTATGGCTCGAAAGGTCAATAGATAGATAGATAGAGATAAGAGAAATGGCCTTGCAACCAATGCTCTCATCTACATTTAGGAAGAGAAAATTGACATATGTCGGACATGTGCTAAGAAAAGACAAGATAATTCCAAAAAGGCTCTTCTATGGGAAACATGATGCAGGAAAGGGGAGGACCTAGAGATACAATAAAAAGAACACAAAAGAGAAGCAATGTTGTCAGGCTTAGACTCATTAGATAAGATCAAACATCTCATTAAGAAAAGAGATTAAAAAAAAAAGAGTAAAGTACTCCCGTCAGCCAAGTGGCGGCATATAGGGAATATGGTGTTAGTGACCATAAATTTTACAGACCTTCGGCACATGATTTTTGGGTTAATGTGGTCGGTATTACGCCCGTGCCACTTTACTTTCCCAGAAAACAAATCCGGTACCCATTTAAGGCTGGGTGAACCGGAAGCCGTCGGTTGGGATCAAACCCTACCTCTACGTGCAGCAGGACAGCGCATCAAATACTTGTGCACAATAATACCAGATGGAAGATGCACCACAGAAATAAAAAGCAAAATAGCTCCGGCCAAAATAAAATTTCAGAAAATGAAAAACGTCTTATGCAAAAAATCTATGTCAGAAGTGAAAAAGAGAGTTCATTGGTGCTATATAGAGCTAATTCTGACCCATGGAAGTGAATCATGGACAGTAGACAAACAAAAGAAAACATGATTAGATGCCACAGAGATGGGATTTCTCAGAAGAATGTTGAAAGTTCCTTAGACAGCTAAAAAGACCAATGAGGAAATTCTCAAAGAGGCCAACACAAAAAGGGAGCTCCTAAGAAACATCAGAAAGAACAATCAACATTTTTTGGGTACATCATGGGAAGAGGAAAGTTGGAATACCTGGTTATAACTGGCAAAATCCAGGGAAAGAGAGATAGCGGATGACAAAGAGAGAAAATACTGGATAGCTTGGTGTCATGTCATGGTAAACAGTCAACAACAGAATTGATACTATGTACGGTGGATAGAAAATTTTAGATGGACATGATCGCCTATGCCAACCGATATGGCACATGATGATGAGATACATAAACAAATAAAATACAAATTTAACCAAGTTACCAAAATAAGTATGCCTACTACACAGAAGCACAGCAGAAAAGAATGAGTAACAATAGTTATTCAGACACTGCATTAGACACTAATGGACTAAAAAATATCACCTTTTCATTATCCTAAGGATAGGAACTTGTGAAGTTTGTGACCTTGGCACTGGCACAGTTCCTGCCACAGAGATGATCAACATATAATGTTTTAGTAGATTCTTGCTAAACATTGTTTTCTTTGAACTTGTTTACCAAAGACTGATGTCTGATAGTGTACATTGAAGAAGTTATAATTATTACCACAGTTTCTTTAGATCGTGTAACATCATATGGAGTCTGACTATTAAGTATCTGAGAATAACATTTTATAGGGCCCTTTCTTTCTATCAACATGTTAGCAATGTCATTCAATAGGTAAGATGAAGTCGCAGTGTGATCAAGATCATGGCCAGGGCAAACCTCCAGCAATCGTTACTATTCTCGCTCATGCAGGCTGTGGTGCTCTCAGTACTGGATTAGGGTTTGGGTATGCTCACTCTCTAGTCAACTCTGATCGCAAGGTTGGAAAAGGTTCAGATTGAGGGCCTACATGCAGTCCTCAGATAAACCAGAGATACACCTATCTATTCAACTAGGTACTTACTAGACTTACTGAGCAATAGAGTGTGACATAGATCTGCTCAGTTTCTAGCTTACTTAAACATGTTAAGGAACATAAATCATCCCTTGCTTTCAGAAGTGGGTGCGACCAACGACAGGTACCTCAGGAGTTGAAAATCCTGGATGGCCAAGGTGGAAGAATCCATAAGAAGAGTATATGATCTGAAAGGCATTAGGGCTGGCAAGGATGATATAGAAGTAATAGTGGATAAAAAAAGGCTAACCAACATAATCATTCAGCTCAGCAGGGAGTGTCACAACTTGGCATATGGAGCTACTGAGGTCATAATAAAGAAATCCATCAGATATTTGTTGTCACCTCAGGATCCGATCATCTACACAGATGGTTATGCATTTCACAGACAGCACAGTGGTTGGGGTTTTGTGGTATAGCAGAGAAGTTTCTATGGAATTTTGCAATTATAGCATTACAGTGTCCAGCATGAGAATGGAAATAGAAGCAGTGATAATATGTTTGGTTATACAGAATATGGATTATGCTGTCATGATGACGGACTCACAAAGTATACTACAGAAAATTGACAGTGTCTGCAGCTGGAGTGGATGTAGCTTTTGGATTACTCTAAAGTGAATGTGTTAACCTGGGTGTGCTGTCCAGGGCATGCCGGTGTACACAGCAATGAAATAATCGAATAGCTCGCTGGCAGCTCTGGTACTGAGTGTAGCCTTACTCAGGACAAAGAGGACATTGTCAGGTTTATTCTTTATTCCAAAAGAGAAGAGGAGGAGAAACGGGGGGAGGGGGGACACATGATGTATACATTGAGAGACTGAGGTGTCTAAAGGTGTCTGGTCAAGCAGGAGTGAAAAGTAAATGTTCCCTCCATGCTGCTAGGCGAAAATGATAAATATGAAGGTATGGTGTTAGTGACCATATTTTTAGATGACTTTGGCACATTTTTGGGTGATGTGGTTGGAATCACGCCATGCCACCTTTACTTCCTAGAAAAATCTCTGGTACCCATTTTTAGAGGCTGGGTGGACCCCGGAGCTTTGTCGATACAAAAGAAAATTTGCCACTTCTGGGGATCAAAATCGGACCCTTCTATCATGAAGTGAGCACACCAACAACTCAGCTATCTGGAGTGCTTAGTTGGGAAAAGCAGATACATCTACAACCAACACCTTTCAGGAACAATCAGTCTGCATAGGCTTTGAGAAGTGCTGGAACAGGGAGTGGAGTGGGCATGTGGAGGCCCGGACTGCAATAAAACTGATTCTATGAATAGAGTAGTTTCCTACTTTTACCTAAATACCATTCACAGCCAGGGGTGATTGCTTTATTCACTTGAATATGAATTCATTGTAGAACTTCATGAAAGTCTTACAACTGCAATGGACAAATGGATTTATGAACTTTGATTTACTGGAGATACAAAATTAATTTAAAAAAAAACAGCTTTCAAACATAGTTTGTTGATTTTCTGCATTAGCAATTAGAATTTTTACTAAGTTATGAGTTCAGATGATTAATAACCTTCAAAAATACTTTGTTAAACCTAATTAAAGGATATATTAACCTAAAGATTATTAAAAATAATTAAAACTATTAAAAAGTGCATGATTTTTTTTTCTTCACTCTCAACAGAATCAGCCAAACTGACCAGACCTCATGAAATGCCTAGAGGACAAGTGCGGTTGCTTACATCAAATACTCTTTGACTCAGTGATGGGGGATGGCAAGTGGATTTTTAGAGAGTTTGTTGTTTATGATAAAAATCAATGCTACCCTGAGTATTTGATTTATTATCACAGAGTCTAATGTTAAGAAGGAATGGTTGTTTTCTCTTCATTGGTCCTGTACTGTGGGATGGATATGTCAAACATTTAATTAATATTTATGTTTGAAGCAGAAATGACTTAAAACTCAGAATTTGTATGATATTTTAGAATTGTAAAGTTCATAGAATGCTATCAAGGTGAGAAAATTTGCAACATTTAATTCAGCTTTCATATTTGTTGATTTTTTAACCATTTGAAATCATTATAAATACATTAAAAACTGACAGGGAAGGAACTAATTTCGAGGACTGGACAGATCTTGCCTTTGCCAGATCTCTAATATCAGCTGCTGATAGAGAAAACTGAATTAACTGAATAGTTAATTGTGCATGTCTGACAATGAAGTCATGGGATAGGAGAGGAGAGTGGTGATGTGCATTTCATTTCTTTATGTTTTAATTGATATCAATATTCAGATTTGTACAATTGATAAAGTCCCATTTTCCTCTTATTTTTCTTTGTACTTTTTCATACATAAATGTTGATATATTTGTTTTTAAAATCAATGATTGACTTAAGGATGTATTGTTATCTATTTAGAAGATTTAGTCTGAAGAACACCATTCAAAATTAGCTGTTTCTCATTTATTTAAACATTTGCTTATCCATCTTCAGCTGCAATTTTATAAAAAGTGACATTTAAAGCTTGTTAGTATATTGTGATAGAGACAATGGCTGCGATCTCCGACTAGTACAGTCACTGCCAAGAAGGAAAGGAATGGCAAACTACCTTCTTAAATTGCCTGGAATAATCATGACAAATCAACAATAATAACATCAGATGGGAGATGCACCACAGAAATAAAAAGCAGAATAGCTCAGGCCAAAATGGCATTTCAGAAAATGAAAAATATGTTATGCAACAAATCTATGTCAATAAAAATGAGAAAGAGGGTTCATCGGCGCTATATAGAACCAATTCTGATCTATGGAAGCGAATCATGGACAGTAGACAAACAAATGAAAAGACGATTAGAGTTCACAGAGATGGGATTTCTCAGAAGAATGTTGAAAGTTCCCTGGACAGTCAAAAAGATGTAGTACGCACAATGACTTGACAACAATGGACATATTAACACCACCTGATTCAGTGCAAAAGACCGCAGCCAGGTGCATGACTCCATAGCGCTGATGCAGAATCCTCAAAATGGAACCACCAGTTTGCTTTATCACAGCAATCTACATTAGAGAGTTGAAATTAATCAGCCTCCAATGCAAATCCTGTGGTGATCAAACTCTATTCCACCTACTTAGAACTGGAAATCTCCTTATTTCTAGTTCACAATGTGTTTGTTATAGTAAATTCAACCTAAATAATTTATTGTTTAAATCCTTATCACAGTGTTATATTACTCTTGTTTTGCACTCCATTCTTTTGTAACTTTTTATATGCATCTCATTAAAACTTAACTAAAGTGGGAAAACCATGAATGTTGTAGAATCTTGGAGTGCAATGAGTCATGCTGAAAAACCTGCTCAATAAATTAATATTACAAGGATTGTCATCAGCCAGAAAGTGCCAGATGAATAAAAGAATACACCTATTTGTCATCCACGCTTAAAAGGACTTTAAGTGGGCATGTATCTGTTGTGTAACAATCATCACCAGCATGCAGCATAAAAATAAACAGGACAAATTTAAAACAAGTGCAACATCTGAAATACTTGGGCACAATAATAACCTCAGATGGAAGATGCACCACAGAAATAAAAAGCCGATTAGCTCAGGCCAAAATAGCATTTCAGAAAATGAAAAATATCTTATGCAACAAATCTATATCAATAGAAATGAGAAAGAGAGTTCATCAGTGCTATATAGAACCAATTCTGACCTATGGAAGTGAATCATGGACAGTAGACAAACAAATGAAAAGACGATTAGAGACCACAGAGATGGGATTTCTCAGAAGAATGTTGAAAGTTCCCTGGACAGTTAAAAAGATCAATGATGAGGTTCTCAAAGAGGCCAACACAAAAAGGCAGCTCCTAAAAAACATCAGAAAGAAACAATCAACATTATTCAGGCACATCATGAGAAGAGGAAAGTTGGAATACTTGGTTACAACTGGCATAATAAAAGGAAAGAGATCACGGACGACAAAGAGAAAATACTGGATAGCTTGGTGTCATGGCATGGAAAACAGTCAACAACAGAACTGATATGATGCACTGTAGATAGAAGATTATGGAAGGACATGACTGCCAACGCCAACTGGTATGGCACATGATGATGTGTTGTGCAGTGATATTTGTGTTTAGCATGACATTTTTTAAGTATCGGGTTGTCTTCCCTTTTGATTCCTTTTCTCTTGACCAGATTAGACTGGTTAGTTTATTACTAGAAGCACCGTGAATAGGTGGAGAAGAATCTGGATGGTTCTGTTTCTTCACCAATCTTGGTGCAAGCCATCAGCTATGATTCACTGGCAAATTTAGTTCTGTTGCTGTCAGTCACCTTGACCTCCTTTGTAGCTTATTAATTAATGTCCTGCTAATAGAAAAACAAATCGCCAATGAACCACTAATGTCTTCAGTAATTAAAAAAAAGATTATGATCATATGTTGAACATGTGATGAGGGGTGATAATAATCGAACAGCTAAGTAAACCCTCATGTGGGAAACAACAGGTAAGAGGAAAAGAGGCAGACTCAGAGAACGATGAGAACATTGATCAGAGAGGCAAGAGCAGCAGGAATCGGCTCCTTCAATGAGATAGAGTTGCTTGCATAGAACAGAGACAAATGGCGAGATTTGATAAAAGATCTTAACAAGGATTGAAAACTGCTAGAATAAAAATTTAGATAAGAGAAAGAGTACCTGGTTCTAGGTAGATTGAATAGAAAAACATTGAACGTTTTTACATTATTCAATGAAACACACACAAAAAAATGTTGGAATAAGGAGAAAAAGTTTGGCAAACAGGATAAGCATTGGATTAACATGGGTGTCATGGTAGAAAGTCAGTAGCTGAACTGACAAACATTAGGAATAAATAATGAGGAAACGGAATTAACTGATGGTCATCGCCGATCTTCGTTCTTCTTTCACACAATACCAAAGCTATTTCTAAGTGCAATATTAAGAGCTTCTTTGACGTTCATCATCAAGTACCAACCCTGCTAGCATAGGTAATAATATTTCCCCACAACTTTCTATCACGACAGTTATTTATCATTTCTGTTGTTGACCTTCTGCCAAGCCATTCTCTTAAACTGTCTGGTATTTTTTCTCTTTGCTTCCCTCTATCTCTTTATCCCTCAATTTTCCCAGTTGTTACAATATATTCCAGCTGTTCCCTTCTCATTACATGGCCAAAAAATAATGATTGTTTCTTCCTAATATTGGATATTAGCTCTCTTTTTGCTTTGGCCTCTTTCAGAACGTTTTCATTACTCTTCTTAGCTATCCATAATATTCTCAACATTCTTCTGTAAAACCACAATTCTACAACCTCCAGTGATTTTCCTGTTGGTTGTCCCATTGTTCAAGATTCACATCCATTTGTTAATATTAACTACATAACATTTAAGAACACTTTTTCTTATTTCCTTTGTCAAAAGTGGATTGTCAGGTTAAGTAATTTTAGCTGCTACTGTGTGCAGTAGACAATACAACCTGCGGCTGCCCTGTTGCCTTGCAGGTATGCTCGGGAGAGTAAACGAGGGTAATTTAAAACAGCCCCACTGCCTTGTGGGTGAGACTTTTTAGTCAAAGGCTAGTGGAGTCATCAGTAAACAAACCGATAAAAGGCAACAGAAAACCACTGTCTTAATTTTCATTATGTAGTCATGGGTCACCACAATTTTAGAATTCTTTGACGTTAGGACCACTGAAATAGAGACATGAAGTTGTACTTTTATGATAAAATATTCTAGCTAGACTGGCAAATCAACAACTAAAAAAACACTGTACTGCAGTAGCTGTTACATCATGTTTTAAAGATATCACATAAAGGGAATATAAAACATATACTGAACATGTTAACATCATTGATAATTGCAAGATGATATCTTTTAATTTAATTTTGTTTAATAAACAGAATTTTTTTGAAATAAAAATAAAAGATTGTGGGAGCTAAATTGTATTTCAAATATTTTTTGTCTATTATGTTTTTAAATGTGTAAAATATATTTTGGTTTAAATATATAATCAAAAGTATCATGTTCCACATACAATCCTTCATCCATAGATGTCTGTGTTGCTTTATCCATATATCAGGGCAGACAGACTTGTGGATGATGAACATATCAATAATTTGTACAGCTTGAGATAAGTGAAAGTGCAGATGGATAAGGTTTCATGCCAGTCTCACAAGCCTTTAGTCTCACAACACTACAGGAGGAAGACACTTGAAAGTCATGGATAGGGTATGTTTATACACTGAGTGTCAGGAAGCTAAAGAGCTGAAACACTTGCTTCATGGGCACTGCTTCTGATGTTCAGATTGCCTCAAAAGATCTATATAGCTTCTTATCACTGTAAAACAACAGAATATTATAAGCTGACTTGTTCTTGATTATAAACAACAAGTATGGATAGGTCGAGTGAAATATTAGATTCATAAGTTATCCCTGAGAATTATAGGCAGCCATAAAGATGTGCCTGAAACAGGAATAAATCAGTACTTACAGTTAACATCTTCTGTCATGCCTTGTGGCATTTGTAATAAATTCGTTTTTATCATTTGTATATACTGAACACTGCAAAAGTTCACACAGCCTTCGTTTTCTCTGAAATTCTGTCATTCCATCACAGGTTCTCTGTTTCTGCTTTGCTCATCTTCTACTGCCCTTGATCTTTCCTACTGTCATTATAATTGTCATCAAAGTGAGCACTAGATAATAACCATAGACCCAACCAACAGGCAAAACTTTATGAGCCTTTACAAGAACTACCAAAAAAAATACACACAAAAAACAGTAAAATTTATACAAGAAATGATATTGCAGATACAGACAATACTTAGGCGAAAGAAAGATAAATAGATCAAAGCGAAAAAACTAATTTCCAGAAATAAACTGACAAGTCAAAAGTGTCAGATCAAAATAAAGCAGCTTTGCTGTGAACTTTGACAATCTCTTCGTTCGTTCGTTCGCTTTCGTCAGCTTTGACCTCTGACGAAGTCCCACCCACTCAATTTTGTGGGACCGAATTTTGCGTGTAAAGTCTGTTTTATCCCATTACAGGATGCCCCTCGCCATGCAGGCAGATTTACTCCGACTTCAGAGGTACTAATTTTTAGGGAATTAGTAAAACCCAGGTGTCCTCGCCAGGGTACGAACCCCGGCTGTTGCCGTGGTAAGCCAACCGCCTATCGATTGCGCTAACCGGACACCCAGACAATCTCTTCAAAGTGAATCAAGAAAAAGATGCATTGAGCTATTTGCGGGTCATCATCATTGCACTCTGAACATGTCCATCGGTGCTTAGATCCCCTCCTCAGCAATTCCCGCAGTGTCCAGCGACTGATGACTCCAGTTCTATGTTGGTTGATAAGTCTTATACGGTCACTAAGTTTCTCATTTCTGGCTGTGCCCATCTTAACTCCCATTTTCATCATCCGAAGAAGTGACGTGGATCTGTGTTCTTCCCACATCTTGGAGGGCATTGATGATGTCCGCCTGATCCATTGGTTGCCCGTCCTCAACGACAGCACAGCTAGCCAACCTGTCCGCTCTTTCATTTCCCCGTACTCCTGCATGTCCAGGGACATAGACAAAGGTGACAGAGGTATTTGGATTTCTGCAACGACTCTACCCATTGCATGCGTACAGAAACCGCCTCCACTTTTTTTATGCTCATCGAATCGCTCCGTATACATGCGTGGGTGTAGTCTTGTGACCCTAACCATTTGAATGCCTTGGTCACTGTCATCACCTTCATTGTCATGCTACTCGTGGTCATGACGTATGCACCACTGCCTTCATTAAAGATGCATTATGGAACATGTACAATCATGCTCATCGAATCGCTCCGTATACATGCGTGGGTGTAGTCTTGTGACTCTAACCATTTGAATGCCTTGGTCACTGTCATCACCTCCATTGTCATGCTACTCGTGGTCATGACGTATGCACCACTGCCTTCTTAAAGATGCATTATGGAACATGTACAATCATGCTCATCGAATCGCTCCGTATACATGCGTGGGTGTAGTCTTGTGACTCTAACCATTTGAATGCCTTGGTCACTGTCATCACCTCCATTGTCATGCTACTCGTGGTCATGACGTATGCACCACTGCCTTCTTAAAGATGCATTATGGAACATGTACAATCATGCTCATCGAATCGCTCCGTATACATGCGTGGGTGTAGTCTTGTGACTCTAACCATTTGAATGCCTTGGTCACTGTCATCACCTCCATTGTCATGCTACTCGTGGTCATGATGTATGCACCACTGCCTTCTTAAAGATGCATTATGGAACATGTACAATCATGCTCATCGAATCGCTCCGTATACATGCATGGGTGTAGTCTTGTGACTCTAACCATTTGAATGCCTTGGTCACTGTCATCACCTCCATTGTCATGCTACTCGTGGTCATGACGTATGCACCACTGCCTTCTTAAAGATGCATTATGGAACATGTACAATCATGCTCATTGAATCGCTCCGTATACATGCGTGGGTGTAGTCTTGTGACTCTAACCATTTGAATGCCTTGGTCACTGTCATCACCTCCATTGTCATGCTACTCGTGGTCATGATGTATGCACCACTGCCTTCTTAAAGATGCATTATGGAACATGTACAATCATGCTCATCGAATCGCTCCGTATACATGCGTGGGTGTAGTCTTGTGACTCTAACCATTTGAATGCCTTGGTCACTGTCATCACCTCCATTGTCATGCTACTCGTGGTCATGATGTATGCACCACTGCCTTCTTAAAGATGCATTATGGAACATGTACAACTTGTATTTATTTTTAAAAAATTTTCTGGTGATCACTTCACAGTCCTTTCAAATTCACTGCTGTCTTGAATTATTATCTTTTTCCATGAATGTTCTTGCTGCTTTGTACTTCAAACAGTTCTGAAGTATTTAAATGAATAATCGCAAGTATTGGTTTATATTGTTATAGATGTTATCACTGCCAACGAATTAAAATCCATAATTGCTCGACCGCCCATGCCAGTGGAATCATCAGAATCAGTATCTCATCTCAAAAAAAAAAAAAATAAAAATAAAAATAAAAAAAAATAAAAAAAAAAAAAAAGGTAGCTGGTCCCCATTAACTATAGTAGCCTCAGCACACACCAAAAGACATAAGGCAAAACCGCACAGAAAATGAACACAGCCATCTGTTCCCCGTCATATGATATCATTCATCATAAGCAATCAGAATATTGAAAAACGATCAAAATGGATGAAATGCACAGCTCACAGTGTGCACAGAGCACTAAACTCAGTAGCTCTGGCAGCAAGCCGGACTTGGAACATGAGGAAACTGCAACAAGGAAAACTTTTCAGACACAGGCAATAAAAGTTCCTGACACCTATCCGCTATATTGACCGGGGTAATTTCCTAGTTTGATCAGATATATTATTTCAGTTTGGAAGAGTGATGTCCCCTAAAATATGTCTGCCAAAATACAGTGGTTCTACGCATTCTTGGCGTTGGGGTCATTACGCTGGCATGTGTCACTCACACTGGCGTTTGGGTCAGCGTGGCGTTCGGGTCAGCGTCTGCGTCCAAATCGAGATGTTAATTAATAATTGGCTTATAATATATTTATAAATATTTAACACTAAAGCTAAACCTAACCCCTGGACCCAACGCCCAATCAACAGATACTCCGAAATGATTACATGCCAGCGTAATGACCCCAACACCAAGAATGCGTAGAACCACTGTATTTTGGCAGACATATTTTAGGGGACATCACTCTTCCAACTGAAATAATATATCTGATCAAACTAGGAAATTACCTTGACCGGTATTCCATATATTTAAATATAATAAAGCAATATACCCCACCTAATAATCATATTTTACACATCATTAAATACACAATGATAACATTTACTCTTGGTTAATTATGATGTAACAGTAAGGAAACTAAATGAGCACTACAATATAAGTGAAAGTTATGCTTCAATCAGTTCTTGAACTGAAATAATATCTATACTTCCCAGAAATGTTTTCACAAAAAATATGTGCTACAAATATCCATGAAGATTACTAATTAACAGAATTAGCCTTGCCCTGCATTTAGGTGGTCAGTCATTGATAGCAGATGGGGAGAGGTATGTGTATTAATACTTGCGAAGGCTGATGAAAAGCTAGATTATTGTGTTAGAATTGATCATCAACTTTATAAAGATATGATAAATATAAGGAAGAGTTTGTTGTCTCAGCCTGTGATGGAGGAAGAATGTCTGTCTGAAGCAGCCATTAAGATAAACAACACACACGGTTCCTTCCATATTCAATTAATATGTGAAAAAAAATGGTTTTAGAAAGGTCTAGCTAGAAATGAGATAAATGGGTGCCTAGTGGATTGACCTGTCATTTACTAGTGAGGTGAATGTAGGTTCATTTCCTGACAGGGCCAACAAGTTTTTCAATCAGAGGGGAAATAACAAAATCTGACCTGTGCACAACAGAGCTGCTACACTGAGGCCCTATTCTCCACACACACACAAAATGATACAAAGTTTAAATTTTAAAAAATAAATAAATGAGAAAAATGTTGACAAATTAATCTAACACAGTAGGCAGGACCTTCCAATTTAGTCTAAAAACTACCAAAAGACTATAGTTAGTGAAGCTAAATTGTGTGCATAAAAGCTTCGAGCTAGAGATACATCTCTAGAGCAGGGGTGGGCAATTGTTTATAACCTGAGGGACAGATCTGAAAACTATGCAGACACAGAAGGTCACCACATGATCACCTATTGAAGCCATTTTATAAATGACCTAATTTGCATTCACAAGCTATGATTGTAATGTAAGAGAGTGGAATGAAAGGTAGAGGTGTGAGACAGAAAAGAGGGATGGGGGAATTCAACAATAAATTATAAATAGAAAGCTTACCGATTTAATGAGAAGATTGTGCCTGAACTTCGTGCACAAGGTTGTCCATGTTTAGTGGTATTTGACTAAAAGCAAAGAACATGCGATGCATGTTTCCTAAATTTGTGTCAGTTAAGCAATTTCTTGCTTTTGATTTAGTCCACTTGAGTTTTGAAAAAAAATTGTACACAAACATAAGTGCTACCAAACAATGAAGTAACTTTTTGGGCATTTGATGTGATCATTGGATATTGTTCATGTGGGAAATGAGATGTACAGAAGTCCAGCATTTTTGAGTCCCTTCACTTTAATTTCAGAATATTTTTTTCTTGCAAATCAGCAACTTCCATTTGCATCTCTGCCAGAACAGTATTTACATCGATATCAGATGGTGTTGAGAAACATTCTAACTTATTTGTTGTGCAGACAAATCTTTGAAACACTCCACGAACTAACAGTAAATATCATTAATGGTGTCAGCATAACTGATGAAATTAATAAGAGATTTCTTCTGCTCTCCAAGCCTTATAAAACACTTAGTATTTTCCTCTTGCAGGTTATTCTCCCACAATTTCAGTTTATTTTCTGGAAAGCTTTGATATGCCTATAAAGTTTGTGTATTAGTTTTCCTTGTGTGTGTAATTTGAGATTAAGGTCATTAAAATGTAAAGTTAGGTCAACAAAAAATGCTAGCTCAGATCCACTGAAGGTCCGATAATTCTTTGACCAGACTACCCTTTATGTCCATAAAAAGTTCTACTTCAGTACATAAATCATAAAATCTTTTCAGCATTTCCCCTCAACTTAACTAGCGTACTTCACAACAGTAAAGTAGATTGCCATACTCTGAATCGACGTCATGAAGGAATTCTTGGAACTGACAATCACTGAGACCACTTGCTTTTATAAAATTGACACATGATACCATGACTGCCACGATGTTAGCAACTGTAAACACTTTGGTGCACATATTTTCTTGGTGAATAACACAATGTTAGAATGAAACATCAGGATGACATAATGTTGGAATGAAACATCAGAATGACACAATGTTGGAATGAAACATCAGGATGACATAATATAAGTGGGATTTTATTTTGCAAACTGGGCTGATTTTTGACCAGTCATAACTGGTGCTCCATCTGTTGTCACTCCACAGAGTCTGTCCCAAATTAATCCAAAATCTTAAAGAGCGAGCTCTATTGCTTTCAAAATGTCCTCGCATATTGCAGTGCCTTTGAGTGGTTGTAATGCAAATATGTCCTCCATAATGTTAAAGAATGTTATGTAGATCCAGTTTTAACATATGGATATGAATCATGGACAATAGGACAACAGACAAGAAAATCACAGGAGGCTGTAGAAATGTGGTTTTACAGAAGAGTGTTGAGAATACCATGGACAGCTAAGACGAGTAATGAAGATGTTCTGAGAGAGGTCAAAGCAAAAAGAGAGCTAATTTCCAATATTAAGAAGAAACAATCATCGTTTTTGGCCATGTTATGAGAAGGGAATAACTGGAATATATTGTAACAACTGGAAAAATTGAGGGACGAAGAGATAGAGGGAAGCACAGAGAAAAAATAACAGGCAGCTTAAGCGAATGGCTTGGCAGAAGGTCAACAACAGAAATGATAAATAACTGTAGTGATCGAAAGTTGTGGAGAGACATGATCACCTACGCCAGCAGGTCCGGTACTTAATGATGATGACAGCTCACACAAGCAGCATTCTCTGAACATTTATTCACATTGTAAAACACACTCTGCTGACCTACCAATGACTTTATATGTGCTATTTTGTTCTGCCTAACAGTGAACTATAATTGTCATGTTTGCATTGGAAGTGACATTTCAGGTTGTATTCTTTAAGAAGACATTTTGTTTCATTACGTATTTAAGACACAGGGTAGTTGTGATATCATCATTTTCAAGTACCGGGCCTGCTAGCGCAGGTGATCATGTCTCTTCACAACTTTTGATCTCAACAGTTATTTATAATTTCTGTTGTTGACCTTCTGCCAAGCCATTCTCTTAAGCTGTCTGGTATTTTTTCTCTTTGCTTCCCCCTATCTCTTCGTCCCTCAAATTTCCCACTTGTTACAATATATTCCAGTTGTTCTCTTATCATTACGTGGCCAATAAATGATGATTGCTTCTTCCTTATATTGGAAATTAGCTCTCTTTTTGCTTTGACCTCTTTCAGAACATTTTCATTACTCTTCTTAGCTGTCCATAGTATTCTCAACATTCTTCTGTAAAACCATATTTCTACAGACCCCAGTGATTTTCTTGTCTGTTGTCCTATTGTCCATGATTCACATCCATTTGTTAAGACTGGCTCTACATAACATTTAAGAACTCTTTTTCAATTGTGATATAGAATAAAGAAATAATCCAAAGTCCATCTTTCCTGGAAATATGAAATTCTGTATCCACTTTCCTCCTTTTGCCCGATAGTGCTATTATGTAGCTAATTGGTTACAACTGGTTAACTTTAAATGCATTGTTATTTAGTTAACAAATTACATAACATCCGTCCACCACTGCAATTCGTATAACCACTAGCAAGACCAATGCTAAATACAAAGACACAATCCCTTTGATCTGATCCAAGATTGTTATTGAATAAAAAAGTCCTGGCGTAAACACCACCAACTACACTCTGAAGCCATGACTTTTAGCCATCGTGACATGGATAACAAAGGCTACACCACTCTTGTGATGTCGACTAATCAACAAAATTAAAAGAACTGTTCGACGATATAGTGCCCATCATCAAAGACAATGAACTTTGCAACCCTGGCTTGTAACACATAGCAAATAATAGATCAAAGATAGAAAAATTATTTTGTTTTGTCGAACTCGTTAATCAAATTACTCTTTTTTTTAAAGTTGGTTGTGAATTTTTGTGCGTATATTTGTTACTTTCTTTTTATTTTAGCACAGGAAATGGAGTGTATAGTAATTTTCAAATCAAGCACAAGAGCTAGTCAAAATACATTGGGCAGGCCGGTTCTGGCCTGCAGGCAGTGAGCTGCCCACCACTGCTCTAGAGATTAAAGAATAATTGCATTAAACAAGATTTGAAATTAAAACTTTTTGAATTGACAAAAGGAAAATACCTAATAATGCCTATACTGAGAAGGACAATGTGGCCCACACCCACCTCCCTGGAAGAGAAACTATACGGGGCAACCGAATCACTTAAACGGCTGCCTTCATAAGAAAGTCTGGAATCCTACTCTGAATGAGCCATGATCGCAGAAGAAGAAAAATTGACAAAATGATGAATTCTAAAAGATTTCTCAAAAGCATTGGCTCCCTTACTAAGATTGAAAGGTTCACCCAGAACATTGATTTGTTGTGAGATACACCGTGAGTCTGTATAAAGTCTGCATGTGAGTCTGTATAAAGTCTGACAACACTGGAAGGATAATAGCAATGAATGGCCACTCAGAGAGTTTATTTTTTTAATTTCTGCCCTATGTGCCATCTTCATCCTAAAAGGAACTTATTAACTAACAAAAGCAGTCACCATTATTTTAATAAAATTAATCAATTTCAAATTGTTGGTTAAAATCATTCCATTGATTATAGGGATTTTGCTTGTTTAAATTTAGCCTGTCCCTGTATGAGGCTAGAGCATTTAAGATGTCAGAGAAAACCTTTGACAGGGGTAAATGATACAACATTAAAGAGGAGATAACAACTCTTTGAGCTTGGTTACATCAATGATCAAAATATGTAGAAAAAATAGAGTTGTCTGCTATGATGACATCATCAATGAAAGTGGTCTAATATAATATTCATATGTGACATCACATTGAAGTATCAATGTTGAGGCAAGGTTTCTGTGTACTGGGACCTTGTGAGGATACATTAGGTAAGGTTTCTGTGTACTGGGACCTTGTGAGGAAACATGAGACAAGGTTTCTGTGTACTGGGACCTTGTGAGGAAACATGAGACAAGGTTTCTGTGTACTGGGACCTTGTGAGGAAACATTAGGCAAGGTTTCTGTGTACTGGGACCTTGTGAGGAAACATGAGACAAGGTTTCTGTGTACTGGGACCTTGTGAGGAAACATGAGACAAGGTTTCTGTGTACTGGGACCTTGTGAGGAAACATTAGGCAAGGTTTCTGTGTACTGGGACCTTGTGAGGAAACATGAGACAAGATTTCTGTGTACTGGGACCTTGTGAGGAAACATTAGGCAAGGTTTCTGTGTACTGCGACCTTGTGAGGAAATATTAGGCAAGGTTTCTGTGTACTGGGACCTTGTGAGGAAACATGAGACAAGGTTTCTGTGTACTGGGACCTTGTGAGGAAACATTAGGCAAGGTTTCTGTGTACTGGGACCTTGTGAGGAAACATGAGACAAGGTTTCTGTGTACTGCGACCTTGTGAGGAAACATTAGGCAAGGTTTCTGTGTACTGGGACCTTGTGAGGAAACATTAGACAAGGTTTCTGTGTACTAGGACCCTATGATGAAACATTAGGCAAGGTTTCTGTGTACTGGGACCTTGTGAGGAAACATTAGGCAAGGTTTCTGTGTACTAGGACCCTATGATGAAACATTAGGCAAGGTTTCTGTGTACTGGGACCTTGTGAGGAAACATTAGACAAGGTTTCTGTGTACTGCGACCTTGTGAGGAAATATTAGGCAAGGTTTCTGTAGCAAAAATGGGTCCAATTCTTCATTCCTTGACTTGTCGTAAAAGATAATTAAAAATGACTGTGAAGGCGTTTGTGATTTCATCAAGTGAAACATAATCTGCTTACATAAATTGTGCTAAATCTATGAGTGCAAATATTGCAACCTTGCCATAAATCAGGGCAAAACAAATACAATTTTAATCTGAGTGAACAAAGTTTACTGGGAACAAGAGGAAACAATGACATCTGAAATAAAATCCTTATATAATGATGTCAATGGATAGTTAACAAAATGTGATATTTTGGTGCTTGCCCATTAAAGAAAAAACTTGAAACCAAGAGATTCAAAACTATCATCATTATCAAGTTCCATTTCTACTGGTGTAGGTAATCATGTCTTTCGAAAATATGCTTTTTACAGTTTTTAATCACAGCTGTTGACTTTCTATCCTTCCACACTCGTAATCTGTCAGGAGGGGGCCTAGTTGGGAAAACCACCCGACTGGGCTACTGACGTTCGGACAACCTGTGTTTGATTCCCGCTGGGAGCAATGTGAGTTGTACTCATGGTTTGAAAAAAAAATGCCCCCATGGTCAACCCAGCTGTTGGCAGAAATGGGTACCAGGGTATTACCCTGGGAAGGTGAGGAATGTTGTCTCGCATCGTGAGTTTCGATGCTTGAAGCCACACTATCCAGAAATCTTCGAACATTTCTAGATAGGCGGCCCAGCACATATGGGTGGAAACTCGCGTGCTAAGACACCGGTTCAAGTTTTGTACTTTACCTTTACCTAATCTGTCAGGTAATTTTCCCTCTTTACCATTTATTCTTTGCATAATTTTTCCATTTTTTACAATATGTTCAAGCTGCTACCTCCCTATAACATATCCACAAAATGATGTTTCCTCCTGATGCTAGCAATCAGTTCTCACTGTCCTTTCAGAATATCCTTGTCACTGTTTTTAGCAGTTCAACATTTTTCTGTAAAACCATATTTTAGCTGTTTACAAAAATTTTCTTGTTATTGTCTGATTCTCTATGATTTGTTTCCACAACAAGTGCTATGCCTGCTGGCACAGGTGGCATGTCTCCCCACAGCTTTCTATCTCTACAGCTGTTTATCAATTCTTTTGTTAACTTTCTATCAAACCACTCTTACTTTTATCGTATTGTTTCTGTATTCTTCCATCTTTTCTTTCCTTCATTTTTCCCTTTCAGTTGTTCACTCCTCAAAACATGGCCAAATGATGGTCATTGTTTCCTCATAATGTTGGAAACAAGCTTCCTGTTTATTTTGGCCTCTTTAAGAACACATTTTTATTACTCCTTTTAGCTGTCCATGATATTCTCAACATTCTTCTGTAAAACCACATTTCTATAGCCTCCAACAATTTCCTTATCTGTTGTCTGATTGTCCAAAAAATTGCATCAATGTTAAGACTTACTCCTTACAACACTGAAGAATTCTTTTTCTTATCTCCATTGACAAAAATGGGTTGCATAATTTCTCATTCTTTATCTGAGCTGTTCTGAACCTCACCTCTATTGTGCATCTACTTTCTGAGCTGTTCTGAACCTCACCTCTATTGTGCATCTACTATCTGAGATGTTCTAAACCTCACCTCAGTTGTGGGAGCCACGATAGTTCAGTGGTTAGTGAACTGGACTACAAAGGACAAGGGGCAGGGTTCGATCCCAACCGACGGCTTCCGGGTTCACCCAGCCTTCAATGGGTACCGGATTTTTTTTCTGGGAAAGTGAAGCGGCACGGGCGTAATACCGACCACATTACCCAAAAAATCATGTGCCGAAGGTCAGTAAAATTTATGGTCACTAACACCATATTCCCTATACGCCACTTGGCGTGACGGGGGTACTTTACTTTTTTTTTTTTTTCACCTCTGCTGTGCATCTACTATCTGAGCTGTTCTGAACCTCACCTCTGTTGTGCATCTACTATCTGAGCTGTTCTGAGCCTCACCTCTATTGTGCATCTACTATCTGAGCTGTTCTGAACATCACCTCTTTTGTGCCTCTACTATCTGAGCTGTTCTGAACATCACCTCTGTTGTGCCTCTACTATCTAAGATGTTGGACATACAACATATGTCAGAAATAACTCTTAATAAGGCAGATTCTCAAATGGGAATCAGAGGGTAAAAGAAAAAAGACTGATCTAGAGAAGCACTATCCAGAACACTGAGGTGAAAGGTAAAATCACAGCTCCTTTGCTGAGATTGAGCAACTTGCCCAGAACAGAGACACATGGCAAGGTATAATATACGGGTCCTGTGCAAAGATTGTCAGACATAGAGAGCCTAGAATTTCTATGTGCCTCTTTGGCTTAAAAGCATAATAGATAGAGAGAAGTATACAAATAAGAACAGAGCGGACACAACAAACACAACAAGAGACATGCTCAGAAGATAGAACATAATTTCTTAATAGTGAACACATTGATCAAATTAATAACACTGAAGATTTTTTAAAAATGTTCCGTTACTTAAAAAAATGTGAACTGAAGAACACAGTGCTGAAGGTAATTGAAATGTATATCAATCTGACATCTCTAACAGGAAAATAATGAAAAACTTTATACAGAAAAAAGCATAAAAACATTTTTGTTCTAATCAGGATTTGGTCTATAGTGTCAATTATTGGTAAAATGATCTTTTGAAGCTTCTTAGTGCCTTTATTTCTTCCATTATCAAATTCCATCCTTTCTCACATTTGTTTCAAAATTGTATATCAGTATACATTTTTGTTCATATTAATATCACATAATTTAATACAATATGGTAAACCAGTTACTTCATGTACGTTATAACACTCTATTTATTACAATCTTTTTGTCACTGATGATGAAAGTAGCTGATGTGTGCTTGCTACACTGAAAACAACACAAATATGACAACTAAGCTAGAGACAGAAAGATGTCCACCCTCTTCCCTCCACTGCTACATCGGTACATTGCTGAAGAGATACGTGACAGACTCTCCATTGTGTGTACGTCTGATGGCTTCAGCCAAGATTATGGAGATGTCTTGGCACTGGGAAATAATAGTAAAATAAATTACATGCAAATTTGATTAAATGAACAATATATTATTTGCTCTCTTCTGCATTTGCCTAATTATTATGTTCCTTTCTAATTTGCCCTCAAAAGGGCATGTTGCATTGTGGTGGCTTACAGCAAGTTACAATATTTGACCTCCCAGTCCAACACATAGACTTCAACACATTTTTGGGTGCCAGATCTGTCCTCCCTCTTTGCTCCCTACATACTTAGTCAGGTTTAACTTCAAACTCTTTAACTATTTTATTTTAAATTTTAAACTGTAGCATAAAAGATTTAATTATATAAATTTAAAGTATTAATTATTGACTTACATATTTATGTTAGTATCAAACAAATAAGCAGTAACAATATAAGTATACCTGCAATCTCCTGATGTTAATGAATGACAAATAAGCTTAATTATTTTCACAAGAGGAGACATACAATAATTATATAGACAATAATAATTCTCAGCATCAGTGCTGTGATCTTTCCAAGGTTTTGTTCAAAAGTGACATCAACTATTTTTTTTTATTACTTTCAACACCTCTCAGTTAAATTATCAATCTTCATATATATATATATATATATTTTATTTATTTATGCATATATATGTATGTATGCCTGTGTGTAAATACACATATATGCGCTCACATAGCAAAGTGGAAAAAAAATAGATGAGTAGCACCGTGTTTAGTACATTGCAGCTCAGAGCACCTGTCTTCAGAATGCAATTATACTACTGACTCCATAGCATTTGATTTCTGATTCTCAATTTGGTGGTGTTTTAAATTATAACAGTGTTGGTATTGTTTCTTCTGTACAGATCATGCAAACAATGAATTGATGGGGAAATTAGAAACATTAAAGAAAAACACAACATCATGTGAGATGAACAGTGAGGCCAAGGACTGCAAACTACATCGCCCTTTGGCACAGAAATGCAAATAAGGAAGGAAAGAAAAAGAATCGTTTTTCGTGAACTTCTCAAAAGGCAGCAGTTATCTGTAGTCAGAGTCTTTCTCCCCTAGGATAGTAGTCTTGTGTCTTTCCTAATCTCTGAGTTTTTAATCAAGAAAAATGAAAGCACCCGATCTCACCATGTGGTGACAACATATAGGGAATATGGTGACAACATATAGGGAATGTGGTGACAACATATAGGGAATATGGTGACAACATATAGGGAATGTGGTGACAACATATAGGGAATATGGTGTTAGTGCCAGAAAGAGATCAAAAGATTAGCAATAGCAACACAAAAATGAGACGCCATGAAGAAAATGAGCACACTACCAGCAAGGCAGTAAAATTAAAATTACTAAGGACATGTATCTTCCCGAAAGCAACATATTGTTGTGAATCATGGACAATCTCGTAAACAGCAAGGAAGAAGATCAATCCATTTAAAACAAAATACTCAGAAAAATCCTTAAGATACCTTGGATAATGAAAAGAGCAATGAAGACATATTAAATGATTTAAACATTAAAAAGAACTGGCTTCTAAACACCATTCTACAGAGTAAATTTAAATACTCTGGCCATGTCAAAAGACACAGTGGGCTGGAAAGAACAGTAATGGAAGGCATGGTTCCTGGATGACAGATACATCAGGGGTACACCAAGGAAAAGGTTTCAGGACATCAAGGAGACCTTTCCATAATAATCCTCAATTATATGATGTAACTATAATGCTCTTCCTGCTTGGATTTTCACTTAACCAGGTCATGTGCATTGTGTGAAATTTTGAGTTATTGGCTGTATGCATGGCAACCATTATTGTTTGGTAAATCATGTTTGTGTTTTCTTTTCTACAGTTTGCTGCCATGTTTGGGTTTTCTTTGTCAATCAGATAAGGAACATTTTCTGGTTTAAAATTGTTATCAGGCAGGCAGTTATGGAAATGTGTATCTATACGATTTATAAGTTCTGAAAGAGAATTAGATTGAATTAAAAATAAAGTAGATTAAATAATTATTTAATTAAACAGCTGTGACCTGTAACTAGACAGCCTATGATAACCTGCACCAACAAAGCAATAGACAGAATGGAATGGTGCTACATGGTAGCTAACCTTCAATGCAGAGGTGTCACTCAATGATGATGATGACCTGTAATATGCTGTCTCCTAATAATGATATTAAATCACAACACTCAGCTGAGAAACCACACAACTTTATAAAAAAAAACAGTTGTTTTCCTCAATATTAGTTTGGTGAAGACACTTCTTTTGAATTAAATCAAAATAGTAGGGTCTTTAGCACTAGGCAATGATAAAAATAATGGTGCTTGTATTCTTCCAATTATGGTTTAGATTACTTTGGTTCATCATCTTTTCTATCATACTTTGTGTCTTTTTTTCAACACTTGTTTGACCATATTGCTCAAATGTCACTGACAAACATTAATGCTGTGTTCAAACTGTGATAGTTGATGACTGAATACCCAGTTTTTTGTAGTTGGATTAATTTCAGCTTTTGAGGCATGAGCTACATTACACCTAAACATACTGACCACAAAGACAAGAGATTCTATATTAGCCAGCCCTGTGGAGTGTCTATTCAAAACCACCAATGGTTGTTTACTGCTTAATGTAAACAGAACCAGATACATAAGAAGTATTTTGTCTCAATCAGTTTAAATTGACAGAGCTAGTATAAGTGTAGTTAGTTAGCCTATACAAGTTTATTGATAGAATTATAAGAAGTTTGAAGATGCTAGTGAGGCATTTCTTGACCAAGTGCTGAATATGTGTACAGCCAGGCATGTTCACCTGGGTTTTAACATGCACGAACACACATATACACTGTATATGCTCACGGAAAATGTTAGTGTGCAATACTTTATAGGTCACTGTGGTCGGGTGAAAGAGTTTTGCTTTTACTTAATAATCATTACAGCAGTCAGGAATGCTTTCTATCATTAATACAACATTGATTGAAATTTCCCATGAATATTGGTTATTGGTTATGGAAGGCCTCGGTTTCACAGCAAACGAATTAAAATCCATAAATGCTCAACCGCCCGTGCCAGTGGAATCATCCGAATTACTAACTCATCTCCCAAACAAAGAAAGGTAACTGTAGTCCCCATCGTAGCAGTCTCAGCACACGCCAAAAGACATAAGGCGAAACCGCGCAGAAAGTGAACACAGCCAACTGTTCCCTGTCATACGATATCTTCATTCATCGTAAACAAGCGGGATATCGAAGCAGGATCAAAACGGATGAGACACACAGCTCACGGTGTGCACAGAGCACTTAACTCAGTAGCTCCTGCAACAAGCCGGACTTGGAATATGAGGAAACTGCAAGAAGGAACACTTTTCAGACATAGCCTTCAATGGTTCCTGCCGCCTATCCACCATATACCATGGGAGTTCACGTCCTCCCGAAAATGATGATCGTCATAGCACTTGATGATGTTAGGCCGTCATTGATGACTC
The DNA here is from genome assembly GCA_032433765.1 of Megaustenia siamemsis. NCBI lineage: Eukaryota > Metazoa > Mollusca > Gastropoda > Stylommatophora > Ariophantidae > Megaustenia > Megaustenia siamemsis. Next base: position 57,271,188 of record JAVIAB010000001.1, read on the forward strand.
CAATTCCAAACATATAGACACACAGTGGTGGTAAGTTATCATTTCCAATCCAACAGAAGCCACATGACCTGTAGTTAGTAAAACCACAGAGAGAATATGATTTTGTGACCTTCACTGATTCACTCTTAGATGTGAATGTGTAGTTTACAAAAGAGGAGAAGTTTTCAACTACAGTGATCCCATTTAAGGCAATTCTGGGATAGCAAGGCAAGTCTCCCATGAATATATTGGGTGCTATATGAAAAGAAATTGGCAGGAAACTGATGCAAGTGTGTTGCATGGTGCCATGGGTTGGTAAACAAGTGTTGCACTTTAGGATGAAGGAGTCAAGGCACGAACCTGAAAACTGATGTTCAATTATTTTCTACATACTGTCCCCTAACAATGATGCCCTTCTATCATTGCTCCTTCACCTTCCAGATTGTAGAACTCCTCAAAACTGGGGCTGAACCATGGCTCCAGGTCAGGAATCAAATCCTACATTTCTCTTTCACATGGATTTAAACCAATAGTGTGTCTATAATGATACAATGCATTCCAGTATGCCATCATTTTTCTTATTAAAGTGCTAAATTCTTTGACCACACGCACGCACGCACGCACGCACGCACGCACGCACGCACGCACGCACGCACGCACGCACGCACGCACGCACGCACGCACGCACGCACGCACGCACGCACGCACGCACGCACGCACGCACGCACGCACGCACGCACGCACGCACGCACGCACGCACGCACGCACGCACGCACGCACGCACGCACGCACGCACGCACGCACGCACGCACGCACGCACGCACGCACGCACGCACGCACGCACGCACGCACGCACGCACGCACGCACGCACGCACGCACGCACGCACGCACGCACGCACGCACGCACGCACGCACGCACGCACGCACGCACGCACGCACGCACGCACGCACGCACGCACGCACGCACGCACGCACGCACGCACGCACGCACGCACGCACACACACACACACACACACACACACACCACACACACACACACACACACACACACACACACACACACACACACACACACACACACACACACACACACACACACACAATACTTTCCATTATGATATGGAACCTGAGTAATTTTTATTTAGATTTTCTTGTTTTCTGTACCATCCAGTTTTGTAGGACACAAATCATTTGTGTGAATTTCTGTATTTTTCTCTTCTTAAAATTACTATACACATACACTGTACATACAATAAAAAAAACTGAACCTGTTTATTAAACATGAGCTTGCCAATAAAATCTTACCTAACTACATTTGAACCTACATAAATGCCATCATTTTTTGCCCTCGCTGCTAACGATAAGGTGGTGTGTGTGTGTGTGGTATGCTGTACAAATCTGTCTCTTTGAAATATGGAAGTTATATATAAAATGCTATATAACAAACTGTCCATTACCACTTTAATCCAACACATAAAAAATTACAAAACTGCAAGTTGTTAGTAAAAGATAAACTGTATTAGTTCTGTGTATATATATTTATATATATATAGTATAATTTATAGACAAACTTCTTATTTCAATATTCAGATTAAATTGATGGAATAAATGTTTACATAAATTAAAAAGAAGAAGAAAAACAATTATTATATACAGCAGATATTTTAAGCACCAAACAGGAAACTAAATTCATAAAAGACTTTTACAAGAAAAAAGAAATAATCAAAGCATAATATCTAGTATTTAGCAAACAAATGCAAGTATAAATTTACGTAGGACTACAGTAATAATGTTTAGATAGCACCGTGGTAGTAATTTTAACAACAAACAACTACATATTAATTGTACAAAACATGGCAAAAACTTGACAGTACAACCAGAAATTCAGGGAATAAGTCCAAGTAAATCAGCAGAAATAATTTAAAAACATAATTTTTTTGGAAAATTAGTTCAAAAGAACTTCATAGAATTCATATTATAAGAACTGTATCAGCAGTATAAAAGAATTATGTTCATTTTACCCACACAGCGTAAAAACACATGAACTGATCATAATGCCCTCACAATTTTACTAAAATAATTAAACCACTACACTTTACAACTGTTCCGCAGAATAAACATGCTCAACTATTTATTTATTTATATTATTATCCAGACTTATTTTATCCTTCTTGCAGTGAAGATTTGGATGCTGATATGTTCCTTACTCAGATAGTTATATCTCATTAGATGATGTGAGCCCACACTCCATAATGATCTCTCAAATGTTGTTTATCCATATATCTTTTGATCTCCCTCATATTCTAATGACATAGATGATAATTATGGATAAAAAACTTTAAATCAGGTGGATATGGGACTTGGTCCAAAGTAGGATAATTATTCTACTTCCTATTAAGGAGTGGGAGCCGCGACAGCTCAGTGGTTAGTGAACTGGACTACAAGGGACAAGAGGTAGGGTACGATCCCAACCGACAGCTTCCGGGTTCACCCAGCCTTAAATGGGTACCGGATTTTTTTCTGGGAAAGTAAAGCGGCACGGGCGTAATACCGACCACGTTACCCCAAAAATCATGTGCTGAAGGTCTGTAGAATGTATGGTCACTAACACCATATTCCCTATACGCCACTTGGCGTAACGTGGATACTTTACTTTTTTTTACTATTAAGGAGTGAAACAGAAAACTATGACCCGTACATCATATGATGACTGCACTGGTACATGCTGCCTTTAATCTCCAACCTCCTCACTCACACACTGTCCCCAGATAATGGGACGAAGCTGTAAAAGATACTTGAACATTTATTTTTAAAAGTCTCTTTATTGTCGCAAACAAACAAAATTGACTTCAAGACTTCATTATTCAGCATAAAAAAGTATTATCACACCTACTAACAATCAACAAATACTTCAAAACAACAAATCTAGAGTACATCCTTGGAAAAGATGGATAGACAGAATACTATAGTTCGTTCACAAATTTGTGCTCACAGAGTTGATCAATTATGTCGGAAACAATTATTTCGTTTGATGAATTTCTGTAATTCTTTTTCATGAAATCTGATTTTTTTCACCAACCTTCAGATTTTATAACATTTAAGTACAAAAGTAGTCTGAATTTTGCACAAATTGTTTTTTGTTAAATAATTTTTGGAAAATATCAAACCGTGTGCTATAAACATTAGATTTTAAATTATGTTTATTTAGATAGTAAATTATGTTTATTTAGATAGTAAATTATGTTAATTTTCTAACAATGCAAGCCAAAGGCGTATCCGTATTACAATGAATAGGGCAAAATTTTTCATTTGATTTTATATCTTCGTCATAGAGATAGGTAAACTTCCTTGCTTGACCGTCGCCTCTGCAGAGTCAAAGTTCTGTCCCATCCATCGATTGAAAGACTTTCTATCTATATTTAGAGCTGCCATGTTCTGTTTTCTGTTTTTTTTTTATATCGTAATATAACCGACCCCTTTTAGATTCCTTGCAAAAGTGCATGTACAATAAACACAGTTACCTTTTGCATAGTGATGAATTTACACTTTAAACTCTTCATGGTTTTAAAAATCAAGCAGTCACCTCACAACAGCTTACAAATTATCACACATACAGAAATATTCATCAATAGTAAAAATTTTGTCAAAATACGTCTCTCGACCAATTTAACAAGAAACCAGAAATGAAAACCACAGTGGCGTGCGTCTTACAAGTTAAGAGTGCGAAATGGTGCTAAGATTGTGTGGTGTGCATGTGAAATTTGCCTTTTTAATTGGTGAGTTGATTACAACAAATGTGGGTATTGTAAAATCCTAAAATTTAGGACAAGCAAGAAAATCCTATTTTTATATACCCCAAATAAGCAAAAATCTATCCTAAATGCATGACAGTAGGGCAAAAAATCAGACTGAAGGTCGGTGAAAAAATAAGATTCCATGAAAAAGAATTACAGAAATTCATCAAACAGTTTCCAGGATAATTAATAAACTCTGTGGGCACGAATTTGTGAACGAACTATAGAAAGACTTTGTAATGTGACAATGAAGAGACCAATAAATAAGCTAAAGATCATAACTATAACTCCAAAGCTGAAAGGCAAATGTGAATGAAAAGAAGAAGCCATCAACAATTTTCATGAAAGAGTCAAGAAAAGTAAATCATACAATACAAATATTGTTTAGAGGGGAACTAATACAAAACAATAAGAGAAAATAAATAAGAATGCAGGTCTAATAACAGATTTTGTCATCAAAATAACATTCAATCTCTCAGCTATTTTCCTTTGGGAGTGTTACAGTTTCATGCAGAGCATGTATATTTTTGATATAATCATAGTTTGCATAACTAAAACTGTTTACTGAAAACCTTTATCAACAGAGGTTAATTTTGTTGTTGCACAAGGATTATCACTATTTCTGATATCTAAAAATTATCTCCAATGTTTACAAGCAAATTCTCTACCTCTTGAAAGAAAAATAAACCACATACGACAGTTAAAATACTCAGCCTTTTCTTTAAGTACAATTACATGTCTTCTCAATATCTTTATCTTGACAACATAAGGAAAGTTTCAGAAAATGCAAATTAAAAAATAATAATAAAAAAATGAAGTTTGAAGGTTACCAAACCTATAAAGATGCACAAATAATAAATGAATTGTTTAACGTTCAGCATGGTCAAATAAAAATATAGCAATGTCACAGATTTAGAAGATCATTGGAAACCCTTACCATCATGGCTGAGAATATAAACATTGCATTAATAGAAGGATATTGAAAATAGAGGTGGAATTAAGAATATCTAATTCAGCGCCGCATAAAGAACTTCAATGAAAACAGGATTGAAAGACTGTGGTTAAAAGCTGAAATGACAGACTGCAATAATTAAAAAAACAAAAATAAAACACTCGTAGTTTTGATGTGACAATAAAACAAAAGACAAATTGATTTTAAAAATTAAAACAGTTCAAATACAATTTAATATTACACCCTGACTTAAAGAAATATTAGGCAAATAAAAAGGATGCTATAAATCTTGCTTCTTTATGTTTTTTAAGCCACTACAATTTTTTTTTGCATAAAAATGTAAGCAAAGCAGTTACAATGAAACAAACACCAACTGCTATATAAAGGCACACAAGTTTTACTGACAAAACAAAGGATGTCATGTGTATAGAGGAATGTTGCGTTATTGTCCATATACTAATTTTCAGGAACATTGATACATTGGTAATGTGGTTGGCACAACGTCAGGCTAGATCTTTCTGCTGGCACCCATTTCAGAGGCTGGACTAAACCTGAGGCAGTACTGGTCTGAAAAGAGCTTCCTCACTATTCAGAATTAGATGACAAGGTTCATCAGTGAAGTGCACTCTGGGTGGTTAATGTGCTCGTTTCCTGATCAGAATGGTTGTGGTTTGATTCCCAGAAGTGGCAGATTTTTTTTTTAGATTGACAAGGCTCCGGGGTTCATCCAGCCTCTAGAAAGGGTACCAGAGATTTTTTTAGATAACTAAAGGCAGCCTGGCATGATCACATCGCCCACAAATGATTCTGTCTTTTTTGCTATTGAGGCTGAATCCTTTATTTATTGTATATAAGAAACTGAAAGAGTAGATGCAGTATTTAAAAAGCTAGTAAAAGTAAAAGTAAAGTACCCCCCGTCACGCCAAGTGGCGTATAGGGAAATATGGTGTTAGTGACCCTATATTTTACAGACCTTCAGCACATGATTTTTGGGGTAATGTGGTCGGTATTACGCCCGTGCTGCTTTTACTTTCCCAGAAAAAATCCGGTACCCATTTAAGGCTGGGTGAACCCGGAGCCGTCGGTTGGGATCGAACCCTACCCCTTGTCCGTAGTAGTCCAGTTCACTAACCACTGAGCTATCGCGGCTCCTACTAATTTTTAGGGAATTAGTAAAACCCAGGTGTCCTCGCCAGGATTACGAACCCCGGCTGTTGCCGTGGTAAGCCAACCGCCTATCGATTGCTTAAAAAGCTAGGGCTTACTTTATTTATAACTATTTCATATAAAACAAAAAACTCTTTTGCTTTGTCTTTTCAATAGCCTTTCATCGAATGGTTTTGCGTAGATTTCTCCGGATGAGTTTTTCCTCACAATTACTGTCTTCTTGGTGTTCAAATAATCAAGAAGAGCTCATAGATTTGTTCCAGTTTGATAAATTTATTTAAAAATGGAGGAATTAAAATTTTTTTTTTTAATTTTTAAGTTTTTGACAAAGGTCTCCAGGATAATCAGCTTTTGGATAATCTAGTCTACTGTATCTTACATATTTTTTCTGTTTCTTCTAACTATAGATTAGAAATTGAGAGAAGAAGAAAGCAGAGAAACAAATAAGTCAGTCAATTTCCAAGAATGACAAAGTAGGTTACCAATAAAAGAAATAATGAAGGAATGTAGAGACAAATTTGTGGGGAAAAATGAACACCTATACAACAGACCATACACTTGAAAATGATGGTAAATTTATGATAAGAGATGAGTTGAATTCTTGAATCTGTAGCTACCTATATTTTATTACATTAACTGTACACATACACACAGATATGAGTGTATATCTGTGTGTATATACATATCTGTGTGTATGTGTACATCTGTATGTATATAAATATATATAAATAAATCACTATTGCTGACCTAATATATTGAAATGGAAACATAAAATTACATTTTTCTATGAATGTAATGAAGTAAATAATTTTCCTTAAAATAATATTTAAAAAATAACATTCAAAGACCTGGAACTTAATCCAATCAATTGCAAATCACATTATTAAAAAAAATTATTTTATAACCATAAGACCATGTTAATGCTCACACAATGAATTTGAAGAAATTATTGAAAAGCTAGTTATTTAAATGCATGTATTTGGTTAAACACAGCTAATTACAGACACCTTTGAAAAAAAATAATAAAAGGTCACTGCTATTTTGTAGATTTGAGGATTTAAAACAACCAAAATATAATAAAAACTGCTGAAAATAATATAAGGACAAATTAAAAAATAGAAAAAAATGGTATGTTAGAAGCTTTATGTGATTAGTGGACGACACAGATTAAACGACGTTTCGGCCCAATAGACCTTCAGCAGGAACAAACAAAAAAAACACACACACGGATATGTAATGTAAAACTAATAACGAAACATCCAAAACAAAAATAATTGAAATATCCTCTATACCTTTTTTCTGCGCTCCTTACCCCTCATTTGTTTTTACTGTACCTCACTCTCAGACATCTCACTCTTACCGCCTTTTGAGCACCTGTTAGTCTACTGTTCTATTCATTCTCCTTTGTGTTTGCACACTGACCCCCTGTGTGAACTCCTCTGGTTCTGTGTGCATTTGCGCACATTTCTGCGCATTCACGACAGCCACACTCAGGTTACCATTTCCTTTTCATTTTGACCTCAGCCTGACACACAGGATAGTCATTTTTATTTTCTTTAACATATTTCAATTATTTTTGTTTTGGATGTTTCGTTATTAGTTTTACTTACATATCCGTGCGTGTGTTTTGTTTGTTTGTTTCTGCTGAAGGCCTATTGGGCTGAAACGTCGTTTAGTCTGTGTCGTCCACTAATCACGTAAAGCTTCTAACATACCATTTTTTCCTATTTTTACATTTTTCCTTACATTCAGCTTTACTGCAGCTTCACATTATTATACATTCATTTGCATTTCTTTGCCTTAACCCCTGAAAATAATATAACTTTTAAAAATGATACACGATAAAATTCTCTGGGTATTTAAAAACAAAGATATTTTACTACGGATTAAATATCACAACAAATTGAGAAGCAGAGATTCAAACACTAGGACAGTAACGAAATGCTGAAAATCTTATTAAAATAATATATATTTTTAGCAGGTAGATGAAAATGTTTTATTGTCATTGCTATGATATAGATATTATAACAAAATTAGTTAACAAACATAGAAATTCTATCATTAACAATTGCCATTAAATTCTGAAAATAATTGTTTAAACATATAATAAAATGTTTTATTAACATTAATCAATGGCCACTTGGTATGAGCATCATAAACAAAGTAAGGGCATAAATTGAGATTCGCTCATTGAGAATAACATTCACTTGATGATACATTTTAATTAACCACGGTATTGGCTAATTCAACAATATGTAGTGTTCAAAGAAATGTATATCTGGTCAGTACATGCCATTTTGTTCAGTTTATCATAGACACTAAAAATAACATCCATGTTGATTTGATTTGTAATTTGATAGCAGTAACAGCAAAATATGCTTGGAAAAAATAGATGGAAACAGAGATGATGAAGACATTGAGCAATTGTAAGACAAGAGGAAGAATAGCATAAGCAGCCTCATTAAAAAAAATTCAGTATTATTGAGAAAAATCATCAGAATACTGGAACAGTAACATTTGCCTTTAAAAATAATAATCATCTTCATCAAGTACCGGGCCTGCTGGCGTAGGTGATCATGTCTCTCCACAACTTTTGATCTCGGCAGCTATTTATCATTTCTGTTGTTGACCTTCTGTCAAGCCATCTCTTATGCTGTCTGGTATTTTTTCTCTTTGCTTCCCTCTATCTCTTCTTCCCTCAATTTTTCCAGTTGTAACAATATATTCCAGTTGTTCTCTTCTCATTACACGGCCAAAAAATGATGATTGTTTCTTCCTAATATTGGAAATTAGCTCTCTTTTTGCTTTGACCTCTCTCAGAACATCTTCATTACTCTTCTTAGCTGTCCATGGTATTCTCAACATTCTTCTGTAAAACCACATTTCTACAGACTCCAGTGATGTTCTTGTCTGTTGTCCTATTGTTCATGATTCGCATCCATATGTTAAGACTGGCTCTACGTAACATTTAAGAACGTTGATAAAAATGGATTGCATAGTATCTTCCTCATTTTTTGGAAAGCTGCTTTTGCCTGAGCCATTCTGCATCTCACTTCTTTTGTACATCTTCCGTCTGAGGTTAACAAATTTCCTAAATATTTAAATTCATTTACCTGTTTTATTATTGTTCCACTTGTCTTTATTTGAGCATTGAGGTAATGTCTTTTTCTTTGTTGTTACCATTACCTCTGTCTTTTTGCTATTAAGGCTGAGTCCTTTATTTTTGCTTTCTTTCACTATAATGTCCAACATTCCTTGTAACTCATTTTCACTCTTAGCGATTAAGACTGTATCATCAGCATACCTTAGATTATTTATATTATGACCTCCAATTGTTATTCCAGGCATGCCCCTTATGGATCTTAAAATAATTGCACTATAAATATTAAACAAATCTGGTGACAGCACACAACCCTGTCTAACACCCTGTTTTATTTGTTGAAACATTCCCAATTGGTTTCCAGTTCTTATGGCCTCTGTTTGTTGCCAGTACATGTGCCTTATTATTCTCAGATCTGTGCTGTCTACGTTTATGCTTTCTAAAATGTTGATTATTTCTTGGTGCTTTACTTTGTCAAATGCCTTGGTGTCATCTATGAAACATAGGTATAGATCTGTTTTCACCTCTATGGCTCTTTCTACTAAAGATCTTATAATATAAATGGCATTGCTTGTTCCTTTATATCTAACAAAACCACACTGTTCATCGCTAGTTTCTGGACTGATTTTGTTTCGTACTCTTCGCATGATGATTCTTAGTAATATCTTAGTCATATGACTCATAGGGCTTATTGTGCAATGATCATCACATTCAATTGCACCCAATTTCTTTGGTAGGGCTATGAATATTGATTTGAGCATGTCGTCTGATATATATCCACGGTTGTAGATATCATTCAATATTTTTGTTATTATTTCTATTCCAAAATCACCCATGGCTTCAATCTCTTCTTTAGTTATATTATCTGGTCCAGGAGCTTTGCCTGCTTTCATATTGCGCAAGGCGTCTTCCACTTCTTCTCTGAGTATTTCTGGTCCTTCTCCATTATCCTTAATATTTACTTCCATTCGTTCATCATTATAAAGATCTTTAATGTATTCTGTCCATCGTTCCCTTATGTTTTCTTGATCAATCAAACAGTTCTCCTTCCTTTGATCTTGACATCCAGTTTTTGATTGCATTTTTCTTCCTGTTAATTCCTCAATTTGTTTGTATATAGCTTTAGCATCTCCTTTTTGTTGCATTTCAATCTCTTTGCATCTCTCTTTTAGCCATGCTTCTTTTGCTTCATTGCATTTTACTACAATTTCTTTATTTAATCTCTTATACTCATCTTTATTTCCTTTTATTTCTTTTTCTTGTATCCATTAGCTGCAAAATTTCATCTATTTCTTTCTTGAATTTGTCAAAAATAATAACAGAAAGAATAATAAAAGAAAAATCACTACTTGTTACTTACTTTAAAAAATAGCACACATACATACGTCAGTCATGACCAACTAGAAATAGGTTTATGATGCAAACTATATCAATATCATCATTATCAAGTACCGTGCCTGCTGGCATAGGTGATAATGTCTCTCCATAACTTTTGATCTCGACTGTTATTTATCATTTCTGTTGTTGACCTTCTGCCAAGCCATTCTTTTAAGATGTCCGGTATCTTTTCTCTTTGCTTCCCTCTATCTCTTATTCCTTTGATTTTTCCAGTTGTTACAATATATTCCAGCTGTTCCCTTCTCATTACATGGCCAAAAAAATTGATGATTATTTCTTCCTAATATTGGATATTAGCTCTCTTTTTGCTTTGGCCTCTTTCAGAACACTTTCATTACTCTTCTTAGCTGTCCATGGTATTCTCAGTATCCTGCTGTAAAGCCACATTTCTACAGCCTCCAGTGATTTTCTTGTCTGCTGTCCTATTGTCCATGATCCACATCCATATGTTAAGACTGGATCTACATACTATTTAAGAACTCTTTTTTCTGTTTCTATCTTAATATAGAAAAACGTATATCCCTTTTAAATACCTTTAATAAGTGTCATGAACAGTAAAATACAACAACTCAGATAAAATAAAAAAAGAACAAATCTGGTGAGAGAGGATCATCATGATCAGATTTTGTTACATCTAACTTTCTTTAAGCTTGTCAAGCATGGATCTTAACAGCAGAATTACAAATGTAAAACAAGAACTTAAGATGATGTGCTTGCTAGCCCAAAGAATCTTGGTACCTCACATTTTGATCACATTACCAATGACATCTCATATTTAGATCACATAACCAATGACAACTCATATTTAGATCACATAACCAATGACAACTCATATTTAGATCACATAACCAATGACATCTCATATTTAGATCACATTACCAATGGCATCTCATATATAGATCACATAACCAATGACATCTCATATTTAGATCACATAACCAATGACAACTCATATTTAGATCACATAACCAATGACATCTCATATTTAGATCACATAACCAATGACAACTCATATTTAGATCACATAACCAATGACAACTCATATTTAGATCACATAACCAATGACATCTCATATTTAGATCACATTACCAATGGCATCTCATGTATAGATCACATTACCAATGACATCTCATATATAGATCACATAACCAGTGACATCTCATATTTAGATCACATAACCAATGACATCTCATATTTAGATCACATAACCAATGACATCTCATATTTAGATCACATAACCAATGACAACTCATATTTAGATCACATAACCAATGACAACTCATATTTATATCACATAACCAATGACATCTCATATTTAGATCACATTACCAATGGCATCTCATGTATAGATCACATTACCAATGACATCTCATATATAAATCCCATTACCAATGAAGAACTCCAACACATAATTTGAAAAGAATTTTCTCAGTATAATGATCTCCTCACCATTAGGAAGAAGCAAAAACTGGTTAACTCATATAATACACACCAGGTCTGTCAAAAACTGATGCAGGGAACTGTGATGGTAGTAAGATGAAGAGGAAAAAAAGAAGAGCTAGATTGACAACATCAAGGAATCACCAGCACATGGGTGGCAGTGTGAGACAGAGAGTACTTCAGAGAAAAGCTGCAATCTTTAATGCAACCACCAGTTACTCTCCGAGTCATGGGATTGACAAAGACAAAAAACATATTCTTCTAATAACAACAGTGTCACATGAGCTTTTATAATAATAGTACAGTTATATATTTACATATTGAAATGTCACTTATAATATTTCATTAAAAATTAAGCACACAGCGGATTAAAATGAATACACATGTTCAAGGTTAAAAATTGCTAGAGTCTTTCCTGTCACAAAGGGTTTATTTAATGAATTCTAAACATATACATGTGTTACTGGGGCCTATTGAGGGAAGTAAAGGATAGAGACACTGTGACCTTTCAGGCATGCTTTAAGAGGCGGCTAAGTAAGTTGATCGATGGCTTGATAAGCTGTCATTGTAAAAAGTATTGTTATGGAAACAGAGCCATATATTTTAGAAGCAGTGATCTTTGCAATATGTGCCATTTTGGCATGCAAGGTTTCTGTTTTTAAGATTGTAGTTCTGCCCTATATGCCATCCTCGGCTTGAAAGGACAATAGATAGATAGAAACATATTTTTATAAATGTAACTATATTTTACAGTCAATCTGCTAAGTTCATGATGTTTAAAAAATGCAATGTAAATATGATTAAATGTATAAATAATCAACAAACTTAACTGTTGCTAACATTAATGTTTTACTATTTACCAAAACACTTCACAGTAAAAAAATATGTGTCAATGGAATTACTTCAGCTTCTATCTTTTCTGCAAAGCCGGTATGCAATTATGTCAAACTAACTCTGCCTGACTTGATCATATTGGTACATGACCAAACAAATAAGATACTGATTCTCCATTATGGGTTCTTCTAACAGCCTCTGCCAGAATCACTGAGATATCCACCAACTGAAAAGAGGGCAAAAGATCAAAATAATCATTTTTAAATCAATGTAGATACACGAATGTTTTTAGAAGCAAATAATGTTATCTATAATTTGACAATAAAGCAAAATATAACAGGTAAGCTGTGGTTAATTATATTAAAATGTGTACAACAACACTAAGCAGCAGGCAAGTCAAGCATGGCTGTAATTACGATTTTAATTTAATTTGTAAACTTTCACAATTACTTTTTATAGATATAAATCTACATTTAATACCATCAAATCGTAACTTTACTCTATCATACTCTATCATTTCACTGCCATAATGACATGTTTCTCTTTTCTTCATCTCTAATTTTTCACATCATCCATTAGCACCTGATGTAGCCTTTGAGCATGCAGTCCTCTAATAGGTGACTACAAGTCACGAGTTGCACGGTCCAGTCAGTGTTTGATTATGATCTGGCAATTTCCATACGGATAAAGTTGCAATGTAAGTACATACAGCAAAAGATAAATTAATCCTAGAATACTGCCTGATTGGTTTAAGGGCAAAAGATAAATTAATCCCAGAGTACTGCCTGATTGGTTTAAGGACAAAAGATAAATAATCCTAGAATGCTGCAACTAACAAGTCTTAAAACAATTAAAAATGAAAAGAAAACTACTAAATACAATTCAAACAAGACAAATTAGATTTTTGGGGCTTGTTAAAAGACACAACAGCTTACTAAAAGTATCTTGGAAGGGAAAAATATAAGGTAAAAGAAGCAGAGGCAGACCAAGACTAACGTGAATGAGTAACACCAAAAGATGGATAGGTCAGCCTATGACAACCTACACCATCAAAGCAAGAGACAACCGAATGGCGATCCATGGTAGTCAACCTTCGATGCGGAGACGGCAGCCAATGATGATGATGATGAGAATGCTACCCAATCATTCACAGCTCATTTCACTCTAATATGTTAGGGCTTGCCCTGATTCTGACCATGGGACCATTGAACTTTTGCAAGTTTTTTCCACTATGGCCAGTAGCTTTGTCTTGGAAACTCATTGCCCTTGTGATGGTGTTACCCTCGTGTACTCATTCAGGAGAGCAGCTACTTAGCCAACAACAAAATTATAAATTGTTGTAACAGAGATAAGGTGTCTGTGAAGACAACTAGGTGTGACAACAGTGCTGGATCATATGAAACAACAGATCAAATAGTTCATTCATATAAAATGATAGGATCCCTTAGAGAGGGATTCTCAGAATCAATGGCAAAAGAGGAAATGGTAGATCTAGAAAATGATTTCATGAAATGACATCACAAAGAGTTTCATGTGCAGAAGATGCATTGATCTGAAAACACTATTTTTTCTTTTAACTGTGCGTTCACCTGTTAAGTGGGTGTGGACGTGTAGTGTCACTAGTTTACAGCAATGCTGTGTTATCTGCACCTCTCTGCCTGACACATCCATCTTCTGCATAAATGAATAGATTTTGCTTCATTTTTTTGCCTGGAGAATGACAATTTTTTTGTCTGCTTTTTAAAAATTGTAATTGCCAGGGTTCTTTAATGTGCGCAAGTGCACACAGGACCTCTTGTTTTTAACTGTTTTCCAAGAGGGTTAATCACCAGATCTCACTACCCAGAGACCAGGGGAGGGTAAAGCCAAACCACAATTTTGATTTTTGACATATTCCCACTGCCTGTGGTGGGGATCAAACCCAGGACCTTCTTGTCCAGAGCCCAATGTCTTACCTCTAGACCACCCAGGCACCATTAAGCAATCTGATTTCTATGTATATATGAGGCTATATGTTGTGAGCCTTTACACACAAGCTGTGCTGATCACAAGCTCATCTGTTCTTTGTTTGCATTATTTCTATTTACCATCATAAGGGCTTTATTTTCAGTGTCCAATTATGAGTTATTTTTTTATCCATATGACAAAGAGGAAGACCAAAATGTTCTTGGAGAAAACAAATGGAAGCAGAGATGAAGATGATGAGGTAGACATGGAATGAACTTAAAAGAATGGCAAGAAACAGAACTGCTTGGAAAGTGTTTGTTGAAGACCTATGCTCCACAGGGAGCTGATAGGTAGAAGAAGAAGAAGACCTGGGCACTGAAAGAATAATCACAATTAATAGAAAAATATTTAAGCAAATCACATATCTTAGCTCCTTTGTTGCTGATGATGGCTCAAAACCAAAAGTATTTGCTAGAATTGCACAAACAATGACAACCCTGTCAAGATCAAAGATATTTGGAAAAGTAAAAATATATAAATATATATATATTTGCTGACGATGCAGCCCTAGTCGCTCATAGTGAGGCCACCCTACAGTCGCTGATCAACAACCTGGATAAAGCATGCGACCTTTTTTCACTGTCAATTAATGTTCAGAAGACAGTAATACTAAATCAAGGTGACTTCAAACCTCTATCTATTACTCTAAAAGACTGCCCACTAGAATCAGTACAGAAATTTACATATCTTGGATCCACAGTTACGCAAACCATCTCTCTTGATGAAGAAATAAACTGTCGAATTGGTAAGGCAGCTACGACCTTCGGCAAACTCACAAAAAGGGCATGGAACAACACGAAACTAACTCAAAAGACTAAACTCCTAATATATCAAACATGTGTGCTTAGCACACTACTATATGGATCCGAAACCTGGACAACATACTCAAACCAGGAAAAAAGACTAAATGTCTTCCACATGCGATGTCTCCGCAAAATAATGCACATCAAATGGCAAGACAAAATAACCAACTTAACTGTCCTGCAACGTGCTAAGACCCTAACAATCATGTCAATGCTCAGAAGTCGAAGGCTAAGATGGCTGGGGCATGTCCAACGGATGGAAGAAAAAAAAAACGCATTCCTAGGCAAATACTATATGGTGAGCTAAAACACGGAAAAAGACAAATCGGCAGACTTAAACTACGATATAGAGATATCTGCAAATCATCTCTGAAAGACTTCTCCATCTGTGAAAACGACTGGCAACATCTGGCAAGTGATCGCACATCACGGAGAGCATAAGGAACGGTATAACAACATTTAAGACTGTGCTAAGACAGGACTTAGAAGAGAAGAGACTCATGAAAAAGGATGGTAAACCCTGTGGACCAGCGAGCCTGACCTGTTCATTATGTGACCGCGTGTGTTTGTCAAACATTGGTAGAATTAGCCTAAATATATATAACATTTAGGAAACACATAATAACATGAAGCAGCTGAAAATGAAGAAAGAACACATTCAAAACATATATTTTTTGGAGCATAATGAGAAAGCTGAAAGTCATCTCGGAAGGGAAAATGCAAGGTAAATGAGGCAGATAAAAACTAAAATGGTCATAAAAAAAAGGGGATGGATAGGAGACTCTATGACAGAGTACACCATCAGGACAAGAGACGAAGTGACATTTTTTTTTTTTTTGCGTTCACCAGCTTTATACTTCTGACGAAGTCCCTAGAGACTAGGCACTGAATTTTGCGTGTTAATCAGTCTTTCCCTGGCAGCCGCGAGCAAAGGGTCCCTTGCAGCACAGGCAAATAACTCATATTTTTTTCCATCCATGAGTAATTGACGTTTCAAGCCAGGCCTCACTGCTGAGACCAGGGGTGATTGCCACAGAAAGAAATCATAAATAAAAATCCCAACTGGTGCAGCTGGGATTTGAACCTACAACCTATCTGTCTCAAGGCTGGCATCTTGCCTCGAGACCAAGCAGTCCCCCACAAAGTGAAATGACACTCCATGATGATGAAGCTCACTCAAAAAGATGATGACTCAATTTGATATGGTCTACTGTGACAATGACAGACAAATAACATAAAATATACAAGTATTTTCTTTGAACCCTTTGTATCTTTTGTTGTTAACATCCACATTATGGAATTTATTTTCAGAATACTCATGGTAAAGAGGCTGCAGCTGCTAAGATAGACAAGAGATGAATCAAAATAAGAATATGTGTCGACCTTCATAAGAAGAATGGGAGCCGCGATAGCTCAGTGATTAGTGAACTAGACTACAAAGGACAAGAGGTAGGGTTCGATCCCAACCGACGGCTCAGGTTCACCCAGCCTTTAATGGGCACCGGATATTTTTCTGGGAAAGTGAAGCGGCACGGGCGTAATACCGACCACATTACCCCAAAAAATCATGTGCCGAAGGTCTGTAAAATTTATGGTCACTAACACCATATTCCCTATACGCGACTTGGCGTGATGGGGGTACTTTACTTTTTTCATAAGAAGAATACGGAGATAAATCAGTCATGTGCTGAGAATAAATGTTGTTATTCTTGCGTTCGCCAGCTTTAAACTCTGACGAAGTCCCTAGAGACTAGAAACTGAATTTTGCGTGTTAATCCATTTTTCCCTGGCAGCCGTGTGCACAGGGGTCCCTCGCCGCACAGGCAGATAACTCCGACTTCGGAGGTACTCATATGAATAAAGACTTACCCATCAGACATTCATTAGGAAGCCCTCTAGTAAATAAAGAAAATAAGGCAGACCAAGAATATCGCTACACAGAACAACTACTAGGGAATGCTCAACCATGGGACTGAGAAACAACCAAGAATTAGCAGAAAATCATCTATTATGGAGAACTATAACTTCTGCCCCATGTGTCGTCTTCTTCCCAAGAGGAAAATTAATGGGTGGCTCAGAGTTAGTGAGCTCACTATTGACTAAAAGGTTCTGGGTTGAAATTCCAGACATGGCAAACATTTTTCACACTGACGTTGCCTAAGGGTTCACCCAGCACCTGAAAATGGGTACCAGAGATTTTTTCTGAGAAAAGATGATAATCTGGGACACAGATCGCTATGTCTATATAGATGTGCCACTACTCAGTGAAGGGCACTAACCTGCATATTCCCTATACACCACAAAGTGTCGAGGAAACCTTCACTTTAATTATATGGTAGAAAAGAAGATGACGCATGAACTGTAATAAGAGACCATCTGTTCTATTCATGGTATCAGTTTAATTGCAGTCAGGGCATCTGCTCCACTGCCAGCTCCAGCATTTCTCAAAGTGTACGCAAACTGATTGTTCCTGTAAAGTGTTGAATGTAGATACATCAGCTTTTCCCACTAAGCACTCCAGACCAACCAGACCATCTTTCCCACTTTTAGACTCCTCAGTCCCTCATTATATACATCATTGTTCCACCCATTCTCCTCCTCTTCTCTTAAGGAATAAAGAATACACTTTGTGATGTCCTTTTTGTCCAAAGTAAGGCCACACTCAGTGCCATAGCTGCAAGCAAACGTATCGGCTATTTCATTGCCATGTACATCAGTGTGCCCTGGAAGTACACCCAGGTTAACGCGTTCACCTTAGAGTCATCCAAGATTTGCATCCACTACTACCGCAGACACAGTCAATCTTCTGTAGCATACTTTGCGAATATATTACCAAGAGTGTGTGATCCACGTTCTGTGTAACCAACCATGTTATCATGATCGTTGCTGCTTCTATCTCTATTCTCATGCTGGACACTATAAAGCTACACTTGCAAGATTCTATAGCCACCACTTTGCCATGTTGGTATACCACAAAACTCCAACCATTATGCTGCACCCGGGATACAGAACCATTCGTGTAGATGACCAGACCCTGAGACCATCAAAGTACCACACCACAATAAACACACTGCCAGTCAGAAATAAAGGCAGTTCAGTGTTGATTTCAACATTGCTCTGGCAACCCCTGCGGCGCAGTTGGCACTAAACTGTTCTTGCCCTGCTAGACCTTTGGATCACTCGGCTGCATGGAGTGAAGAAACATGTCGCATGGGCAACAACTTGTCTCTTTCTTTTTCTGTCCAAGCTCGTGCCCTGGAAAGGACACTACATAATCACACTTGCATTGGTAAAGCTGCTACCACCTTTGCCCGTCTTTCTAGGCTTGTCTGGCAAAACAGCAAACTGACAATTAAAACAAAAAAACCACAGTGTACACTGCCTGCATAATTAGTATCCTCCTGTATGGCAGCGAATCTTGGTCAACCTATGTAAAGCAGGAGAGAAGGCTAAATGCATTGCATATGCGATGTCTGCGCTGCATTTTTGGTATCACCTGGAAGGATAAAGTGACAAACGTGGAGGTCATGACTTGCACAGGCCTCCCGAATATCTACACGCTGCTCAAACAATGTTGGTTACGCTGACTTGGCCATGTACACCGCATGAAAGGTATACTCTACGGACAACTGGCAGATGGTAAAAGAACTAGGGGCACCCAAAACTTCAATTTGTAGATGTGTGTAAACACGATATGAAGACTCTGAGCATAAACCCTGCAGCACTGGAAGACATAGCTGCAGACCGTAATCTCTGGAAACACACTCTAAAGGTTCACCTCAAACAAGAAGCAGACAGATCCATAGAGAAAGAGATTACACTGCGAAAGAAAAGAAAAAAGAAAATTTCTAGGGGCGCTGAAAAATCCATAGTCAACTATGACTGACTGAGGCTACAACTACTACTAGTAAGAAATATTACCTTTAGTACCTTCACACAGTCAATGTTAGCCCTAAATGTCCATTGACCAGTCAGTCATTTTGGCAACACAAGCAGTGAGCACACTTTAAATATTTTGAATAATTACTTGTTCCCATTAAAATTTTTTGGTAATGAGGTGAACGAAACACAAATAAGCTTCTAGCATAATAATAAAACCACTGTTACTACCAAAATATATTTATCAAAGCTAGGCAGGGTATATATATATATATAAGTAATATCAAAGCAAGC
Organism: Megaustenia siamemsis; assembly: GCA_032433765.1. NCBI lineage: Eukaryota > Metazoa > Mollusca > Gastropoda > Stylommatophora > Ariophantidae > Megaustenia > Megaustenia siamemsis. Next base: position 57,290,837 of record JAVIAB010000001.1, read on the forward strand.
AGCTAATATAAACACATAAAAGCAGACCTCTTTTAATGATGATTAATTATTTCAAAAATGATAATTCACATTTATATAAACATAATTCTCTATGTTTATAGAAATGCTCATACTTGTGACATTAAGTTTGTGCTAATTTTTAAAAAATATAAATAAATTATGACATTTTTAAAATTACAATAATCAAGAAGGCATTTGAATTTAGAAATGTAAAAAATATCACAATAAAGTTATTATAATCACCACAAATTGAGATCTTCCTATACAGTTAAACAATAACAAATCCTAAACAAATGATATTTCACTAAGCTAAAACTATGACAAAAAATGAAACATGAATGTAAAGAATGTCAAGCTAAAACTATGACAAAAAATGAAACATGGATGTAAAGAATGTCAAGCTAAAGGTCTCTTTTTACAAGAAATCTCTTCTTCACCTTACAATCATGGAGGCCTTTGGGGCACTACTGGCAGACTTGTAACCCTGCTCCATATATCTTTATCCAAGAAGAAATATGTTTTTTATTTTTAGATATAAGGATTTCTCTCCCTCTTGTGTATGTGGGGAAAAAAAAGAGAAATAGTGGTTGGGGAGGAAGACAATATCAGTATGTACAATAAAAGAAAGAAAATGTAATGTTGAGAAAAAGAAAAGGAATAAAGCATCTGAGATATAGGAATGCCAACCAAGCAATATCCTTATGAAACAAACAAAAAGAAAGATTTTAGTTTTCATAAATCTTAGCAATCCAGCTTTCATTAATTTTTCTTCACAGGCATGCTGTCTAGTAGTAATGACAGTAAACATTACATGATGTCATACTGGCTGATTGTTAAAGGGAAGGAGAATTTTAATTATACATTGATACCGCCACTCTGACTTTCTAAGCAAATGCTCTATTGCTAGAACTTCTCATACATGACATGTTCATTTTCTGCCATTAAGTTATTAATTCATTGAGTGCCATCTCCACAGCGAAGCTTGGCTACCATAGAGTGCCATTCTGTTCTGTCTCTTGCTTTGATGGTGCAGGTTGTCATAGGATGATTTGTCCATCTTTTGATCCATGTTAGTTTTGGTCTGCCTCTTTAACTTTGTATTTTCCCTTCTAAGATTACTTTTAGTAGGCTGCTGTGTTTTTTAACATGCCTCAAAAATCTCATTTGTCTTGTTTGAATTGTATTTATTAGTTCTCTTTTCATTTTTAATTGTTTTAAGACTTTATGGTTTGTTTTCTTTCCATCCAATTCTTCCTGTACTTCTATAAATCTACATTTCAAAGGCTTCAATTTTCTGTTCTGTTTTCTTGTCTAATGTCCATGTTTCTGCACCACACAGAAATGTTGAGAAGATATAACGTTTTGCTATTTTTAGTTTTAGCCCTGGTGTGTTATTTGCTTTGATGTTAGTATATATTTCATGGCATTAAAATTACTTTTTGCCTTTGTTTATATCAGTTTTACATTTTCCATCACTGGTTATAGTATGTGCAAGGTAATTGTAGCTCTGAACTGTCTCCAGGTGTATTCCTTCAACTTTGATATCCACCTGTAGGTTTTGAGTATTATCATTGTTCATAGTTTTAGTCTTTTTTTTGTTGTTTATATTCATATTTAATCTATATTTTTTTACTTGTCATATTTATTTAGTTAAGAAATTGTTGTAGATCTTTAGGATTTTTTTTACTAATAATACAGTATCATCAGCATATCTTAGGTTATTGATTACCTTTCCATTAATATTTAGGCCTGGCATCATTGTGATGTTTTAAAGATTTGCTCCCAAGTCATGTGACTGAATTTCAATGATCACAGGGTTCCTCTAAATGTGTTAAATTATGTGAGCAGGACATTGATAGTGGTTAGTATTTGCTTAGTGCTACATAATACTATCATCATCATGATTATCCTGTGCCATACTGGTTGGCATAGGCAATCATGTCCTTCTAAAATCTTCTATCCACAGTGCATCGTATCAGTTCCGTTGTGGACTGTTTTCCATGCCATGACACCAAGCTATCTAGCATTTTCTCTCTTTGTCGACCGTGATCTTTCTTTCCCTGTATTTTGCCAGTTCTAACCAAGTATTCTAACCTTCCTCTTCTTATAATGTACCAGAAAAATGTTGATTGTTTTTTTCTGTTTCTTAGGAGCTCCTTTTTTGTGTTGGCCTCTTTGAGAATCTCCTTGTTGGTCTTTTTAACTGTCCAGGGAACTTTTAACATTCTTCTGAGAAATCCCATCTCTGTGGGATCATCTTTTCATTTCTTTGTTTACTGTCCATGATTCGCTTCCATAGGTCAGAATTGGCTCTTTATAGCACTAATGAACTCTCTAACTTCTATTGACATATTTTTGTTGCATAAGATGTTTTTCATTTTCTGAAATGCTATTTTGGCCTGAGCTATTCTGCTTTTTATTTCCGTGGTGCATCTTCCATCTGATGTTATTATTTTGCCCAAGTATTTGACCCGTTGCACTTGTTTCAGATTTGTCCTGTTTATTTTTATGCTGCATGATGGTGATGATTATTTCTCTGATATGACCATTACTTCTGCTTTCTTACTATTCAAACTGAGACCTTTCTTGTTGCTTTCTTTTACTATTATGTCTATCATTTCTTGATAATACTTTACATATTGTAAAAGTTATTACATCACTCAAACATAGAAAGACCATATCAAGAAATAAATAATTGGTGCTTGTTTGTTTATTTGGTTCTGCCTGAAGCTAAATAAAGTTAGATCTATTAAACTTCTTCATTTTCCACTATTTAACCACATTCATTTTTTTAATAAAGATAGTGGTTTTATTATTCACATCCCCATACGGTTTGGGAAGTAGATAGACAGTGAAGGTGAAACAATAACTCTGATCATCACATGAAGCTGAAATCTGGGAAAACATTTTCTGTTTCTTTACTTTCCTCACATGGGCATTTGCCTGTTTGCTCTATTTTTATATGGTAAAGTATGAGACTTGAATCGGTATCTTACCATGCGTTTTCAACCATAAGTGCTTGGCTGCCTACTCAGAAGTGTTCGGAGACTTCTGGACTGTGTCGCTTCAAGCATTGAAACTCACAATGCGAGGCAGCAATCCTCACCTTCCCAGAATACTACCCTGGTAACCATTTCTGCCTGCAGCTGGGTCGACCAAGGGGGTATATTTTTTTTTTTTTTCAAACCACGAGTATAATACACACTGCTTCCAGTGGGAATTAAACACGGGTTGTCTGAACGTCGGTAGCCCAGTCAGGTGGTTTTCCCAACTAGGCTACCGAGTCCCCCAATTTTTTCTATTTTTATTTTAGTTTATTAAAATACTGATAGTTGTGCTTGAAGTAGCTAGTTTTCAGTCTGAAGATTATTAACTGGTCTTTTTTAAATGTGCTTAATATTTTCAGTGACGACAACCAGTATTTACCATAAGAAGAAAAATGTCAGCAAATATAGTATATAATTTTGATTCAAAATGACATTAAAGATATGATAACTGAGAGTGCCAGCTGTGTAGCTGTTAGCCTGGTAGCTTGACAAAAAAATGGTTGGGGGTTAAATCTCAGTCTGATACTTTTTAGATGATAACAGAATGGGCATCTGGCTCAGAGGAAAGCTGTGGTGGCCAAGTGGTCTGTGCATTTGCTACTGACAAGGACCAGAGTTCAAATCTTAGTTGTGGCACAATTTGTTTCAGACCGCCATGGCTTTGGTGTTACCCAGCCACTGAAAATGAGTAGCAGAGATCTCCTCCGGGAAAGCAGGCTGGTCTAACATGATACCGACCCTATAAAGCAATGTGTCATTGATCACTGACAAAAAATATGGACAATAACACCATACTCTCCATACACCTAACGGCACGGAGGAAACCCTGACTTACCAGGCTCTGTGAGTTGGGAAGGTATTAACAGCAAGAAAGAGCACTGGTACACTCACTTCCAAATGATGTGGCCTAGTATGTAGAGTTCCCTACTCCTCCTCTATGACATTTCATATTAAGAAACAACCTTCACCCTTTTCTTTCCCAGAAAATATCAAATTATATTAATCTGTGATAATACAATGGAATCAGTATAAGTAACAATTGTCCCTCCTGCAAAACTGTTATCTAATAAAAGATATTTAACTCAATAAAGCATGTCTAATTATCGATTAAACAGAAAAACATATTCCAGGAAAGAAAACAAAGTCAATCAATGAACAGTCTCTACATTTGGGCTTTATTATATTCAAGGCTGTAGAAATGTAGTTTTACAGAAGAATGTTGAGAATGCCATGGACAGTTAAAAAGAATAATGAAAACATTCTGAAAGAGGCCAAAGCAAAAAGAGAGCTAATTTCCAATATTAGGAAGAAACAATCATCCTTTTTTGGCCATGTAATGAGAAGGGAACAGTTGGAGTATATTGTAGCAACTGAAAAAATTGAGGGATGAAGAGGCAGAGGGAGGTAAAGCGAAAAGATACCAGACAACTTAAGAGAATGGCTTGGCAGAAGGTCAACAACAGAAATGATAAATAACTGTCGAGATTGAAAGTTGTGGAGAGACATGATCACCTATGTTAGCAGGCACGGTACTTGATGATGATATTAAATCTATTATGTTTCTCATGTTTTTGCTTTAAGAATTCTCTAATTTCTTCCCTCATAATTACACAAAGAAAACAGGAATACAAATGTGCTGCATCCCTATGACTACACACCAACTGAAAGAATAGTTACATACAAATAAATATTTTCCTGCAAAACTAAATACAAAGCACAGGAAACAAGAATGATTATAACTGAAAATAACACACAAAATACCTACTAATTACAAATTTATCCATTATTGGTCAATATTTATTATGAAATATAACTACAAATTAAGAAATGCAGAAAAAAAGTAAATAAATAAATAAGTAAAAATAATAAAAACTGAGCACAACCAAACTATATACATATAAAATGGTGCTATTAATGGGGAAAAAAAAGGAAGACTACAGAAATACAAGACTAAATAGATTTGAAAATGAAAAATAATCACAAAACTTAAAGGAACAAAGATACCCACCTATGAAAAAACCCGCAAGCAGCAGACATCCAGCATGCCAAGAACACGGAAAGAGCGGTCACAATCTTGCGCAAAACCAAAAATAAGAAAAAAACTAATCCACTGGAAAAGCACTCATAAAATGTCATCAAAACCAGGTGAGACTGAGCATGGATTAGTCACAAAAGGCGATGGGAAGAAAGCTAAAGCTTCTGTGTTTTGATGCTCACACAAATGATTATTGTTAATCATGCACAAGCTGAACTTATTTTCATGTTTTCGAAAAATTGGGGGTAAACAAAATGACTCAAAATGTAAAATGATCTGTAAAGAGCAACCAGTAACAGTTGAAAAACTGGAACTAACAAATCTTTTTACAAAATATCTGAACATCATGACAAATTACTTAAGAAGTTAGACATCTCACATGATATATCACTGATATCAACAGGACTGGTTGAGGACAAAATGTGTGAATCTTTTTTTGCTTTTATATACTGTGTTTAGAAAATAGAGTGTGCAGAATAAAGGTGGTGCTAATATCTCAATTAAAATAAATTTCTTCCCTTTTTAGATGTGAGGAAAATTGAATCTTTCTTCATCTTCTTCACTTTCCCTTGTACCTTTGTGAGTGTCAAGTGAAATAACAAGTACTAGTTCTTCCTCTTCTAGCAGTTTCAATTTTTGTTATTTGATGCTGTTGTAAAAGGTTGTCCATGTTGTTCATCCAACTTATTATGTTTGTGCCATACATATGGAAGACAATTGTGAAATGATAAACAAAGTTAAACAATTTTACTTCAGAACAGTAACAGGTTTATGGTATATTATAGATGTCTCAACTTTACGGTTCATTTTTAATGTTTCCATTTATTTTTTTCTGAACATTGAGTTATGTTTTTTTTTTTCTGAACATTGAGTTATGTTAGGGTGTCCGGTTAGCGCAATCGATAGGCGGTTGGCTTACCACGGCAACAGCCGGGGTTCGTAATCCTGGCGAGGACACCTGGGTTTTACTAATTCCCTAAAAATTAGTAGGAGCCGCGATAGCTCAGTGGTTAGTGAACTGGACTACTACGGACAAGGGGTAGGGTTCGATCCCAACCGACGGCTCCGGGTTCACCCAGCCTTAAATGGGTACCGGATTTTTTCTGGGAAAGTAAAAGCAGCACGGGCGTAATACCGACCACATTACCCCAAAAAAAATCATGTGCTGAAGGTCTGTAAAATATAGGGTCACTAACACCATATTTCCCTATACGCCACTTGGCGTGACGGGGGGTACTTTACTTTTTATTGAGTTATGTTCACTGATTGAAGGCATTAGTAATTTATTGCTTTTTGGACTGATAGCAACTTAATCGATTACATTTCAGTTATTTAATTAATTTTGTTACAAAAAAGTATTTTATCCATTCAAGTTTTGATTTATATTTTAATCTATGAGAATGGGTACTAGAGATTTTCTCTTAGAAAGTAGAGTGGCCTGACCAATCTCATTATCCACAAATGTACATTGAAAAATATGAACATTAATGCTATATTTCCCATAAGCCAAATATTATGTTACTCATATATTTTAATTAACCCCAATCTAATGTTATTTGTATAATTCAATTAAAGTAATTTTATGCTATTAACATAATTTAGTTAAATTAATCTTAAATTCACATTACATAGTTTAACTAACAATTGTTTCTCACAAAACTGAACTCACATTATGTTACTTATATTTAAGCTAGATCAAATCTTATAAATTTAAAATGTTAAACTCTTAACCTGGACACTTTGTGTGCCCATACAGAAAATTGCAGACGAGAGCTCTCATTAAGCGAATTATTGATTCTAATACTTGTTATGTTCATGTATAAAATAATCACATAATTTATTTGTTATTTTCCACTATACCAGCCCAGGAACTAACATAAATAAATTTACAAGTTAAATTATACTTCCCTATAAATATGGATACTGTATTATTATTAAAGGAGAGCATGGTTTGTAAAAAGGTAGAAAAGAAAAGCTGTTGACTACTTAGACTACAGGTTGTCCTTAGCACAAATCACTTGAACCAATATCACTTAGTGTTATTAAAAATGAATTAACAGGTCACATGATTTAAAGATGTGAGTAACGAACAGGTCACATGATTTAATGATGTGAGTAAATGTAATATTTAATAACATAGACTGAAGTTACAGTTGTGTAATATGATATTTTTTATAAATTTGACATATATAAAGCAACATTAAATAATTAATATTAATAATTAATAAATTAAAACATACTTTCTGATCAAATTGCTGAAACAGGGGATGTAATTCTGTGTACTGCTCGAAGAGAAAACTAAAGTATATGATAGCCAAAGGATTTAAATTGGGGCCCAAAAAAAAATATATATTTGACCTCACCTGTATTTTAGGTGCTTCCTTCATGCGCTGTTCCTGTGGAATTGTGTTGGTGACAACGACAGCCTCAAACATGGAGTTGTTGATACGTGAGATTGCTGGTCCAGAGAAGATACCATGAGTACAGATAGCATAGACTTTCAAAGCACCTGCCTCTAATAATCTGAAAATTGTCAATAAAATCTTGGTCATCCCCATTTTGCTGCTATTATTATTTATTATAAAATAACCACTACCGAGACAAAATGTGTTAGATGAATGACAAGAAACAGGTATAGAATACATAAAAAAACAGATAAAATGGTTTGGCCACATGATAAGACAGAAAGACTGAAACACAACACAATGCGCCTTTAATAAATGTTACAAGAACACCACAGACTTAAGGGCCAACCACAACAAAAAAAATGGATTGATGGAATATTAGAAACATGACAAAATTTAACAGCAGCAGAGGCCACCAGAAAAGCAAACCATTACAAATTATATCCCCCCTTGACATTGAAAGGCATATGACGAAGGAAAGAAGAAGATTATTTATTAAGTTTGTTATTACTCATCTGCCAAACAAAATAATTTTCCTATGTCTGTGAGTCTCAAGTTTGAATCGGCAAACTGTATTCTCAGTAACTCATAAAAATAATAAAAAGAGAAAAGCGATAGAGATGACATCAAAAAGTAAAACAAATTATTTACTGAAGCTGCTGCTAAATAATGAAGACAAATTATTTTAAGAGCAAGCAACAATGAATAAAAATACCTAACAGTCATTACCATTCACAGACCTCATCTCTATGTTAATATTAATTCTATCATTCTGTGTGTGTGCTAATTCCCTCATTTCATTTGCATTATTCCCTTAATTCTGTTTGTATCAATTCACTGTTTCTCTCTCCAGCATTTACCTATTGACCGCTCCTTTTCACCATCCACCCTTAAAAGAATGTTAAGCTGGCATAGATATGTTATGTTGTAGTTGGCAGCAATGATATATTTATGCCCTTTGACCCAATACATCTGACGACAGCATGGCATTTGTGGGTACCTTTCCCCTCTTCAGTCCCATTCACTGGGCTAGACTGGTTAGTCTGTCTCCAGGAGCAACACTAGGAGGTAGAGTAGGGTCTGGACCAACTCTGTTATTCACTAATCCTGGAGCAAACAGCCAGCTGTGAGTTGCTGACATAATCTGCACAATTGTTGCTCGACTTCTTGACCCTCCTTCCCTTTGTTTTAATGCACACATCAGCAATTTTCACTCTGTCTCCACCGTGATCATGAAGTGACAAAAAGCCAATACACTTCCATTTATACCCCTGCAAGTGTTGAGGGAGATTCAAAGTTCTAATTCTTGTCCTTCTGGCAGCTCCAACCATTGTCAATTAATGTGTTGTAGCGTTTAGTGAATGTTGTCAGTCCATCTTACTTTGGGTCTATGACACAGACTCTTCTTCAAAGTTCTCTTTTAATATATGTATGGTTTTGAATCTAATGGTAATCTTTCCAGATGAGCCATTTCATTTATTGTCTCTGTATGAATAAAAACTAGCAGACCTAATTGGAAAGACACTGGACAGAGAGAAACGGAGAAGCACAATTTTCAGTGCAGTGTAGCACAGATTCATTAAATGAAATTTTAAGAGAAGTATCCATAACCTTCTATCTATTGACCTTTTGAGCCGTAGCCGGCCCATAGGGAATAGACCAAGATACACCTTCTCCTCGGTTGGCTTACCACGGCAACAGCCGGGGTTCGTAATCCTGGCGAGGACACCTGGGTTTTACTAATTCCCTAAAAATTAGTAGGAGCCGCGATAGCTCAGTGGTTAGTGAACTGGACTACTACGGACAAGGGGTAGGGTTCGATCCCAACCGACGGCTCCGGGTTCACCCAGCCTTAAATGGGTACCGGATTTTTTCTGGGAAAGTAAAAGCAGCACGGGCGTAATACCGACCACATTACCCCAAAAATCATGTGCTGAAGGTCTGTAAAATATAGGGTCACTAACACCATATTTCCCTATACGCCACTTGGCGTGACGGGGGGGTACTTAATGACACCTTCTCCTATCTGAATTTTTGTTCTAGCAATTTTCTTTTAAAGATATTTTATCAAATCTCGCCATTTGTCTCTGTTCTGTGCAAGCAGCTCTATCTCATTGAGGGAGACGAATCCTGCTGCTCTTGCCTCTCTCATCTATGTTCTTCTCAGTGTCTCCCTGTTTTTCTCTTACCTGTTGTTTCCCATATGAGGGCTTGCTTTGTTATTCGGTTATTATCTCTTCTCATCACATGTCCAACATATTTCATAACCTTCTTCTTCTACCTTTTAGCTCCCAGTGGAGCATAGGTCTTCAACAAACACTTTCCAAGTCGTTCTGTTTTTTGCAATTCTTTTAAGATCATTCTATGTCTTCCCCATCATCTTCATCTCTGCTTCAATCTGTCTTCTCCAAGAATTCCTTGGTCTTCCTCTTTGTCTTTTCCCCTGGGGATTCCAAAAAAGGGCCTGTTGTGTAATACTCTCAGTTGGTTTCTGTAGTGTGTGTCCTATCCATCGCCATCGTCTTCGCTGTATTTCTTTATCAACTGGTATTTGACCGGTACATTTCCATAATTCCACGTTTGTGACTTTGTCCTGCCATTTCCATCCCTTTATTCTGCGCAAGCATCCATTAATGAAAGTCTGTACCTTCGTGATTGTCAATTTTGTTATTCTCCATGTTTCACAGCCATATAATAGAACCGACTTAACATTGGAGTTGAAAATTTGTATTTTTGTATTTAGCCTAATTTCTTTGGATTTCCATATGTTTCCCAGTGCAATGAAAGCTCCTCTTGCTTTTGATATCCTTATTTTGGTATCGTTTTCTGTTCCTCCCTCTTTATCTATATTACTGCCCAGATATATATAAGATTGTACGTCTAGTAGAGGTATTTCTCCTAGTTTTATTTGGTTATTGCCAACTGCATTAATTCTCATAATGTTGGTCTTATCTCTATTAATCTTTAGTCCTAGCTGTTGTGATCTCTCATCTAATATACTCATTTTATCTTGCATCTGTTGGTGGCTGTGTGATAGGAGAGCTATGTCATCAGCAAAGTCTAAATCATCAAGTTGTTTGGTCAGTGACCACTGGATCCCATTTCTGTTGTTTTGAGTTATTTTCATAATCCAATCTATGGCCAGTAGAAAGAGAAATGGAGACAGAAGGCATCCTTGCCTTACTCCTGTTCTTATTTCAAATGCTTCTGTAAGCTGTCCTTCATGCACCACACTACATTTTGTTCCTTCATACATTGTTTTTATCAGGTTAATAAACTTTATGGGGATTCCATAATGACTCAGCAACTTCCAAAGCATTCTTCTGTCTAAACTATCAAATGCCTTTTCGTAATCTATGAATCCAATATAAAGTGGGGATTTTAGTTCTAAACTTTGTTCAACTATTATACGTAGAGTAGTTATTTGATCAGCACATGATCTGTTCTTCCTAAAACCTGCTTGTTCATCTCTCAAGTGTTTCTCTATAGCCTCTTTTAGTCTCTCCAGAATGATTCTGCCTAATATTTTTCCTGGCACTGATAGTAGCATAATTCCCCTATAATTTGTGCACTCCTGTAAACTTCCTTTCTTTGGTAGTTTGATCATATAACCTTCTCTCCAGTCTTTAGGTATTTCTTCCCTCTCCCAAATTTTATCCAATAGATTATGTAACATCTTGGTAGAGGTGATAATATCTGCTTTGATGGCTTCCAAAGGAATTTCATCTGGTCCTGTGGCTTTACCATCTTTTAACAGTTTGATGGCTTTCATTATTTCTTCTTTGCTTGGTTTTCCGCAGTTAACGTGTAATTCTTCTTCTGCTGGTAGTATATCTGGAGGATTATTTGAGCCAGGTCTGTTCAAAAGTTCTTCAAAGTGCTCCTTCCATCTCTCCATTTGTTCCTTTATATTACTAAGCAGATTTCCTTTCTTATCTTTGATAAAGGCGTTGATCTGTTTGTATTTTCCACCTAATTTCTTTGTGCTGTTGTACAGTTCTTTCATATTCCCTTTATTTGCTGCTTCTTCTGCCTCTTTAGCTAATTCATCTATATATTTCCTCTTATCCCTTTTAATGAATCTTCTCACTTCTTTGTTCACCTCTGTGTAAGCTTCCTGTGTCTTGGCTTTATTACTTCTTGTTTTGCTTTTATTTATGTCTGCTTTCTTGTTCTTTCTTTCTTTAATTTTATCCAGGGTCTCTGCTGTCATCCATGCCTTATTCTGGCATTCTCTTTTCCCCAGTGTTTCTTCGCATGTCTCTTTCCATATATTTTTTACCTGTTTCCAATGATCTTCTATATTTATTGTATTTTCTAGTTGTTGGAGGACTTGGTATTTGTTTGATATTGTGACTGCGAATTTATCTTTAATTCCTTGTTCTTTAAGAAACCCTACATTGAAATACGTTCTGCCCTTATTCGTTGTAGTATACCTTTTTAATTTAATTTTAAGTTTGGCTAACAGAAGATGATGATCAGAAGCTATATCTGCCCCTCTATATACTTTTACATCCTGTAAGGATGACTTAAACTTATTATTAATACATATGTGATCAATTTGATTTTCCGTTCTATGATCTGGTGACACCCATGTAGCTTTGTGTATTCTTTTATGTTGGAATATTGTTCCTCCTAGGCTCATTTGATTAAGGGCGCAGAAATTCACAAATATCTCTCCATTCTCGTTTATATCTCCAAGTCCATGTTTTCCCATAATCTCTTCAAAGCCTCTGTTGTCTGATCCTACCTTAGCATTTAGGTCTCCCATCAAGATTATAATATCCTTGGCTCGTCTTGCATCCATCTGGCATTGTAGCTGTTTATAAAAATCATCTTTAACTGAGTCATCTTTATCGTTGGTTGGTGCATAGCATTGTATAATGTGTAATTTTATTTTGTTTTTGGTTGTTCTAAATGTTGCTCTCACCAGTCTTGGTCCCACTGCCTCCCATTCTATTAGTGTCTTCTGTGCATTCTTTGATAGCATTATAGCTACCCCTTCGCTATGTTGTGCTCCTGGTTCCTGGTGTCCTGATGATAAAATCATCTCCCCTGTATTCAATTTTATTCTCTCCGCTCCCAGCCATCTTGTTTCACACATTCCCAGAATATCTATCTTGTAGTTGTTCATTTCTGCTGCCACTTGTGCCGCTTTTCCCTGTTCGTTAAGGGTACGAACATTCCAGGTGCCAATTCTGGATGATTTCCTGGTAGACAAAGGGTGAGTCGGCAACCCGGACTCCTTATGGCTTTCTCCGGATTGCGTCATACGTCTCTTAGACAGAGAGCCCTTCTCTTTCCTGGTTGACGGATTTACTTTATCTTTCTTTGACTTGTTCATGTTTGTGAAGTTTTTTCGGCTTATTTTTTTACAGTATGGGATAGCCAGTCCCATGCCTAACCCTCCTTTCTCGCCTCTTACGAACATGCCTGGTAGGGTACAGCGCCGCTATTCTTTACTTCCCTTTCGGGCCCCGGCAGCGCACGGGCGATTTCATAACCTTACTCATCATTAATTTTCTAGGCCATTGAGTTACTAAATTTAAATCCTATATTATTTACAGATAACAGTCTTAATATTTATTACTAATGACAAGGAAATTTATAAAAATAACATAAAACTAAACTGGAAGCCAATGTGGAATACAAACTACATATACCAGAAATTGTTTTCTTCTTCTTCTTCTACCTTTTTAGCTCCCCGTGGAGCATAGGTCTTCAACAAACACTTTCCAAGTCGTTCTGTTTTTTTTTGCCATTCTTTTAAGATCATTCCATGTCTTCCCCATCATCTTCATCTCTGCTTCTATCTGTCTTCTCAAAGAATTCTTTGGCCTTCCTCTTTGTCTTTTCCCCTGGGATTTCCAAAAAAGGGCATGTTGTGTAATGCTCTCAGTTGGCTTCCGCAGTGTGTGTCCTATCCAGCGCCATCGTCTTCACTTTATCTCTTTATCCACTGGTATTTGACTGGTACATTTCCATAATTCTATGTTAGTGATTTTGTCCTGTCATTTCCATCCTTTTATTCTGCGTAAGCATCCATTGAAGTCTGCACCTTCATGATTGTCAGTTTTGTTGTTCTCCATGTTTTACAGCCATATAATAGGACTGACATTTGAGTTGAACATTTATATTTTTATTTATTTATTTTTTTTAATTTTTAGAAATTATTTTAAACAACCTCAAAAGTCAGACGACAATGAACAACTTACTTTTCAGCAGCATGGCATATCGTGCCACATGTGTCTGCCATGTCATCTACCAGAATGGCAATTTTGTCTTTGACGTCCCCAACAAGAACCATTGCAGCCACCTCATTTGCTTTCTTCCTTTCTTTGTGGATGAGTGCAAAGTCTACATTAAGACGATCTGCAATGGCTGTCACTCTGGCAATTATAAATAATTTTCAAAAAGATAATATCAGAGATGTGGAAGGAATTGACACCCCCCCCCACCCCAACTACAAATATTTATAAACTGAATTGGCTATAACGGGTTGAGTTGTTAGAGTTACGGTGTCAGCCTCTGGACAGGAAAGTCACGGGTCCAAAGTCCTAGGAAAAATTAATCAGTGGTTTCTTCGTGGTGTTCCCCTCCTTTATCTCTGGGTAGTGGGATCCAATGTTTTAGCCCTCTTAGATAACAGCAATAATCATGGGATCCAGCATGCACCCACAAACGTTAAAGAACTTTTGACAATTAAAATCTTGCCAACAAAAACCTTTGGATCCCAGACCATGCTATGGAGTGCGTGCTGCGGCGGTCAGGGATTCTCACAAGGCAAATATCAGAGCACCTATGGATTTGTCTGGTGTACAGTGATGATGATCCTAACAGCAACAACAACTCAACATGGGTTTTTCTCCAATACTGTATATAATTATATTCAGGGCTGACGGACTGGTTGGTTTCGAGGCAAGATGCCAGTCTCGAGACAGGTTGTGAGTTAAAATTCCAGCTGCACCACAAGTTGGGATTTTTATTTGTGATATCTCTCTGTCGCAACCACCCCTGGTCTCAGCAGTGCAGCCCGGCTTGAAACGTCAATTACCCATCGATGGAGAAAATTTGAGTACCTTCGAAGACGGAGTTATCTGCCTGTGCTGCGAGGAATCCCCCATGTACACAGCTGTCAGGGAAAAACAGATTAACACGCAAAAATTCAGTTTCTAGTCTCTAGGGACTTCGCCAGAGTAGAAAGCTGACGAATACCAAAAAAAAATATTCAGAGCCACAGATAAATTTAATGGTAAACTTATTTCAATGATACATTCTTATTTTTCTATTGTTCTTGAATGTGGAACCACACAGCAGCCAACTTGGTTTTGTGGTATCTTTGTCGGGCAATAATGTGATCTCTCCAATATATCAGGGAAAGGCTTAGGATATTCAAATCAAATGTACAGGTATTATCCACCCTTACATATACACATGGGAGCTGAAGAACATTGAAAGAAATAGAGAACTAGGCATTTTTGTAAATAAATGTCAACAGAATATGCAGTTGTCACCAAGACTTTAATCGTGGTCATGAGATGATTACAAATCTAACCACAAATGTTAAAAGAGAAGGGAAAAAAAAAACTATATGTACAACACAAGACATTCCCTAATTACCTTTTGGCACCCCCAGCATCTGGTGACACTATGGTACAATTTCGCCATTCTGGAATATTTTCTTTAATCCACTTCAAAACTGCAGGTTCTGCATACAAATTGTCCACTGGTATATCAAAAAATCCCTGGTTACAAAATAATTGCAGAGAAAAAAGAAAATCATTATAAGCTGCTAACAAATATTTGAAAGAAAAATAAAACTGAATATCTGTAATTGTAAAACCTACTAATTAATGGATTGTCACAAGTTGTAGTAATCTCTAAAGTGAAAACATGTCCTCATTATATGTTGGTACACCCATTAAATGTGCCTCTAGTTGTTGAAAAATATGGGCATTAACAGCACATACCCCATATGTCTTAAGCAGTGGAGGGAACCCATACTTACTTAGGTATTGGTTATTTCTTCATCTTCAAATCTGTCTTTGTATACAAACTTAATTAAGTTTACAGTATATCAGTCAAAAGCTATAGAATAGATCACAGAACACAAGTAAAGATGAACAGCATTTCTGCGTTATGAAATCGATAACAATTACAAATTACAAGGGAGATAAAAATACATTTCTGTTTTACCCCAGTTTCAAACTGGATCCATCCACTCATTCTTGCTTCTATGTGAACTGCTCATGAGAAGCTGTCATACAGATTTTTGATGATTTTTTAAATGGTATTCTGTATAACAATGATACCTTAATACTTTATTTTCATTTTGAGCTTTTTCTACTTTCCATATTGTATTGGATATTTACTCCAGATATTTTAAGTTATGGTTATCAGCTGCTGTTATCTCATCTTCACCTGTTTGTTGTTAGCCATGAGCCTTACAGTCATCTCTACTTCAATCACGGTGAAATTATCTAAATTTAAATCTGTGAGGCTGGTGTGTCAGCTGTAAAATCTATTAAATGTCTTGGTATTGGATAATTAAAGATTTCCTCAAAGTGTTTGACACACCATGACTGTGTCTTCACATGATATTAGTAAGTAAATAACCCCCGTCACTCCAAGTGGCGCATAGGGAATATGGTGTTAGTGACCATAAATTTTACAGACCTTCGGCACATGATTTTTGGGGTAATGTAGTCGGTATTACGTCCGTGCCGCTTTACTTTCTCAGAAAAAAAATCCGGTACCCATTAAAGGCTGGGCGAACCTGGAACCCGTCGGTTGGGATTGAACCCTACCTCTTGTCTTTTGTAGTCCAGTTCACTAACTACTGAGCTATCGCGTCTCCCATGATGTTAGTATGGTACAGCATTTATTCATTACAGGTGCCTCACTAGATGTAAAAGTGTTTTAGTATCTTTATGTATCAGTTTCTTTTGTACGCTATTTTTTATTGTCTAGCACTGCAGCTCTCTGTCATCATTGCCAGGCTATCTTTACATGTACCTTTGTCTCTTTTGGTTGAACATTTTACTTTGCTGTCCAGTTCTTTGTATGTTGCATTTGATAAGTCTTTTCTAACATTTGTCTTGACATTTATCATGGCTGTCTTTACTTAGTTAAAGCAACACACATTATAAAATTACTTCTAATTTATCACACTATAGGTTTTAGACCCTCTACATCAACATGTCAATACTATAAGATCTCTAAGACACATTACCTGAATCTGTGAGGCATGCAGGTCAAGTGTGATGATATGATCTGCCCCAGCTACAGATAACATGTTTGCAACTAACTTTGCAGAGATGGGTGCTCGACTCTAATAATAAATATAAGCATACAAACAGAAAGAAACTAAATAAGAAAAAGTGCATCAAACAATAACATTTAGACATAAAAACACAATCAATTAAAGAAATAAAATTACTGGAAATGATATGAGATACAGATTAAATTAATTACTTAAAGGAAACGAATTTGTGAAAAAATTAAAATATATCTTCAATGCAACAAAATGAAACTCAATCCATCTAACTATAACAAATCAAGACAGGAAATAAAATTTAGTATGTATACCATATTGCAAAATGTGTATCATAAATGAACTGAGAAGTTATTGGACAGAAAATGGTATATACCATTTTGAAGTACATATCACTCTGCCTGACACTATAGGTAGCTAAATATCAAAGATGGCAGCACCGGGTAGTCCTGGAATGTTTGCCAATGATGTGACATGTAAGAAGAATTTCAATCCAGGCAAGAAACAGTAGGGAAGCCATGATAGCTCAGTGGTTAGTGAACTGGACTACTGAGGACAAGAGTTGGGTTTGACTCTGATTGACGGCTTTCAGGTTTACCAAGCCTTTAATGGGTACCGGATTTCTTATGGGAACAAAAAAGCAGTACAGACATAATATTGAACACATTTACCTAAAAACCATGTGTCGAAGGTCTATACAAAAAAATTGGTAGTAACACCATATTCCTTATATGCCATGTTGGGGTTCTTTTCTTTTCTGTTTTCAAGAAACAGTGGCTGTGGCCATTGCCATGGTGGATGCATATAAGATTTAAAATTAAAGTTCATTATCATCTTTGCTCAATATGGAATTGATCTACAACTTATGAAGTGAAAATAATTCCATTAATGTAAAGAATAACTGCTCTAGGTTAGTGGTCATGTATATCACTACTTGCATACTTAAACCATAGTCTGATACAAGGTTATCACTTTTACTGATTCTGTTTGATGTGTACATCCCAAAAGTAGCAAAAATACTCTCACATGCAGGACAGACAGATATGAAATGATCATAGACATTGGAAATGACTTGTACAAAATTTCTCGATGGTGTGAGCAGTCTCATTGAGAGGCCAATGAAAATTAAAGCTACATCATATTTTTCTTCATGAACGACTATATAGTGAAGGTTGAACTTCTTTATGCCAATACACCCACCATTAAAATGTATGACAAATTAAAAAATACATGAGAGTTAATTTTGACTGTAGCTTTCCTCACAAGCATCATGTTGAGCAGGTAACTTTACTATACAAGTGAGGTCAGGTAACAATCAAAATGATAGTATGGAGACTACTTGATTTAATAGAGCACCACACTGTCTTGCCTGTCTGATTTTTTGCTGTACATTCTTACACTCTCCAAGTTTCAAAAACATCAACAATTAATGTAATTTTTATTCATGTAATTCAACTCTTTGTGCAAACTCCTATTTCTATGTCATCCCAGCCTACACTTTGTGTAATATTGTTATTAACACTGACTTCGCATCAATGACCAGTGGTGTATTGAAATAGCGGCAATATTTCGCAGCTGCTGAAGCAATAACCAGACAAGCAATGCAAGAATTACAACCAGAGATAAATGGCTGCTGGAAGCCATTTAAAAACTGAAGTTGTAAATGATTTTAAAAGTTTCCCAATTATTTATCTTGCTCTTTCATTTACACATCAGCTGTTGCCTTGGAGCGTTGCAAGTGAAATTCCTCTTCTCTCTTGCGATGGTCCTGATTATTTATGAAGAGGTAAACAAAAAACATCTTGCATATATGCTCAAACACTGTCATTGGTTAACATTAACCCTAGATTATGATTCCTATCTGTGTGTCACGTTTTACCGATACCATCGTAAAAATTACTGACGCTAATATGTTACATTTGGTGTTCCAAAAATAGTATTTTCTTATAACTTTTGCTACACAGCTGTGTGTTTACCCAAGCAGACACATGGCAATCAGATGGTTAATAATTTCCTGGGTTACATTAAACTTATAGCCTGAAATTTGAATGCATCACACCACGGCTATTGGAGGTGTTACATTGTCTATTCACATGGTCGATTAAGCCCGTTAGTTCACCCATATGTTCGGCTCCCTCAAAGCATTGTTCACTGTATCTCCCGTGTTACAAAGGTTTCATGTCTCGCTGATGGCTGAGGAGATTTGCAGTGTCATAAGAAAAAAAAAAAGAATTTCTTAAAAATTGACGAAATTTATTAAAAAAACACCAGCCCCCTTTCCATGATACCATCATACTTTATTATTGAAAAAAAAAAATTAAAATCCAACATCAAAGGGTACAAATCCAATACTCAGGTGTCATCGGAAGTAGTAATTTCTGTTGTCCTTTCGAGCCGAAGTCGGCACATAGGGCAGAACTATAATCTCAAAAACAGAAACCTTGCGTGCCAAAATGGCACATATTGCAGAGATCACTGCTTCTAAAATCTATGGTTTTCCATAACAATGCTTTTTACAATGACAGCTTGTCAAGCCATCGATCAACCTCCTTAGTCGCCTCTTACGACATGCTTGGAATAGTAATTTAGGAAGGTGAAAAAGGGAGGGGGGAATGTTTGCAAACTGCTGCAGCAAACTATTAGATTTCAAGAATTTTTATTTTGAGGCGGTAATTTTTTACAATAAAATCATAATGTAGGGTTCAACAACTTAAATGAGATTAAATAATGCTTAAAATAGTGGTTTAATGGCTTAGGCTTGAGGGGGAGAGATTCATGTGTAAGTGACAGAGACAGCAATACAAATTTCCCTCCACATTAGACAGAGTGGCACCTCACCAAAAACATAGAATATCTCTACACATGAGAGAATATACCCATACGTCGACTTGTACAAATATATACACACCTACACACATGGGAGTCATGATAGCTCAGTGGTTAGTGAACTGAACTACTAAGGACAAGAGATCGACGGCTTCCAGGTTCGTCCAGCCTTAATGGGTACCTGATTTTTTTCTGGGAAAGTAAAGTGGCATGGGTATAATACCGACCACATTACCCCAAAAATCATGTGCCGAAGGTCTGTAAAAATTATGGTCAATAACACCATATTCTCTATATGCTACTTGGCATGAGGGGCACTTTACTTTTCTTCTTTTTTTTTAACTACACACATTATATGCCAATATATACATAGACAACAAGAAAAAGAGTTCTTAAATGTTATGTAGAGCCAGTCTTAACATATGGATGCAAATCATGGACAATAGGACAACAGACAAAGAAAATCACTGGAGTCTGTAGAAATGTGGTTTTACAGAAGAATGTTAAGAGTACCATGGACAGCTAAGAAGAGTAATGAAAACATTCTGAAAGAGGTCAAAGCAAAAAAAAGAACTAATTTCCAATATTAGGAAGAGACAATCATCATTTTTTAGCCATGTAATGAGAAGAGAACAGCTGGAATATATTGTAACAACTGGAAAAATTGAGGGACGAAGAGATAGAGGGAAGCAAAGAGAAAAAATAACAGACAGCTTAAGAGAATGGTTTGGCAGAAGGTCAACAACAGAAATGATAAATAGCTGCCGAGATCGAAAATTGTGGAGAGATATGATCACCTACGCCAGTAGGCACGGTACTTGATGATGATGATATACATAGACATACAACTTGTTAATCTTAATAAAAAGGATCTCTAAACCACTCTTTCACATAGTGGGGAGACTACTTTGCACAGAAAATGCTTCATGGAATGCTTATATTTAAAGTGTGCTTAGTGACCATATGTTTGAATAGACGAGGAGAGAAAGAAAACGAGTGAGAGAGATTGAAGCTGGCTGGAAAACGATGACAATTTTTCTCAGTAAGTGATCTGTGAAGTCACATTGTGACTTGTGTGAAGTCACATTGATCGAGAAGGGGATACGAGCAAAGAAATTATAATCAGAATAGCTAAAGCAGCAATGTCTTTCAGAAGCCTTGAAAAGTTGTGGAAATCAAAACTTATCAGCACAAACGCAAAACTTAGGCTATTCAAATCAAATGTACTATCAACCCTTACATATGCGTGTGAAAGCTGGAAAACAACAAGAGATATAGAAACAAAGTTGAACGCATTCGAAAATAAATGTCTAAGGAAAATACTTGGTATAGCATGGAACGGATTCAAAACAAACGAGGAAATTAGAGAAATCGCCAATCAACCACTAATATCTTCAGTAATAAAGAAAAGACGATGGTCATACGTTGGACATGTGATGAGAAGAGATAATAATCGAATAGCAAAGCAAGCCCTCATATGGGAAACAACAGGTAAAAGAAAAAGAGGAAGACCCAGGGAGACACTGAGAAGAACATTGATGAGAGAGGCAAGAGCAGCAGGAATCGGCTCCCTCAATGAGATAGAACTGCTTGCACAGAACAGAGACAGATGGCGAGATTTGATAAAATATCTTTAAAAGAAAACTGCTAGAACAAAAAATTCACATAGGAGAAGGTGTATCTTGGTCTACGTCCTATGGGCCGGTTACGGCTCGAAAGGTCAATAGATAGATCTGTGAAAGATTCATTAAGAGATGTCATGTTAGTACCAGCTGTGCAGCCTACGATTTCAAGGAATAACATACTTGAGAAGAGACAAAAAGAATAGAAATAGGAGGTGGGGAGCTAGAATTCTCACCTTGTCCTTCTTGTCCTGCCGGGCATATGGAAAACATGGAATGACTGCTGTGACTCTGCTTGCAGATGCAATTTTGCATGCATTAATCATGATGAGCAGTTCCATAAGCATGTCATTGACTTCTTTGCACCCACTCTGCACTATGAACACATCCTCTCCTCTCACCGACTCTCCAATCTCGACACTGTGAATTCATAAAGAATGAGCAGATGATATTAAGGACTTCTGACATGCAGGCAACACAGTTAGACAAGAAATATTTTGATTGGAAGTGAATTTTTTGTACCCATTTACTGGTCTAATGATGAATTTACAAAAGGAAATATTTTCTTCACACCCTGATAGGTATACGGGAAATATTGTATTAGTGACCACATTTAACAATAACCAATAGTATATGTTTGGGTGTAGTAGTCAGTATCATGCCAGGCCACTTTTACTTTTTTGGAAATATCTACTACATAAACTATCTATCTCTCTATCTATTGTCCTTTCGAGCCGAAGATGGCACATAGGGCAGAACTACAATCTCAAAAACAGAAATCTTGCGTGCCAAAATGGTACATATTGCAGTGATCACTGCTTCTAAAATCTATGGTTCTGTTTCCATAACAATGCTTTTTACAATGACAGCTTGTCAAGCCATCTACATAAACTACTACTTGAAAATATCCATTCTTCTACTTCAGCAGGCCAGTTAGAGAATCTTGAAGTTGAAGATAATCTAAATTACAGATCAATTTTAATTTACATTTACTGCACCTGTAATGTACTATGATCAGTGTGAGTAGAGTAAATTGCATAATTTATGAAACACAGGGAAATAGCAGACAGGCCCTTACTTAAAGCCCTCATGCTCGTCATCATGAGCTCTCTGCTTTTCACTATGTCATTAAATAGTGTTAGGCTATTGCCTAACATGATGCATATTGACATATGACACATATTGCCTATACAAGAAGGTTATTGCTGAGTCAGCCGAAAGAGCTTCATGGTGGCTCTGGTGAAACCAATACATATAAATAATCTGATATTCAGACGATTAGGTGACTAATTTACACATCGACCACTCCTGACTCCCATGTAAGTCAACAATATAGCAATTTTAATCCTGGAATATCTGAGGTGTTGACAATAAGCAATTAGAAATTACATCATCAACCGTAGGTCAGCTACACTGGACGTTTGCGATACTGACAGTTCAAAGGAATGAAGTTCCCAGCCTGACCTATCCTTATCACCTATTATCAGTTTCTAATCCACTCCTTCCCGCCAAATTAACGCCTTGCCAAAACAGCTTGTATGCGAGTCAATAAAAGGATGTTGTGATTACAAACCACTTCAGACTGCTGCTACCATGAAGAGGACATCAATGTGCTGGGTTAAAGCTAATACATGTAAATGTACCACACTGGTAGAGACTGTAGATTTGAACAGAGTAGAGTAAGTGTAGCTATTTTGTGCCAAATATATATTGTAAGCTTTAGAGTCAATGCAGCAGGAGGTCGACACTTGGGAGTCATGACCCAGGTGGGGCCACCTCCCTTAAAGTGTCAAGAACTTCTTGAAGAAGCTAAAGGGCCGAAACACTTGCTCAGAGGGACTGCTTTTGATGATCAGATTCAATCTGAGATTGCCTTCTGCTGTGAAGTTCTGTGGTATAAAGAGATTACTATTACTGTTACTCAACTAATATCAACTTGTTTTTATTGTATCATGGATTGGTATCATCCAATTTAAACTCAATTTTTTAATGCAACATATTAATATTTTAATTATATATATATATTTCATGTGGAAATAATCAATATAATCAATATGCTGCAGAAATTAAACATTGGTGGCAAGAATCAGCGAATCATAAAAAACATGTACTGGCAACAAACAGCAGCTATACACGAATTAACAACCAAACAGGACAATTCCAATATAATTCATTAATTATTTTAAATTTTTAAAATAGGTTTTAATAACCTAATTACTAAACTAAACTAAACTTTTTAAATATTTAATGAGCCTACACTACTCATTTCACTAGTCTAGAGGAGAGACTATAGACTACATCAACATGCACTACTCACTCAACTACTGGTTACACTCACTAATATGACTATTAGTATTACTACTAACTATTAGTATATAATAAATAATAATAATACTCACTGAGGAGTGAGTGAGTTCAGTGAGTCTATCAGTCTACTCAGTGCCAGTGACAGACTCTAAACCAACTTACCAACATTCGCCATTACTGAACTTTTTTGTCACAACTTTTCCTTGTTCAATACCAAGACGCTGACATATTCTCTGTCCTAAGTCAGGGTGAGACGTGCCAGCAAAAACCTTAATATTTGGCATGTTGTCGATGTGTTTTTGTGAGCCTGATCCTATGAAAGGCAAGATTTTGTTATTGCCCCTGAGTTAACCCACAACCTATGTCCATCGAACACTCCAGCTTATTGGGAAACTTTATTTGTTAAATAGATCTTATTTTGATTTAATTAAAATAATTGTAAAATTATATTTGAAGATTAAACATTATTAAACTAAATATACTTAATACCCCGAGTTGGTTTTTATAAATAAAAACAACATTTTAAGAAAAGAAAACGTTCTATTGTATTTTAATAGTTGCACTACTGTTGTGCAGATAGCAATATGAAATTTTATTTAAATCACCCTAGAAAGTTAAATTGATTTAATAATTTGTATTTATCAAAGAATAATAGTTCTCGCATTAATTATTACTAACTTAATTTGTTAATTTTTAAATGCCAGAATATGAGTGACCCTTTGACTGCATCTTTGTGCTGGCCTAACAAAACGGAAGTTACCTAAGCCACTGTTGCTTGGTTAGGTTAGGTCCTGTTTAAGGCTGGAAGAGAACTGGGGGCTGTCTCACGTTTCTAGAAGTTATCACAACTTTTCTTTTCATTTTGGACATTTCGTTTGTTAACACTGGAATAGTTCCACGAGCTGCAAGTTAAAACAGGATGGCTAACATAGCCGAACAGAGAATCAAACGAGAGTTTAAGGAAGTTGTCAAAAGTGACGAGGTACTGCCGCAGACTATTTCTTATCTTCTTGTCTTATTGTTCACACTTTCTATCTGAAAGGATTACTTATTAATGTACTATTTTAAAGCATCCATTAAAATATATATCGAAGGATGTAGTATAAATTAAGGTCAGATCATTATTATGGATGCCTGTTGCTGTGTGCAATTATGCGTAACTATAACATAATGCATGTTATGATTAAAATAAAGCGTTTAATAACTTTAACAATTATTTATAACTCCACTTGTGGGTCGGCGTGGGTCCTCTAATTTACTTACCTGCCTATGGCCCCACTTTTTTGGTTGTAGGTTTTGAGGATCAGGTTTCAATACTTTTTTCTCTTATAGTTTGCCACAAATAACACTGCAGTGTGAGTGGATGTGTCTTATTACATCTGCCTCTGGATGGATTAGTGTAATTAGTGAAGCTGAATAATCCCTGTCTCAGTGTCTGCTGCACTATAATTGGCTTGTATGTCACATTCAAGAAATGTCAGTGACAAATTGCAGTGTGCGGTTGAGTAACTGTTACTGGGGAAAAAAAATTAGGTAGCTAAAAACTCATTTGAAAATGGAATCATCTTCCATAATACTTATGTAGGACATATTACTATTATGCTCAGATACATACAAATGAAGTATGATGAAATTGAAGACCTGCCAAAATTCAAAAACATTTGCTTACAAGTTAGCAGTTAGTTACAGTATAACATCAGTACATTATTCAATTTAATGAATGAAGCCTCAGTTGTCTGAAAATAGTTGCTAAAACCTTTGGTCTAAAAAATGCTATAACAATATTAATTAGACTTGTGTTTAAAGACAGTGGAATTAATAATTAATCCCATGTAGGTGAACTGGATAGCTTCAACTGCTTTCAAAGAATTTCTAGATAAAGTGTGCCACACATGACTCTCACTAAAACTCTGATCCTGTGTTATTTCCTCAACAACTAGACAGTGGAGAATGACTAGTTTTACTTAATTTTCAAAGTAACAGTTTGGGTTTCTGCAGTTTGAGTTTGACTTATTACAATAAATATGATCAAAAAAGACTAACACAGCTTTAATTGTCAATAAATAAGAATAACCTTCCCAGATAAAGAAAAATATGTCTTATTCACTAGACTATTAGCAAATTAAAGAAAGAGACAAAAGGGCATACCAGTGCTGAGATAAGTGAAAGAAACTGGGAAAATGTGGATGCAGATCGTAGCACATGGAGAGCAAAAATAACAAAATGGCACAGCAATTTTCGAGGCAGTGCTGATATCAAATTCAGAAGACAAAAGGCGCAAGAGAAAAGAAACAAGGCCAGGTACCACAAATGCACCTTGCTCGTTCTGTGGATGGATCTGCTGACCAGGATTGGCAAATTCAGCCACAAGAGATATTCAGTAAAGCAGCACCCAGTATGAGACACTAATGCTTTACCAAATTATTAACTTATCATGATTGCTTACTACCAACCATCTGTCACGATGCCAAAGGCCATACATTAGCAAATTTTAAAAAATGCATTGCACTGTTTTATATCTTGTGGTCCAGTGATCTGTCTTCAGTGTGCATGAGTTTTTTTTTTTTAAACTGGATTTTTTATCCAACTTTTACTTAACTAGGCTATTCTACCTAATGGTCTTATACACACAACATGAGAGAACTGCATTGGAGTATCAACTATATTTTTTACACTTTACAATCCAGAGTGGTCTTCAATATGTAGTTTTCCAGGTCTTTGGATTTCCTTTTCCTTCCTATAAGGTAGCTGTCATTTGTAGTCAGAGTTGTCTATCCTATAAAAGGAAGCTTAACTGCCTAAAGTACATCACAAGCGATAGCAATTTTTTTTAGGTTGTCTGTTTGGCACAATGCAGGTCTCATGGTAAGGCGCTATGTCAAAGAGTAAGGATTCAATCCTACTTTGGGCTGTCTATTGTTCTTTGTGTTTTCTGCTGTTTATTTGCGGATTTCTTCGAGTGTTGTAAACACACCTATCCCCAAAAATTATTAGTTGTTCTATCATTGCAGAAGTTTCTCTTTGTAATAATATTCATCTATTATTATTGTGAAGACCATCGCACTATTAGTCTCATGAGCCATATGACAAAAATATTACTAAGAGTCATCATGAGACGTGTAAGTAACAAAATAAAACCAGAAATAAGTGAGGAACAATGTGGATTTGTGGAAGGAAAGGACACCAATAATGTAGGTACTTTGATAAAAATTTCGAAATAATCTGTTGTGATTTAAAACAAGCTAGCTAGATAGCCCTTGATGTAAGCTAAACAATGATACCTTAATTATGGCTGTACGACAATTAGAAAAAAAGTTATTAATTTTTAAATGAATTAATTTTGACTTAAATTGAATAAGAGGAACATAGAAGAAAATATCATTGGACCCGTTTGGATAGTTGTCCATGCCTGGAAATTGAGAGTTGGCCGATTATGATGGCATAATGGTTTATAAAGGGAATAGTCCCTGCCATTTAATAATTTATTAAGACTTCCATGACCTTCCTGTGATCACTTTCAAATTTCACACACATATCCAAATGGTAAATGAATTTGACAAACTATTGTTTTTATGGTTAGTTAAGTAATAAAAAATATTGTTAAAAAAAGCAAAGCTATTCTGAGACATGAGATTTTGACTATCAAATATGGCGGGCGACGTGATTTCTACCCATGGAGATGCTCCCTTTAAATTATTATTTGGACATGCAATGAAATTCAGATCGCTTTAAAATGTATGCATGCTTATATTTAAATGGATGCTGAATTTAAAAATCTGTGTTTTGTCATGGATATAAATAAATTTACTATTTTAATATGGAGAAAATCAGTAAAATTGTTCAAATAATGCATTCAATCACTAATATCTTGAAAACGGCTACGTGTATTTCAATAATTCTTTCACCAAACTGTAGGGTATTTCTGACCTTTCACCTAACTATATATAAATAGTAACACAAGTCATGTGACATCCGGGGAAATGCGTTAAAGTGCGTGTCCTTAGCCAATTTCGGCCAATTTCCGAAAATGGCGGCGATGTAGAAAAAAATCAAATTTGGCTTCTCATAGCTCCCTGAAGTTACCAGTTTCAATTTATCGAAGTCCCTAAATAATGCAATATACATCTTTAAGAACATTGATAGAAAGATCTATAGAGGTAAAGAAAGATCTGTATATGTGCTTTATAGACTACACAAAAGCATTTGACAAAGTAAAGCATGTGGAAATAATAGAGTTATTTGCGGGTCATCATCATTGCACTCCAAACATGTCCATAGGTGCTCAGATCCCCTCCTCAGCAATTCCCTCAGTGTCCAGCGACTGACGACTCCAGTTCTATGTAGGTTGATAAGTCTTCTTACACGGCATCTAAGTTTCTCATTTCTGGCTGTGCCCATCTTAACTCCCATTTCCATCATCCGAAGATGTGACGTGGATCTGTGTTTGTCGAAGTCCTGTGCTCTTCCCACATCTCGGAGGGCATTGATGATGTCCGCCCGATCCATTGGTTGCCCGTCCTCAACGAAAGCGCAGCTAGCCAACCTGTCCGCTCTTTCATTTCCCTGTACTCCCGCATGTCCAGGGTCATAGACGAAGGTGGCCTTACGTATTTTGGATTTCTGCAACAACTCTACCCATTGCATGCGTACAGAGCCGCCTCCACTTTTTTAATCATGCTCATCGAATCACTCAGTATACATGCGTGTGTGTAGTCTTGTGACTCTAACCTTTTGAATGCCTTGGTCACTGCCATCGCCTCCAATGTCATGCTACTCGTGGGCATGATGTATGCACCACTGTCTTCCTTGACTGTTCTGCCTGCCGAGCGTGCTGTAAATGCCCATGCGCTTCTTTGGTGTCGTATTACAGATCTGTCTGTATAGATGACTGCATCTTTCTCATCGGTGTTATCACAGATGAGACCGTTGACCTCAGCATTAACCACGACCGGGTTATGTTCCCTACTTTTCCTGTAGAGTGTGACAATACATGAGAGAGAAAGTCGCCTTGAATGACGTAGGTACCGGTTTCCACTCCTCACCAACGCTGATATTGGTAAGCCCACAGACCTGTTTGATGACATCTTCAGCTCGGCCCACCCATGATTTGCCTCTTTTTAACCTGGCACCTTTCACTGTGCTGAGCACGTGGTGCAATGGATGCTCTGTATCTGTACTAATCTTCAGGTATGCTCGTGCTCTCCAGATCTTGATTCTGTCATCCATGGTTGTAAAGTCAAGAAGATACCTCATTGCTACACAAGGAGTGTCCCTCATACATCCCAAGATAATGCGCATGGCTTCATTTTGTATTTTCTCCAGCCTATCAATTTGAGTTGTACTGACAGTAAGAATTGCCAGGGCATACTCGATTGGTGCGAGGACTAATCCCTGGGACAGAAGAGTAAGTAGCCTCTGCTCGATGTTGGCAGCTGCCATGACCTTCAAGGCGGCTAATCCTTTGCGGGATTTTGTTATCACATGGTTGACATGGTCCCGAAAACACAGGCTGCGATCAAACTTAACTCCGAGGTATGTCATCAACTTGTCCCTGGTCACCTCATCAGCTCCCATTCGTACTACCGGTGTTTTCGTATTAACGATATTCCAGGGAATATAGCACCCTGTTCGCTGGCTTCTTCAGAGGACTCACAGATAAGTGCTGATTTCTAGTGAAATTTTCTGTTTATTTGTTTGTTTTTATTGATATTTTAAGGGATCATGTGATTGTACGCGCTTTCTATTTGGTGTAAATCACGTTGCTTCTTTTGATTCATTGCATTTTGTTACAATTTCCTTATTTATTCACTTATACTCATCCTTGTTGTTGATTGCACTATTGAACGCGTCAAAAAATGGCGGTTTGTTTACGCCGGTCTGTCGCCAAGGATGCGTCATTCATTTAATTTGTGAAGGGCTCACAGTGTATCTGCGTGCTGCAGAGCTATTTACTGGAGTTGGCCAGTTTATAACGTGGAAACGGGTTGAGATGTTATAGGCTTACCGCCGCGATGGCTTGTAACAAAGTGGAATCAATCAACCAGTTGTCGTAAACTGAATAACAACTTTATTTACATGAACTGTCGACATGGCTGTACAAATACGATATCATTCACATTACATGGCTGTACAAATACGATATCATTCACATTACATGGCCGTACAAAATATGGATATCACTCACAGTTCTTCCACATAAACTGTCGACCTGGTTGTACAAAATATGTTGATCTCATTCTCAGTTCTTCCACATGGAAACAAACCATCAATTGGTAACATGTCTATTACTGTTGGCGACCAGCGAGAGAGAGACTGAACCTCAAACTAGAGATTTCTCTCTCCCAACCATTTATACCTCCCTCTCCTTCGCTATCCCAGAATTCTCTGTAACCAATCATTTCTAATCTACCCCTTGTTTACTACGCATACCTAATACATCATCCCTAGAATCTTCCAGGTCCCTTTGTCCTCCCCAATTAACCTTGACCCTATCTAGGTCTGTTTCTAGCATAATAGCCCACTTCAGTGCCATACATGCTTGCCACTAACTGCATGCTCTCTTGGCGATACAGCCTATAGTCTATTTCTATCATATTGGTTACTAGTAAATTCTCCCCCATTGTCTGTGAGTATTATTTGCGGACAGCTATACCTTGGTATGAATTCATTCATTAGTACATCCAATACTGTCTCACTGGTTTTGTCTGCCACTGGAAAACTTTCAGGCCATCTACTATAACTGTCTGTAAAATGTACTATATACTTGTTCCCTGAGTGTGTTCTTGGATAAGGACCTGTAATATCTATGCTGACTTTCTGCATGGGAAAATATTGTCTGTCCATCCTTTGTAACGGACATTTTTCAAGCTGCATATTAATCAACTTGCATGTTTTACACTGTTTCACATAATTCGCTACATCTTGAAACATTCTCGGCCAATAATACTTTGTCCCTAATGCATCCAGTACTTTATCTCTCCCTACAAGCCCGTTCTTATTATGGTATTCCTCCATCACCTGCCTTCTACAACCTGTAGGTATATAAACTTGGCAGCTATAACCTGTCTTTTTATTGGCTATATAACACAGAATGTCATCATTATCAACATAGAATTGTTTCCCTTTTCTTGTATTTCTGTTTCTTTTTACCTCTTTTATTATCTTCCTTGTTTCCGGGTTCTTCTCTTGCTCCTCCTTAATCATAGACCTTTGCAACTCTATTCCACCGTCATTGTCTCCTTCACTCTGTTCTAATGTTTGTTCCTGACTAATTAGATCACAATTTTGATTAGTATTTATTATGTTTACCTGTAGATTTCTGTCATCCACCTCTGGTTCCTCCTCATCTTCTTCCTCTTCCTTGTAGGGAATCCTTGATAAGAGATCTGCACATGTATTTTCTGTTCCTGGTATGTATTCTATCTGTGCATCATAACTCTGTATATTTAAGGCCCATGCTTGGATCTTCCTATTCTGCATCGGTGGCTTTAGCATATCTTTAAGCGATTTGTGATCAGTCCTAATAATGATCTTGGCACTTCGTAAATAGAAATCTAACTTCTGCAAGGCATGATAAATTGCAAATGCCTCTTTTTCTACCGTGGACCAATTCCTTTGCGACTTACTCAACTTGTGGGACAAAAAATAAATAGGCTTTTCATTTTTAATGCCAGGTATGATTTCTCTCTCCTCACTGTCTTGTACTAAGCACGCCCCAATAGCTTGTTCAGACGCATCTGTATACAAAATCATACGTTTATTCATGTCTGGATGTGCTAATAGTGGTACAGATGTCATCTCTTTCTTCAAACAATCAAATGATTTCTGGCACTCTGTTGTCCACTTAAACATAGCAAACTTCTTAGTCAATGCTATCAATGGCTCCACTATTTCTGAGTAATTTAGAATGAACCTCCTATAGTAACTGCACATACCTATAAAACTTCTAACTTCCCTAGTTTTAGTTGGGCTTACCATATCTCTGATTACTCTTAATTCTCTGTCTGGCTGAATGCCTTCTCTATTGAATTCCTTAATAAATCCCAAATATTTTGTTTCCATCCTAAGAAATTCACATTTGGTCAATTTCAACTTGACTGAGTGGTGTCTCAGTCTTTCAAATACCAGCTCAATGTGTTTACGGTGGTCTTGTATTGTGGTGAATGTAAATACTAATATATCGTCCATATATGCCAGGACGAATTTTTGCATCCCTGCTAACACTTCATTCATTAATCCCATATACGTAGCTGGTGCATTTTTTAATCCAAAAGGTATAACATTCCAGGCATAACTACCTATGTTGGTGCTGAAAGATGTTTTATGGATACTATCTTTGTGCACTCTTATACACCAATAACCAAATTTTGCGTCTAATTTCGACATAAATTAACTCCATTTAATACTCCCAAAATGTCATCAATTAATGGTGTTGGGTATGATATACTTTTGGTAACTATTTAATGCTCTATAATTGCAGCAAAATCTGTGCGTTCCATCCTTCTTTACTAACACAACAGGCGATGACCATGCTGATTTAGTTCTTCGTATTATGTTTTCTTTAAGCATTTGTTCTATTGCCTTTTCTACTATCTCTCTGTCTTTTAGCGGTGTTTGATACGGTCTAGATTGTACTGGCTGTGCATCTCCTGTATCAATTTCTATCTCTGTGATTGCTGTTCTCCCCTATTCATAATCACTTAATGCAAATACATCATGGTTGTCTAATATCAATCTTTCCAACATCTTTCTATTCTCCCGATCAGTGTTTAGTTGTCTTAATAAATTAGCCTTGCGCTCATTGGTCAACACTATTTTATTTTAACAACCCCCATTACGATTCTATCTATCTATCTACTGTCCTTTCGAGCCGAAGACGGCACATAGGGCAGAACCACAATCTCAAAAACAGAAACCTTGGTGCCAAAAATGGCACATATTGCAGAGATCACTGCTCTAAAATCTATGGCATGGAATAATAAGAAGACTAATCCATTACGACTAGTCTTCTTATTATCCACATTTGTTGAATTATTCCAACATCGTTTATAACCTCTATCTCGACTGTCAATTTCCTTATAATATCCACTTTCACTTCTATTCCTTCCTATTTCTCTATCATTTGCCGCCTGTGCGCGTGGCCGTGCGGCTAAAACCACTGTTCCGCTGGCTGAAAAGCTGACGTACGGTGTTCGAAGCCCGTGGTAGACAGAAAGGATGTTTTCTATCGGGGGTGAAATAAAAATCCTGAGTCGCACACGTCGTGGCGACTGCTTGACCAAGCGGCCTTTATCCCTCTGGTTCTATCGTTGCCCCCCGTCATACGCCAGCAATGGTACTATGTGACGTAAAGATAGTTTTTTTTTAGTTTTTACTATTTTCTTTGCCTTCATTTCCTGTATACCTCTTCTTGTTTCGGCTATAATTATGATATGACCTATAATCATTTTGAGTTTGCCCCTTTTTCCTCTTCTTTCGTATTTTGCTGCTACTCCAGTAGTCTCTTGTACTTCAGCCACTACACACCCTTTCTCTAACTTTACTGTCTTCCCTATTTTATTGAGGATCATCAGAGGAAATTCATTATTCCTCCTTACTTTTATGATCCCACCTATAGAACATATTCCTGGTTCTTCCATTATTAGTGAATTCCATAATTCCCTTGTTTCTATGACATCCCCTTCTTTCAAATATGGACTCTTCTTTAATTTAGCTTGTATTATGTTTACTGTATATGGTTTCAACACTACTGTTTCCTTTGTTCTGATTATACCAGCTACGTGTATATCGTCTTCCATCGCTATCCACTCTCTACCTATTTTGATCTTCCCAATATCAAAATATATTCTGATTCCTTTCTGTCATAAGAAGTCTCTCCCTAATATCATAGTTCTATTGCAATTCCTTGCCACCCTAAATCTTTGCTGCATTCTCGTTTTTCCAAGTCGTATATCGACTATTGTAATCCCTATCACTTCCAATGATCCTCCACTCACTGATTCTAAATTGTTCGTTGCTCTCATCAACTTGTATTTCTTTCTTATTTGTCGGTATGCAGATTCTTTAATTACACTCACCTCGGCTCCCGTGTCAATTAACGCTCTGAATCTCTGCTTATCTACTTTAACTATAGAGGAGCTTGGGTCTCCCTTATATTCCTTGTCAGGCCAATTCACATACCTCTTACTCTCTGAGACCTGTATCCGAGAGCGAGGCACTAGTTTTCCTGCTTATATCTCCTCATCTCCATTTTATTTCTATGTGGTGATCTGTGGTCTCTCAAATTATTGCCACTGTATCCTTGTCTGCAATCTCTAATAATATGCCACAATTTTCCACAATTAAACATTTTTTGTTTTCTACAAATCCTTCTATTCTATGTTGTGGTCTTCTAACTCTTCTATCCCATCTGTGTCTAGCATAATCTTCTTCCATTGATACATGTCCTCCCCTTCTTTCCTCAATACTCTCTTGATCTACCTCCTTTGAAATCTCTTCCTCGACCTCTACTCCTAGTTTCCTCATGTCTTGTACCCCTATCCCTGTTTGTGTTTTCCTCTGCACATCTTCTTAAATGGTTTTCTTCTTTAATTGCTAACTCCAGTGCTTCATTGATTGTTTTAAGCTCCTTTCTAAGCAAGTATAACCTTAAAGCTTTGTTATCCAACCCCTCAACAAAGATGGTAGTGATTTGCTGTTGTATTTCTTCATTACCAACTCCAGTTCGTGTAAATGCCCTTTCTGCTAAGCTAATCACTCTTTCTCCGTATGCACATAAGGCCTCCCCTTCTTTTTGCTTTATCCTGTGTAGCTTTGCAAACACATCTTGTGCACTCGTCTCTTCTTCATATCTCGAGGTTAGTATACGTTTCGTATCTTCCCATGTTTCATCTGGCACTGATTCTAATCTTCTTTTTAGGAACGCCGACACCTCATCTGCGCAGGTTTGAAACGCTATATCCCTCTTATCTTTGTTCTTCGTTAGATACGCTACCTTTTCTATTCTTTCCATCCACTCTCTAAGCTTAGATGCTTCTCCTTTGAACATGATGACACTATTGTTAACATTCTGGTGGTTTATTGTCAACCTTAGTTCACCCATTGTTTCCGTTACCAGTCTCAGTGTTTCATTAGTCATATCCACCGTAGTTGCCATACTTCTCTTATCAAACACCAAATTAATTCTTTTTTCACTTTTCCGTCCTTCAATACACCTTTCTTCCACACAATTCTCATTAATGTAGTACACAATATACTAATTAAATTTTAACTACTAACTTAAAATATCAACCTGTGGAAAAGACAATCATGTAGCATCCTATACACCACTGTTTCATTAATACTAATTTATTTTCTTATTCATTGCTCCTAATTAATACACATTTTATTCTCTATTGTTTCTGAAATTTTCCTCATCCTGCCAGTTATTCTTCCCTGTCACCTATCACAATGTACCATTAATGATATCACACTCTGTCTTTATATAAAATGTTATTAACTCACTGTTTTTTCTTCCTCTTCTCTGTAGTTCGTTTCTCGACGACCTCTTTGCTTTAACACACGTTGTTTACTTTTCCCGTCTATGTTGTTCTTCATGAAGTTGTTTACTTTTCCCGTCTTTGTTGTTCTTCATGAAGTTGTTTACTTTTCCCATCTGCGTTGTTCTTCATGAAGTTGTTTACTTTTCCCATCTGTGTTGTTCTTCGTGAAGTTGTTTACTTTTCCCGTCTATGTTGTTCTTCATGAAGTTGTTTACTTTTCCCGTCTATGTTGTTCTTCGTGACGTTGTTGCTTTTTCTCATCTGCGTTGTTTTTCGTGGCATTGTTTGCTTTTTCTCATCTGCGTTGTTTTTCGTGGCATTGTTTGCTTTTTCTCATCTGTGTTGTTCTTCATGACGTTGTTTGATTTTTTTCTCATCTGTGTTGTTCTTTGTGACATTTTGGCACCAACCCAGAGCCACTTTAGTCTTACTGCCCAAGTTCTTGATTGATTGTTGTGACACCCAAGCAGTCACTGCGCCCTTTAGTCTGATAACTCAGGTTCCTGTTGATTATTGTGACAACAAACGGTCACGGATGCCAACTTTTATGTGACAACCGAAGTTCTTGATTACTGTGACAACTAACTGTCACGGACACCAACTTTTATTTGACAACCCAAGTTCTTGTTGATTATTGTGACAACGGTCACGACTGCAAATTTTATCTGAGATGTTATAGGCTTACCGCCGCGATGGCTTGTAACAAAGTGGAATCAATCAACCAGTTGTCGTAAACTGAATAACAACTTTATTGACATGACTGTCGACATGGCTGTACAAATACGATATCATTCACATTACATGGCTGTACAAATACGATATCATTCACATTACATGGCTGTACAAAATATGGATATCACTCACAGTTCTTCCACAAAACAATGTTGACATGACTGTACAAAATGTTTATATCATTCACAGTTCTTCCACATAAACTGTCGACCTGGTTGTACAAAATATGTTGATCTCATTCTCAGTTCTTCTACATGGAAACAAACCATCAATTGGTAACATGTCTATTACTGTTGGCGATCAGCGAGAGAGAGACTGAACCTCACACTAGAGATTTCTCTCTCCCAACCATTTATACCTCCCTCTCCTTCGCTATCCCAGAATTCTCTGTAACCAATCATTTCTAATCTACCCCTTGTTTACTACGCATACCTAATACATCATCCCTAGAATCTTCCAGGTCCCTTTGTCCTCCCCAATTAACCTTGACTCTATCTAGGTCTGTTTCTAACATAATAGCCCACTTCAGTGCCCTACATGCTTGCCACTAACCGCACGCTCTCTTGGCGATACAGCCTATAGTCTATTTCTATCATACCTCATCTCTCCCCCCCCCCCCCCAAATGCACTCAACTCTTGCCTACTTGGCCTTTTACTATATTTAGCAACTTGACTGTACAAAATATGATTACATATCAACCATGGCCAATTACTATTACACTGGACGTGTGACTGAGTAAGTGCACATGAGTCTAAACCATCCACAGCATTGACGTTCAGCGACAGAATCATCTATGACGATGGTAAGTGTATGTATTCAGATGCAGCCCAATGTATGTATTCAGATGCAGCCCAAATGACATCATCTAAGAAGGAAAACATGACAGGGCAAGCATGGTGACATTAAACTGTCAAAGTGTGAGAGGCTAGGCCTAAAGTATGTGCGCGTTACTTATTGGAATTGTGGGTCCATAAATCAACGACGGCCCATTCTTAATAAGCTACTGTGCGGCGCCGAAGTAATGGTTTTGCAAGAAACTCTTCTTGGTGACAGGAGAGTAAGTACTCCTGGCTTTCATTGTTTATACAATAGATGACACCTTGGGCAGGCCATCCTTGTGCGCAACAATATGGTTGCAGCTGAGGTTGATATGTCTGCGTGGAACAATGCAGAATTGCAGGTACATGCGGTTAGGGTGCAGACCCCAGTTCATTTCATGATTGTTAATGTGTATGCCTGTAATGGGAAGGTGAACACACAACAATGGCAGAATCTCTTAGAGTTCGATGAAGAGAATGTCATTTTCTGCGGAGACTTTAATGCTAGAGGAAGCCAGTGGGGTAACGTCATAACCAACAAGCAAGGAGAAGACCTAGAGAACGCACTGGTGTTGGTCGATTTAGTGTGCTTGAATGATGGAAGGGCAACAAGAATGGCCACTCGAACAGGGGACTCTGATAGTGTCATAGACCTGGCACTGGTGTCTTCCACTTTCGCACCGGTTTGCAGGTGGAGTGCACTGGGGTTCCACGGAAGTGATCAGTATCCATGTGTCCTCCTAATTGAGAAAAGCAGAAATAGAAGCCAGAAAAGAAAGCTCCACACATTCAACTACGAGAAAACAGAACAGGACGTCATTAGCAAAATCAGACATAGGAAACAGAGCGCTCCTCGTAGGAGGCAGGAGAGATTGGCACAGCCACCCTGGTGGAACGTAGATTTCGAGGAAGCATGGCGGAGCAAGAGACAAACGGCCAAGACATGGCAGAAAGCCAGAAGGAATGGAAGAACACAACCTGAGCTCTTGAAGCGTCTGAAAGTAGAGGTCGACCAAAAATTGATGCACTTTAAACTAAGCAGGCTAAGGATGCCAAATGGGGTGGCTTCTGTAAAAAAGTGTGCTCAGAAAAATTGCTCGCCACATTCTGGCGCCTTCATCAGAGCGTGAATGGCACAACACGACACAGGGGCATACCAGACTTTCAGAGCACAGGCCGGATATGGCACAAATCTGATGAGAGCAAAGGGAAGGCCCTGCTTGCCCGCTACATTGAGCAGACGGGCAAAGAAATGAGGCTGTAAGAATGAGGATACGGGGATCGCTGTCAGAATTGTGTAAGGATGTAGGGCTGGAAGATCTCACAATCACAACCGATATCATTCGCACGACACTTAAAAGGTCACACAACACTGCTCCTGGTCCAGATGGTGTTCTGTACAATGACATAGGCGATTTAGCTGACGACGACTTGTCAAAACTGGCCAATGAGTTTAATGCCAGTATCCGGAGTGGCCAGATTAAGGAGGAGTGGTTACACAGCTACTTACTACCACTACCGAAGCCAAACAAGGACCATTCTCAGATCAGTGCCTACAGAATCATTACAATGCAGAACACTGCGGGCAAGCTGCTGGAGAAAATAGTTGCCTGTGTCCTCACCTGTCACCTTGAACAGAAACACATATTCCCACCCACACTCGGAGGTTATAGATATAACAAAGAGACATGGCTCAATGCGGCAATCTTTGCCTATGACGTCTTCTAAGGCTTCCACAGACGAGAGGAGACATGTGCTGCTGCTATAGAACTGGAGGATACATACAACAGGAAATAATCAATATGCTGCAGAAATTAAACGTTGATGGCAAGGATCTGCGAATCATAAAAAACATGTACTGGCAACAAACAGCAGCTATACAAATTAACAACCAAACAGGACAATTCCAATATATAAAACAAGGAGTCACAAGGCTGTGTTCTGTCGCCAGATTTGTTTTTACTTTACAGTGAACATATTATGAGATCAATAGTAGACAAAAAAGGAATTGAAGTCAACAGTCACAACATAAATAATTTGCGATATGCGGATGACACAGTTTTAATAGCAGAGACAGAGAATGAACTACAAAAAATGATAGACATAATAGTAAAAGAAAGCAACATGAAAGGTCTCAGTCTGAATAGTAAGAAAACAGAAGTAATGGTCATATCGAAGAAACAATCATCACCAGCATGCAGCATAAAAATATACAGGACAAATTTGAAACAAGTGCAACGCGTCAAATACTTGGGCACAATAATAACATCAGATGGGAGATGCACCACTGAACTAAAAAACAATAGTTCAGGCCAAAATAGCATTTCAGGAAATGAAAAATATCTTATGCAACAAATCTATGTCAATAGAAATGAGAGAGTTCATGAGTGCTATATTGTACAAACAATGACCTATGGAAGCGAATCATGGACAGTAGACAAACAAATGAAAAGATGATTAGAGGCCACAGAGATGGGATTTCTCAGAAGAATGTTGAAAGTTCCCTGGACAGCTAAAAAGACAATTGAGGAAGTTCTCAAAGAGGTCAACACAAAAAGGCAGCTCCTAAAAAACATCAGAAAGAAACAATCAACATTTTTCGGGCACATCATGGGAAGAGGAAAGTTGGAATACTTGGTTACAACTGGCAAAATAAAAGGAAAGAGAGATCACGGATGACAAAAAGAGAAAATACTGGATAGCTTGGTGACATGGCATGAAAAACAGTCAACAACAGAACTGATACGATGCACTATTGATAGAAGATTGTGGAGGGACATGATCACCTACGCCAACCGGTATGGCACATGATAATGATGATTGCACATTATTATTAAATATGTTAAATTAACTGGACAAGTTCTGGAATATATTATCCACTGCATTCCTTTGAAGCTCAAACTATAATATATAAAAGAATGTCTAAAATAAAATGGTTCCTTGATTAGTAGAGAATAGTGTAGTTGTGTTCCATGTTACTTGATGTTTCAGTCATTATTTTCTTTGCCCACTATAGAAGGTTTTTGGTTGCAACAAATGATGTATCTTGTCTTATACAGTAAAGCAGTCACAATTCCTTTTTTATTATTTTTTTTTCTATTACTCTACTTTCCGCTAGTTTTTCTATAGCCCTGCATTACTTTATATACTTCATCCCTTTAATTACAAGATACTTATGACTATAAAAAAAATGGGGCTTGTTCTACATGCTTTTTTATCAATTCTGTTCGTTCCTCTTCCTATTTGTTTGTGCCTCATGTGAATTTATCTTCTATCTTTATTTTATAGCGTTACCTGTTGTCACCTACTCTATACTTCTTTGTACATTTTACACAGATTAAGAAGAAAGAACCCCTCATGGCTCTAGTGTGGTGTATAGAGAAAATGCTATTAGTGTTTGTATTTTTTTAGTTAGCACATTTTGGGTAAATTGTGATCAGCACTAAATTAGATACAGTCTTTCTTTCTCAGCATCAGAGTGTGTCTAATTGTAAAAAAATTGTCTTCCTCTTTACTATCTATCTATCTTTCGTTCGCCTGAAGTATTGTCTATATCTGCAATGTCGTTTCCTGTATAAATTTTACTGTCTTTAGTAATTCTTGCAGTGGCCCATATAGTTTTGTCTGTAGTGTTGTATCTATGGGCCAATGGATTTTCCTCAGTCTACTATATTCAGTGCAGTCTTGAAGTATGTGTTCAGCAGTCTGGGGTGCCTGTCCACATGTACAAGTAGTTGATGTGCCGATCTTGAATTTTGTATACATGTGACTATGGAGTCGATTGTGTCCTGTTCTGAGGCGTATAATGATAACTTGTTCATATCTATTCATATTATGAAAGGCATCCTGATTTGGGGCTTGTGGTCCTCTGATTGATTTGATTATCTGTTTCTTATGATGGTATGTAACTGGTGTATCTAGTTGTGTGCCTGTTGAACCTTCCTTTGCCAACTGATCTGCTTTCTCATTTCCTGGTATTCCACAGTGAGACGGGATCCACTGCAGGGCAACCCTGTGGTGCTTGCAGAGTTCAGTCAATAAGGTCTGCAGATGTGGTAATTTTCTGGATTGTAGTGCCTGGAGTACTGATCTTGCATCTGTCAAAAACACTACAGGCTGTGGGCTAAGATTACTGTTCAGCAGTTTTTCTATTGCCAACTTTATTGCTTGTATTTCTGCATCATAATTGTGACAATATTTCCCTGTTGCTATTTTATTCATATCCCTAGTGTTATTTGGGTACTCTATATATGCACCTGCTCCCCCATTCTTTACTGCATTCTGTGCTGATCCATCTGTGTACACACGGATCCATAGGTCTTGTGGGTATTCTTCATCCAGGAAACTGAGAGTTATTGTTTTTCGCTGTAGACTATTTTGTTCCTCTTTGTCAACTATTCCTTTCACTTCTGTCCGTATTTGAACTGATAATCCTGATTCATCTGTCCAGGGAGTCTGTTCTGGTATGGGCAGAAGGGGTTTAACAACTCTTGGCATGTCTGGTGTTTGTCTACTAATACGCTTGGCTTGGTGGATAAAGCTGCTTCTCTTAAGTCGTCCCAATGCAAGATTTTGGAATCTGTCCTTCATTGGATGTCTCGGCATGCATACAAATTTTTCTGCTGGTATCCTCCACAATTTCTCCATCTCCAATGTTGGTGTTGATTTCATTGCTCCTGTGATGACCCTAAGTGCCTGGTTTTGTACTTTATCCAGTTCTTGCAATGTGGTGTTTGATGCTGAGCACCATGCGGATGATCCATATTCTAAATGTGGGCGTATACTCTGTTGGTAAACTTTACTGAGTATTTTCCCACTCGTACCCCATGTGGTTCCACACAACTTTCTTAGAATAGCCAATTTCCTCCTTGCTTTTTGGGTTGCCTTATTTATCTGCTGTTTCCAAGATAGTTTGTTATCAAATGTAACTCCGAGATATGTAGCTTGTATGTCTTCTTTCACAGGCTCATTGTTTATGTAGATGGCTCCTGCTTTTTGTTTTGGGGAGAGTGTGAAAAGTGTAGTACTGCATTTGTCTGTATTGATGCAGATACACCATCTATTTGTCCATGAATTCAGTGCATTCATAGCTCTTTGTAGCAATTTGGAGGCCACTGTTGCATACTCCTCTGTGCACCACATTACCAAGTCATCTGCATACATTGCCACTTTGATGCCATGTGGTAGTTCAG
The DNA here is from genome assembly GCA_032433765.1 of Megaustenia siamemsis. Taxonomy (NCBI): domain Eukaryota; kingdom Metazoa; phylum Mollusca; class Gastropoda; order Stylommatophora; family Ariophantidae; genus Megaustenia; species Megaustenia siamemsis. Next base: position 57,332,636 of record JAVIAB010000001.1, read on the forward strand.
TAACTAGGTCATTGATGTAGATCAGAAAAAGTGTTGGAGATAGTACCCCTCCTTGTGGAACGCCCTGGCGCAATAAGACCTTCTTACTCTTAAGACCATCCAGTTGCACTCTGGCTCTCCTGTTATGCAGGTATGCTTTGACCCATTTGTACATCCTGCCATTTACTCCATAATTTCTCAGTTTCTTCAAAAGCCCTTCCTTCCATACCTTATCAAATGCTTTCTTTAGGTCTATCCATGCTGCTAGTACCAGTTTCTTTTCTTGAAACGCATCTTCAATTTCCTGGGAAAGATAGGTTGCTTGATCTTCGGTAGAGTAACACTGTCTAAAGCCTGCTTGTTGTGGGACAAGGAGATTTTCACTTTCCAGGTACCACTGCAGTCTGAGATTGATTATACGTTCCATTGTTTTACACAAACAGCTTATAAGGCTGATTGGTCTGTAGCTGGATGTCATTGAACCATCTTTTCCTGGCTTTAGTAATGGTATCATAATTGCTTCTCTCCATGCCTGTGGCACTCTACCTGTGATCCAGCAAATGTTTTAGATCTGCAGTAGTTTTGCTTTAGCTGCAGTTCCCAAGTTCTTAATCATTTCATTGGACACTCCATCATTGCCTGGTGACTTTTTCATTTTTAATTTGGATATTACCAGCTCTAGCTCTCTTTGTGTAATGGGTGTTTCCATTACTTCATGTGTGGTCTCTTCTTGTCTTGCATTTTGTTGTTTTAAACGGGTCTCTTGTCGTTTTTCTAGGCTAATTTCAATATTATTGTCATTTGCAAAGGAGTCTGCAAAGTAATTTGCTGCATGTTTACCTGTTAGAATGTTTCCATCCTTCTTCAGTGTAATTTTGGTGTTCCTTTCTGTACCCTCATCATTCAGCTGTTTTACAAGCTTCCACACTTTTCTTGTGTCTCGTTCAAGATTCAGGGACTCTGTTTTCTCTTTCCAGCTTCTCCGTCTGGCTTGTAGTTTAGCCCGTTGAAATTTGGCTTTAGCATGCTGGTAGTTGTTGTGGTGTTCTTGGCAAGGGTTATTTTCTGCTTGCTTTCGAGATGTTTCCATGTCATTGTGCAGTTGCTCTAGCTCACTACTCCAGTATGGTTTGTAGTGTTTCCGTGCCCCTCTAGGTATTGTTTCACTGGCAGCTTGTATTATTAGTCTACTGAATTCATCAACTATTTTGTTGATGTCTCTATCTGTATTTATATCTTTAGTCAGTACACTGGTGTAGTGTTGATACATTTTCCAGTCTGCCTTTTTGTAATTCCATCTGGAGAGAGTGCTGCTCTCCCTGATGGCCTTATTTTGTACCACTAAAAAGACTGGTCGGTGGTCGCTGCCTCCAAGTTGTTTCCCAACAATTCGTGTGATATTCCAATCCAGGTCTGGTGAATGGAAAGCAAGGTCTGGTGTAGATGTGGTATGCCATGATCTGGAGTAGAATGTTGGTGGATCTGTTGCCTGGTTTAATAGTATAAGCCCATTGTCATCCTGCCAATTTTCAAGCTCTTCACCTCTCTTGTCCATATGTTCATAGCCCCAGCTCTGTGAGTGGCTGTTAAAGTCTCCACATACAATTATTCTTTCTTTTAATGTAATTGTGTTCCTCTTTACTAATCACATGCACTTAGTTATTCACTATTTGGCAGCAATGCCAGTCTTTAGAAGAGGTAACTGGCTTTAGGCCTACAAGAAATTATAACTGTTTCATCTCAGAGAGGTAACTGGATAAACTTCCTGCCCACCTTCAATACTGTAACATCATCATTGAGTGCCGTCTCCGCAACGAAGGTTGGTTATCATGGAGCGCCATTCTGCTCTATCTCTTGCTTTGATGGTGCAGGTTGTCATCGGTTGATTTGTCCATCTTTTGATGTTACTCGTCCATGTTAATCTTGGTCTGCCTCTGCCTCTTTTACCTTGTATTTTCCCCTCCAGGATTACTTTCAGTAGGCTGTTGTGTCTTTTAGCATGGCCCACTATGGCAATACTGTAACATTCTCAAAAATACCTCAAGTGTTTCTATAAATGATGCTGGTCTATATAGAAGACATAGTTCACTACTAGCACAATCTCTTTACTTAGAGATCATTCCAAAGTGACAGACCTAATAAAAATATTTAAAATTTCTAGGTCGCAGTTCAGGGTTCTTGTTGAATCTGTCACTTCATATACATTGGTACTTTTCACAAGGTCTCCACCAGTTCTGTGCATTCATTTTAGCATGTGACTTGTGATGTCCATCACCACACTATTTTCATGTGGCATTATTTTCCCAACTAAGTGCGTTGTCAGAAGGTTGAGCCATATCACAACTGGGTTATTAATGGAAGGGGTTAATGTATCTCGTAAGACTACAGTGTTTTTAACGAAAAGCTTGTTACATCTCCTGAGAACACAAAAAAAAAATTATTATTATTTAAAGACATGCAAGGATTGTTTTCGTATGACCAATCTCTTTCAAAGTGATCCAGAAATGTCTTTTGAAACCACACACTTTAAGGGAGATAGAAGTGGCTTTTTTTTGGCATGAAATGGAGATATTTTGCTAATCTCCTTCTTTCCTTCCTCATTTGCCTTTCAACGTCGAGGGGAGATATAATTTGTGGTCTTTTGCTCTTCAGTTCGCCTCTGCTGCTGTTATGTTTCCTAGTGCTTCTAATATTCCATCCATCCATCTTTTTCATGGCCGACTTTTGGGTCTGGTATTCTCACAATGTTTGCTGAAGGCTTGTTATGTTATGTTTTGATCTTTCTGCCTTGTCACGTGGCCAAACCATTTTATCTGTTGTTTCTTTATATATTCTATGGCAGGGACTATTCCTAGCTCTTTTCTCAGTTCTTCATTTCTGATATTATCTCTCAGACTGTTTCCTGTCATTCGTCTAACACATTTCATCTCAGTAGAGGTTATTTTTCTTATTGTTCTTGCATCTAGGGTACAGGTCTGGCATTGGTAGCACAATGTTGGGATGAAGATTGTATTGTATAGTGCTCGTTTTCCCTCTAGTTATTTCCTTGTTGGACAATAGTGGTGATAACTGTCCAGTGATTTCACAAGCTTTGTTGCATCTTGATTCTATCTCAGTTATTTGAGAATTATTGTTTGTCATTAAACATCCTAGGTATTTGAATTCCTCTACTTGTTTTAGTTGCCTGCTTTCTACAGTTATGTTGATGTTCTATTTATTTTTGGCGACATTCGTGACTTCTGTTTTGTCAATGTTGATTTTCATGTTGTATTTTGTGCCTGAACTGTTGAGTTTTTTTAAGTGTTCTTGTTGGTCTTCTATTATTTCATGTATTAGGGGCTGATCATCTGCAAATAAAAGCTCGCTGATCTCCTCTGTCTCTGATGGGTTGGCTAACTTGCATATATAGTCCATGTATGTAATAAACAGTAGGGGGGAATAGTTGCACCCCTGTCTTAGGTGTAAACCTGATCTAACTTCGAAGTGGTCTGTATAGCCTGCTGCTCTTCTGACCATGCAGCTGCTGTTGATTTTGCTAATGAAAATTTAATAGCAAAAAAGACTTCTATCTACCTATTGACCTTTCGAGCCGTGGCTGTGCCATAGGGCATAGGCCCAGGTACTGTTTTTCTTTTTCTAAATTTTCTTTCCAACAGTCTCAATCCTTGCAAAAAACATTTATAAAATCTCGCCCTTTGTCTCAATGAGGGAGCCGATTCCTGCTGCTTTTGCCTCTTTGATCAGTGTTCTTCTCAGTGTCTCTCTGGGTCAGCCTCTTTTCCTCCTACCTGTTGTTTCCCACATGAAGGCTTGCTTTGTTATTCGGTTATTATCTCTTCTCATCACATGTCCAACATATGTCCATCATCTTTTCTTGATTACTGATCATATTAGTGGTTGATTGGTGGTTTTTCTAATTTCCTCTTTTGTTTTGAATTCGTTCCATGCTCTACCAAGTATTTCAAGTATTTTTCTTAAACATTTAGTTTCAATTGCGTTCAACTTTGTTTCTATGTCCCATGTTGTTTTCCAGCTCTCTCGTGCACATGTAAGGGTTGATAGTACATTTGATTGCAATAGTCTCATGCATATGTAAGGGTTGATAGTACATTTGATTGCAAAAGTCTACGTTTCGTTTTTGTGTTGATGAGTTTTGATGTCCATATCTTCTCAAGGCTTTTGAAGGACATTGCTGCTTTAGCTATTCTGATTCTAATTTCTTTACTTGTATTCCTTTCCTGATCAATGTGACTTCCAAGATAGACAAAACTTACAGTACATTAATTTCCAAATCAGTAAATATGAATTATTTTCCCTTTTTCTACCAAATAACTCAGGTGGCAGCATGCAACATAAAAGTGGAACTCGTTGGTGACAGCTTTACAGAACTGAGAGGTGAAATTGCAGGTCCGCCTGACACAGCATATGAGGGTGGAAAATTTAAGCTGGAAATTAAAATCCCTGAAACTTACCCTTTCAACCCACCTCAGGTACATAATATATGTTTCTTTTGTAATGCACTTATAATACATTCATCATTTATATAAATAGCTTGAGTAACTAACCATTAACACGCTTAGGTTCTTTGGTAAAAGTTTCAAAATTTAAACAAAAATTATTCATTTTAATATCTACTTAGCCCTTGACGAAAGCAAAAAAAAAAAAATTATACCTCATTCACGTCTGTACGTCAATTATTTAAAAAGTTATGCAAATTTAAGTGTCATTTGCGCATCTTGTAAGAATTTATTATTTTAATTTAATCATGCCCCTTCCATGTTTCTACAGCCTAAACTAATAGATCAGGTGTCAAAAATAATGAGTGAGTCAAAGCAATGAGCCCTAAGGTTACAAGTTTATGGTAATAAATCATTATGACAATATGGCGTTATGCATTGGGTCAATGTGAGGTCAGCGTCCAAAAATTAAAATAACAATGCTCCTTGTTTCAACAGAACTTTCAAATTTCGCCATGAATGATTAATCATACATATATCCAAATTAATGACCTTCTGGAAATAGTGTTTTTTTTCAATGACAACAAAAATCGTAAAATGCTAAACCAATGAGAATTTTTGCTTGGAATTTAATAAAACATCTTTTAGCCCTAACATAAATGTTACATATTTATGTAGAATTTGACGCTAAATGTAAATATGCTTGTCAATTTGCTTTGTGTGATCAATTTACATTTAAAACTGATAGGCCTGTTCAATGTCATTATAGAATATGATTTTAACAAGGGTTAGTCAATTCAGAATGGATACAACTTTGCCATCATGGAAAGGACATACAGTAATATCATGTATTATATTTTGCCCTAAATCTGTTTTGGTAAAGTTGGTTGGAAACAATTCGTTTGGCTTCTTTATATACAGTTAAAATGCCAGCCCAATTTTAAAAGATGACTTTTTCATAGCTAGGGAAATCCAAAATGGCGTCTGCATCCTTGGATGCACAAACGTATCTACTTTTGTGCACACTACTATGTCTACCAATGAGACATCGACAGTATATATCTGACATTCTAGAAAATTTAATTACTCCACATGAACTATATATATATGTATTTAACATATAACTTGTTATATATGAATTTTTAGATAATTGAACAAGGTATTAGATTTCACCAATAGCAAGATGATACAAGACATGTAAAAAGAATATGGTTTGATGGCGTTCACACTAATCAAATTGAGCGTTGCACACTATGCGGCGAAACGTGGGAAAAGAGTTAACATCTATGTTTTCGCAATTATTTCTGCTAAAACCATGTAATTCTCAAATTAATCACTTTTCTGACTTTGTGAACAAATTATCCCAACAAAATGCATGTTTTAGATCAATTTTCATTTACTTTCTCGCTGTTATTTCAAATTTAAAAAAAATATAATAAAATTGCCAAAATGACCCTAAAAAAAGATCTTCATCAAGTACCAGGCCTACTGGCGTAGGTGATCATGTCTCTCCACAACTTTCGGTCTCGACAGTTCTTTATCATTTCTGTTGTTGACCTTCTGCCAAGCCATTCTCGCTATCTGATATTTTCTCTCTTTGTTTCCCTCTATCTCTTTGTCCCTCAATTTTTACAGCTGTTACAATATATTCCAGTTGTTCTCTTTTCATTACATGGCCAAAAAATGATGATTGTTTCTTCCTAATATTGGAAATGAGCTCTCTTTTTGCTTTGACCTCTTTCAGAACATTTTCATTACTCTTCTTAGCTGTCCATGGTATTCTCAACATTCTTCTGTAAAACCACATTTCTACAGAAAGATAGCACTAGTGTAATACTAACAATTGTGCCAAAATATATGCTGATGACTAAACAAAAATATATGGACACTAACACCATATTTCCTATATGCCATGTTCTTTCATTTATAACTCATTAAAAGATAAAAATTAATGTTCATTAATTGTGATGAAAGATCTTTGTTGTGTGCTATGAACTGGCTCTTCTTGTGTGCAGGTCAAGTTTATCACCAAAATATGGCATCCAAATATCAGCTCAGTGACAGGAGCTATATGTTTAGATATTCTCAAAGACCAGTGGTGAGTTCATTTTTAGATTTTGTGTGTAAATGAATCATGTCCAGTTATTATTGTTTCAGCAAATGGCTGCCTAGCGTTGTCCATCTTTCCTCTTTATATCTTCCTAACTCTAGTGTACTTTTATAAGTACAGTTAGTGTATTATAATTTTCTCAACATCTTTCCAATTTATTATTGACCTATTCCTATGTTATATTTGCTTGCTTCCATGCACCTGATGATGACTATAGGAATACACCTCTTTGTCATCCACCCTTTTAGGATGTGAAGTTGGCATGTATGTGTAGTGTTGTGGTCTTCAGTAAAATTGTGATATCTGCCATTTTCAGCCCAAAACATCCAACTTCAGCAATACATTTTTAAGTGCCGGGTTGCCTTCCCTCTTTGATCTCAACTTGATTGGCCAGACTAGATAGGTTAGTCTGTTTCTAGAGGCACCACAAAGTGGTGGAGTAGGGTGAAGATAAGTTAGTCTGTTTCCAGAGGCACCACAAAGTGGTGGAGTAGGGTACAGGTAGGTTAGTCTGTTTCTAGAGGCACCACAAAGTGGTGGAGTAGGGTAAAGATAGGTTAGTCTGTTTCTAGAGGCACCACAAAGTGGTGGAGTAGGGTGAAGATAGGTTATCTGTTTCTAGAGGCACCACAAAGTGGTGGAGTAGGGTAAAGGTAGGTTAGTCAGTTTCTAGAGGCACCACAAAGTGGTGGAGTAGGGTAAAGGTAGGTTAGTCAGTTTCTAGAGGCACCACAAAGTGGTGGAGTAGGGTAAAGATAGGTTAGTCTGTTTCTAGAGGCACCACAAAGTGGTGGAGTAGGGTTTGGATGGTTCTGGTTCACCATTCCTGGTGCAAGCCATCAGTTGCAAGTCTGTTGACATCATCCACCTCTGCTGCTGTATGGCATCTTGCCTCTGGTCCTTGATATAATGTCAGCTTGATATCAAGATTTTGCTCGCTTCTTGTTATTATTTAAACTTTCTAGACCTTTCACATCTGTACTTATAACTTTATATTATACTACACATATTACTTTTTATATAAAATTTTATTTAATCCTACATTATACCTACGTCGCAAAAATGATTACTTTCAATGACCCCCCCCCCCCCCCCCCCCCATGCCATGTATCTTCTTAAATGTTCCCGCCGGTGACAGCTAAATTAGCCATCAGGTCCAGATTTTATTATTTTGTACAAAAACACTAAAGTTGTGGTGAAAGTCACATTATTCTTAGTAGAAATTGATATGGGCTGGGGCTAGTTTATTTTCCAGTTTCTGACTGAAACTCTCTTGGGCTTTCACAATGCTTTATGATGGTTAATGCAACAATTTGTAGCAAAAGTATTATTTTTTATCCACATTACAAGGGTTTTTTTAGGCTAAGTTGCACATTTTGTCAAAGTAGTAGCTATATTGTGATTTAAAATTGATAGTCATAATCAAGGGTTAGCCCAATACAGTGTATGTTACAGTGGGTAACCAGACTGGTGAGATCTTCTGAATAAATGATATGAAATAACTGTCATTGGTTTCCACTATTTCTTAGTTTTCTCGGCAGGTCATGATAACTTTAGAAGCTATTTACATAAAGAAAAATGTAATTAAATTTTGTAACAGTATTCTCAGTAAATAGTATTCAAAATAAACTGGATCTTATTGAATATTTCAGGGCGGCAGCCATGACATTAAGAACAGTTCTGTTGTCTCTCCAAGCACTGCTAGCTGCTGCTGAACCAGATGACCCTCAAGACGCAGTTGTTGCCCAACAGTACAAAGAGAACAATGCCATCTTTCAACGCACAGCTAGGCACTGGACTACAGCTTATGCTGGAGGTAAGTTATATGTTCCAGGTTTATCATTCTGTTGTGTTTGTCATGTAAACATTGTAGACAGTAATTTATCTGTCTCATGTTGTTTTCTTCTCACTTGATATATTCTCCCGTCCCTATCTATCTCTCTCTCGCGCTCTCTCTCTCTCTCTCCCTCTCCACTTTCACAAATATTTTGTTTTCCTGTATGTCTTTTTCCTCTGTTGCCAGGAAAATATTTGCAGTCATCTCCAGATTTGTAGTGTCTCTACAGTTTTTGTTGTATGTCTCTGCTGTTGCATAAGGTTGTTGCACTCCTGGAGAAGGTGTTCTGGAGTGTGGGCCAAAAAGTCTGTAATGGCATTCATCTGTATGAGTTATTCATTATTTCTAAGCAGTGACAACTGAACAAAAGACAGACACATAACAGATGTTAAAAGTTCCAGAAACATGATTTCTGAACATTGATGCTGGCCAGAAATGAGAGTTCAACTACATCAAACATACAGAAACTGAGTCGTATTATGGTATAGGATGTATTGCCATGAAGATGAGGTTCTGAATATGATTGTCATACCTTTCACATATTTTTGGGTGACTTGTATACCAGGCCAGAAAAAAACCCATTCAAATGAAAAAAAAATGTACAAACATATAATTTTAATTTTAAGCATTAATAATATTGCATATTAATAGATTGATAATAGTTTCTGCAGTCATGGTCAGATTTCTTTCAAATGTGGCATTTATGTTATGTTTAACTTTAAATTATGTTATACTTTTAACCACAATTTCCATCCAAAAATGAGTGAAAACTGCCATGGGCTGTATGTAGCCAGCAAATTGCATTGCTAGCGAAGTTATTTTCTTTCTTCACCTTTTACCAGATGCATGTTTAATAACATAACCATGTTATATCTCTGGTCAAATGTGTTAAAATGTGATTCCTTTTGGCCATTCTCTGTAACTTTGCTACTTCCAGAATTAGCTAATATACAGTTTTAAAAAATATTATCTTAGGAGCAATTTTAAGAAGAAACAAAATGCAGAATTTCACAAAAATAAATGGTCTTTTTCCCTGTATATTAATTGAGAGTACAGACTGTATTCAAAAATCACATAAAAGGCTTATTAAATACAGGAAAAACCTATATGGAAGGTATGGATTACAGAGGTCCAAGAAAGTTTCCGTGTGTTACCGGGGCCTCATTATGAGGGAAGTAAAGAATAGTGACACTGTGACCTTCCAGGCATGTCGTAAGAGGCGACTAAGGAGGTTGATCGATGGCTTGACAAGCTGTCATTGTAAAAAGTATTGTTATGGAAACAGCGCCATATATTTTAGAGCAGTGATCTCTGCAATATGTGCCATTTTGGCATGCAAGGTTTCTGTTTTTGAGATTGTGGTTCTGCCCTATGTGCCGTCTTCGGCTCGAAAGGACAATAGATAGAAGAAAGTGAAGACATGGAACTATGTGTCTCTTTATATCATCATCATCGAGTGCCGTCTCCGCAACGAAGGTTGGCTACCATGGATCGCCATTCCACTCTGTTTCTTGCTTTGATGGTGCAGGTTGTCATAGATTGGCTTGTCAATCTTTTGATGTTACTTGTCCATGTTAGTCTTGGTCTGCCTCTGCCTCTTTTCCCTTGTGTTTTCCCTTCCAATATTACTTTTAGTAGGCTGTTGTGTCTTTTAACGTGCCCCAAAGATGTCATTTGTCTTGTCTTAATTGTATTTAGTAGTTCTCTTTTTATTTTGAGTTGTTTTAAAACTTCATTGTTTATTTTCTTTTCTTTCCATCCAATTCTACCTATTCTTCTATAAATCCACATTTCAAAGGCTTCAATTTTCTGTTCTGTTTTCTTGTCTAATGTCCATGTTTCTGCACCATACAGGAATATTGAGATGTAATATTTTGCTTTTCTTAGCTTCAGCCCTACTGTTATTTGTTTTGTTGTTAGTATATTTTTCATGGCATTAAAATTACATTTTTGCCATACCTATTCTTTTTTTTTTTTTTTTTTTTCAATTTTACTTCTTTGTCTCTTTATAGCTTTTCCCAATACATAACTATAACGAGTGTCTAATAATGGCATTTTCTTGTTTTGTGAATCCTTTATGTGTTTTTTTAGTAAACAGGCTGTAATGTTTGAATTGTTTGTTTGACAGGCCCAAAGCAAGATAAAGAACTAGAGGACAAAATATCGAGCATGAAGAATATGGGATTTGAGGAAGTAAGTCTTTTTTCAAAAGTAGCCTTTATTTGTTGGGGGGGGGGGGCAGATAATCTCAAAGCAAGCCCTGGAAGCAGAGGGTAACAGAAAAAAGAAGCTGCCCTTGAGAGGCACTGAAAAGAACACTGAGATGAGAGGCAACAACAACAGCCATCAGCTTGTTGGGATTGAACAACCCGCCCAGAACAGGAACATATGGCGAGATGCAATGTGGGTCCTATGCAAGGTCTGATGCTTGACAGCAAAGATCGTCAAAACCAAGTCTACAATTATTGGCCATTGTGCTGCCTTCTGCTTGATAGAGCAAATAGATAGAAGGGGGTTGTCCTTTCTTTTTTTCCAGTACAGTTACCCATTTTGTAAGGTATTTACCACAGTATGTATGTGATGTATCTGTGTCATTTCTGCTTGTATTGCTTTAGTGTTTCTGTATAAAATAATTTAATACTGCCCATGAAGTCACCACATCACAGAGTGGAGCTGGGAGAATCGAAAGGGATATTAGTGATTGCTTACCTTTAATTGTTATTCAATATTTTATCATAATCTTGCCATTATTTTATTTTCGCATCCATCATCATCATCATGTGCTATACCGGTTGGCGTAGGTGATATCTACAGTGCATCGTATCAGTTCTGTTGTTGACTGTTTTCCATGCCATGACACCAAGCTATCCAGTATCTTCTCTCTCTGTCGCCCGCGATCTCTCTTTCCTTTTATTTTGCCAGTTGTAACCAAGTATTCCAACTTTCCTCTTCTCATGATGTACCCGAAAAATGTTGATTGCTTCTTTCTGTTTTTTAAGAGCTCCCTTTTTGTGTTGGCCTCTTTGAGAACTTCCTCATTGGTCTTTTTAGCTGTCCAGGGAACTTTCAACATTCTTCTGAGAAATCCCATCTCTGTGGCCTCTAATCGTCTTTTCATTTGTTTGTCTTTGTTCTACTGTATACATAGATTTGTTGCATAAGATATTTTCATTTTCTGAAATGCTATTTTGGCCTGAGCTATTCCGCTTTTTATTTCTGTGGTGCATCTCCCATCTGATATTATTGTGCCCAAGTTGACATAGCCGAAATGCTTTTTGAGCTATTCCGCTTTTTATTTCTGTGGTGCATCTCCCATCTGATGTTATTATTGTGTCCAAGTATTTGAAACGTTGCACTTGTTTCAGATTTGCCTCGTTTATTTTTATGCTGCATGATGGTGGTGATTGTTTCTTCGATATAATCATTACTTCTGTTTTCTTACTATTCAGACTGGGACCTTTCTTGTTGCTTTCTTTTACTATTATGTCTATCATTTCTTGTAGCTCATTCTCTGTCTCTGCTATTAAGACTGTGTCATCCGCATATCGCAGATTATTTATGTTGTGACCGTTGACTTCAATTCCTTTTTTGTCTACTATTGATCTCATAATATGTTCACTGTAAAGTGAAAACAAATCTGGCGATAGAACACAGCCTTGTATGACTTCTTGTTTTATAAGTTGAAATTGTCCTGTTTGGTTGTTAATTCGTATAGCTGCTGTTTGTTGCCAGTACATGTTTTTTTATGATTCGCAGATCCTTGCCATCAATGTTTAATTTCTGCAGCAAATTGATTATTTCCACATGCTTTACTTTGTCAAATGCTTTTGTGTAGTCTATAAAGCCCATATATAGATCTTTGTTTACCTCTATAGATCTTTCTGTCAATGTTCTTAAGACGTATATTGCATTATTGGTGTCCTTTCCTTCCACAAATCCACATTGTTCCTCACTTATTCCTGGTTTTATTTTGTTTCTTACACGTCTCATGATTATTCTTAGTAATATTTTAGTCATATGGCTCATGAGACTAATAGTGTGATGGTCTTCACAATCAGTGGCTCTTGACTTTGATTGACCTTTTTGAGTGCTTTCTTGCAGGTCAATATAGTCTTGCTGCTGTTTGCTTTTAATTCATTCATTCCATACTATTGTTGTTTTCCTTTTACGACTCATTATTTCCTCTTCTATCTATCTATTGTCCTTTCGAGCCGAAGACGGCACATAGGGCAGAACCACAATCTCAAAAACAGAAACCTTGTGTGCCAAAATGGCACATATTGCAGAGATCACTGCTCTAAAATCTGTGGCGCTGTTTCCACAACAATACTTTTTACAATGACAGCTTGTTAAGCCATCAATCAACCTCCTTAGTCGCCTCTTACAACATGTCTGGAAGGTCACAAAGTCACTATGTTTCACTATTTCCTTATCTACTTGGTCATATTTGGTCTTGACTTTTTTTCTTGCTCACTAGTCTTGAATATTTTTTTTTTTTTAATATTTAATTTTGAGTTATCCTTAGTTTGTGAGCTATAAATGGAATGCATATACAACATTCTTTTTTTTTCATTTATCAGCACAAATCAAGAGTGGCTTTATCAACGAAGGACTGGGATGAGACAAGGGCAGCAGAGTATTTGATCAGCTAACATTGTGTACTTGTTTATTTATTATCTGTCTTTGCTCTGACACTGTTAGCTGCTTTATTGCAGACGCTGTCATTTTTCAATGATGTGAAAGTCACCTTCCCCATTCCCGCCTTCCAATTTTAGTTTGTGTTAATATGTTGTGTCTTGATATTTGTTTGTTTCTTCATTTATGAGAATTTGTATTTTTACAATCATCTAGTAGTGTTTATTCCTTGAGGAAATAGCATGTTCCATTTTATATATAAGATTGAAGCTTGCAATTTCACATTCTTCTTTCGTCTTCAAATTACAAATGTCCAGTATTGTCATCATACTCACTTTATGAACATCTTCTCTGCAATTAAACAAGTGTAATTCATTTTTTTTCCTTATTTCATTAGCACTTGTTATATCATTTCAATAGCTTAAAACATTAGAGACTTTGAAATTCTTAGCTTATCTAAGCATTGATTCTTTGCACAATGAACTAAGATTTCTCTATAGTGTACACAATTTATCATACATTAACTCTTGATTTAATTTTGTTCACAAGTGAATTGCTTAGTTCATTAATTCTATTACTCATTTGTAGTTTATGTTGAAATAATTTGTCGTTTTCTCTATGGTGAAAGTTTGAAGTTCCAACAACTGTTTATGACTCTGACTGCCTGGTCAAATGAATGCCTTAAGGAAAGTAACTGTGATGCTCTGTCCCAGCCTGTTTATCTGATTCAAGCTGTGTGTTGAAATTATAACTGTTTGTGTTCTGATTTGTTTTGAAAAAATGAGAGATGGAAGAAACTTGAGTAGTTTGGGATTAAAGAAAAAAGAATGTTTTAATTCCCTAGTCCTATTTTTTTTTTACTTAGTTAATTTTGGCTTCAGTAAATCTTGAATATATAACAGTATATGTAAGAATGTATATCACTGCTGTTTGTTGATAATATTTTAGGTGTCTTTGTAAAATTTTGTTCAGTTCTGAAACATGACTTGAGTGTGTTTCTGCTACATAGTACATTACAAATCATGATAAGAGTTGGTATTACTTAAATGTTTGCAATATTTGTGGTCATTTTACACGTGACATTTGTCATATTTTGAAGATAAACGTTATTGAGCTAAAATTTCAACAGCATAAAGATTAAATGGTGTAGAATATTATTTTTGTACTGTGTAACAAATTTGAGCCACTCAAATAAAATATCTATCTCAAGAATAAGTGGAATGTAGTTTCCTCAAGACATCTTCATTGACATGTGTAGCAACATTATTATGCTTATGGCTACAATACTACTTTGAGGCTAAAGCAAGCAGCTGTGATACCAGAGGAAGTAAGATGGTAAAGGATGTCACAAAGCACATATAATGTTGGAGGGGAGTGATATGTTGCATTTCTTTGTACAGCATTTGGAGGTGTGTGTATGGGGATGTTTGGCTCTTCACCTTCCCCAACTCTGCAAGCTGGAACCAATCATTGTCTTTATTCCACCCAGTTTTATTTTATCACAAAGCCAGGGCATTACCACAGCACTAGCAACACTTTCAGGGGAAGAAATCATGAAAAGTCAGGACCAGATTACAACATTTAAGAACAGAATTTGACATCTTTGATCAATACTTTTAATTTACTTATCATTTTTAATGATGGATGGATGTATTTTTTACCAAATATGAAATAACAGAAATTAGATATAAATAGAAATATTTGTAACAAATTTAATTTTGTTTTTAAAAATTGTCATAATTTTGTATGTGTTTGTATTCTAGTTGCATACATTTGCGAATATGCATGATTAAACTGCTGCGGATTACAGTGAAAATACATTTTTATCAAATAAGACCAGTATCACAATGCAAAAAAAAAAAAACACAAAAACAATATAAATGTCTGGGTTGGGTGCATGTCTGTGTCATCATTCACACGTCAAATTTTAAAATTGTGAATGTGTAATTTAATATTTCAAGTTTTCATATGTTAAATTGTAGTGGACAGTTAATAAAGAAATCTGAGATAAATGTGTCTGTGGTTAAAGTATAGAGCTGTTCTGATTGGTTCTGAGCGTAGTTGATGGAGATGGTGAACTAGGTTGTGATTTTGGTGGCTCGACAAAACAGGAAAAATTGGATGTCTAAAGTGAAAGAAATTGAAAATGATATTTGTACGACTTGAAGTTAGTCTTTTGGTTGAACATTTATATTTTGACCCGAAGTTAGTTAATAATTTAGTTGATTGTTCATATGTGACTTTCTTATTCAATCATTTACTTTATCATTTATATTTGACTTTTAATCCTTTGCTGAGTAGATCCTCTTTTTAAAGGAAAGAAAAAAATCACTACAATAAAGTATTGCCTTTCTCTTCAGTCTTTCCTTTTTATATGATGTGAGAACTTGCATTTATATATAGTCGACACCGTTGATGCCTTGCGCCAGGATCAGTGAAACAGAACTATCCAGACCCTACTCCATCTCTTTGCGGTACCTCTAGTTAACAGGAGAACAAGTCTAGTCTGGCCAAGAGAGTAAAGTTTGAGAGGGAAGACAATAGGGTACTAAAAAACGCCCACACCAAAGTTGGATGTGTTGGGCCAAAAGGCGAAAATATCACAGTATACAGCAAACAGTAACACAACACATTTACGCCCATTTAACGTCAATGTACACCAAAGAAAGACGTTCCATTTATAAATAGAGAGAATCAAGCAACCAAATATTAAGTAACACCATAGTATGCTGACAACAACCTCCTTTCTTTGATGCTTAAAGGCATCAGCAGCCAGATAGAAGAAGAAAGAACATCTATTGAGGACGGATGACGGAGGGATAAGCTACGTAGGGATTGGTGAACTAGAACTGTCCAGATCAACTCTTCTTTTGGTCATCAGGTGAAAGCAAACATTTGTTCTTGTTTTCATATTTTACCCAGCTTTACTTTGGGCCCTTCACGATATAATATGTGTGTGTTAATCTCCGTCACATGCGGAAGTTAAAACACTTCATCGTTTTCTTTACTTGCTTCATTCTCTATTTATCTTCTCTCGTGCTTCACAGAACTAAGAAGAAAAAAAACAGAGAGCTCAAGACAAAACTTTGCAGTGTGCTGCAAATAGTGTGTTAATCATGGTCTTAGTTGTTCCATTACACCATAATTTATCAGGTCTGTCTTTTTTGTAATTAAAGACTCAATCTTAATAATAAACAGATAGAAGTAGTGGTAGCAACAAAGAGAAAGACATCACCACAATGCACAATAAAGACAAGTGGAACAATATTACAACATTATCATGTGCCATACCAGTTGGCGTAGGTGATCATGTCCCTCCACAATCTTCTATCTACAGTGCATCGTATCAGTTCTGTTGTTGACTGTTTTCCATGCCATGGCACCAAGCTATCCAGTATTTTCTCTCTTTGTCGCCCACTATCTCTCTTTCCTTTTATTTTTCCAGTTGTAACCAAGTATTCCAACTTTCCTCTTCTCATGATGTGCCCAAAAAATGTTGATTGCTTCTTTCTGGTGTTTTTTAAGAGCTCCCTTTTTGTGTTGGCCTCTGAGAACTTCCTCATTGGTCTTTTTAGCTGTCCAGGGAACTTTCAACATTCTTCTGAGAAATCCCATCTCTGTGGCCTCCAATCGTCTTTTCATTTGTTTGTCCACTGTCCATGATTCACTTCCATAGGTCAGAATTGGTTCTATATAGCACCGATGAACTCTCTTTCTCATTTTTTATTGACATAGATTTGTTGCATAAGATATTTTTAACCTTATGAAACGCTATTTTGGCCTGAGCTATTCTGCTTTTTATTTCTGTGGTGCATCTCCCATCTGATGTTATTATTGTGCCCAAGTATTTGAAACGTTGCACTTGTTTCAGATTTGTCTCGTTTATTTTTATGCTGCATGATGGTGGTGATTGTTTCTTCGATATAACCATTACTTCTGTTTTCTTACTATTCAGACTGAGACCTTTCTTGTTGCTTTCTTTTACTATTATGTCTATCATTTCTTGTAGTTCATTCTCTGTCTCTGCTATTAAGACTGTGGCATCCGCATATCGCAAATTATTTATGTTGTGACCTTTGACTTCAATTCCTTTTTTGTCTACTATTGATCTCATAATATATTCGCTGTAAAGCGAAAACAAATCCGGCGACAGAACACAGCCTTGTCTGACTCCTTGCTTTATATATTGGAATTGTCCTGTTTGGTTGTTAATTCGTAAAGCTGCTGAATATTACAACAGGTATATGAATTTAAATATCTGGGATGAATATTAACCTAAGATAGTAGATGTATAATGGGTGTGAGATGCAGAATGGCTCGGGCAAAAGCAGCTTTCCAAAAATGTGGACACTGTGCAATCCATTTTTGACAATGGAAGCAAGAACTAGAGTTTTTAAAAAGTTATATAAAGCCACTCTTAACATATGGATTTTACTCATGGACAACAGGCAAACAAATCACTGGAGGTTGTCGTAAGGTGATAACTGACAGTCTTTTTTTCTTCACTTCCTCTTGTACTTGTTTGGGTGTCGAGTGAGATACAGGGTTCATGTTCTCGCCTTTTGGCAGCTTCACATATTTGCAATAGATGTTGTAACGTTTCTTTAATGTTGTCTGTCTATCTTACTCATCTAGGTCTTCTCCCTTCTCCTCTTTTAATATATTATTTGTATGGTAAGGAACGATCTTCATTTTTTGGCCATGTAGTGAGAAAGGAACAGCTGGAATATATTGTGACAACTGGAAAAATTGAGGGACGAAGTGACAAAGGGAAGCAAAGAGAAAAGTTACCAGACAGCTTAAGAGGATGGCTTAGCAGAAAGTCAACAACAGAAATGATAAATAACTGTCGAGATCGAAAGTTATTGAGAGACATGATCACCTATGCCAGCAGGCATGGTACTTGATGATGATGATGGTAAGGAATCACACGGCATTCTTTCCAGTTTATTAATTATTGTTTTTCACTCACCGGCTTTGACCTTTGACGAAGTCCCTAGAAACTCATCATCATGTACCCTGCCGGTTGGCATAGGCGATCATGTCCCTCCACAATCTTCTATCCACAGTGCATCGTATCCGTTCTGTTGTTGACTGTTTTCCCATGCCATGACACCAAGCTATCCAGTATTTTCTCTCTTTGTCGTCCGCGATCTCTCTTTCCTTTTATTTTGCCAGTTGTTACCAAGTATTCCAACTTTCCTCTTCTCAAGATGTGCCCGAAAAATGTTGATTGCTTTTTTCTGATGTTTTTTAAGAGCTCCCTTTTTGTGTTGACCTCTTTGAGAACTTCCTCATTGGTCTTTTTATCTGTCCAGGGAACTTTCAACATTCTTCTGAGAAATCCCATCTCTGTGGCCTCCAATCGTCTTTTCATTTGTTTGTCCACTGTCCATGATTCGCTTCCATAGGTCAGAATTGGTTCTATATAGCACCGATGAACTCTCTTTCTCATTTTTATTGACATAGATTTGTTGCATAAGATATTTTTCATTTTCTTAAATGCTATTTTGGCCTGAGCTATTCCCCTAGAAACTAGGAACTGAATTTTGCGTGTTAATCCGTTTTTTTTCTTGGCAGGAGCCCCTCGCCACACAGGCAGATAACTCCGTCTTCGGGGGTACTCATATTTTTTCCGTCCATGAGTAATTGACTTTTCCAGCCGGGCCTCGTTGCTAAAACCAGTGGTGGTTGCCGCAGAGAGAAATCATAAATAACGGTATTTGAACTCACAACCTTTCTGTCTCGAGCCCGGCGTCTTGCCACGAGACCCCTCCAGTTTATTTGTTGTTTTACAAACTTAAGTTTTCTTTATCTCTCTCTCTCTCTCTCTCTCTCTCTCTCTCTCTCTCTCTCTCTCTCTCTCTCTTCAGTCATTCTTTGAGATTCTACACTATTGGTGTTATCTTCTCATCTCGTTCACAGTTCCTTGCAGAATGATCTTTGCGCAACTCTACCTCACAGAAACATTCATTCATCTATAAGTAACTACGTTGTGCAACTCTACCTCACAGAAACATTCATTCATCTATAAGTAACAACGTTGCGCAACTCTACCTCACAGAAACATTCATTCATCTATATGTAACTATGTCATCGGATCAGTAATCATTACTACACCAGTGTCCCCCATAAACTGTGCCCATTTAAGGCTAAAAGTCAACAATAGGGATCGAACCCTACTACTGTACCCAGTAGAACAGTTCACCAGCTACAGCTCTACCACTCTATCTCAATATTAGACACTATAGCAACCCACCTAGGAGAAGGTCAACTCCTATTATAAACCATTGGTGTCTTTCGGGGATTTCTGTTCACGGAGTAGGCATTGGCAGTAAACCCTAAAGACAAGTTCGGAGATGGAGTATGTAAAGGCTGTTCAGTGGTGATCTCAACATTGCCCAACTCCTGCGACGCAGATGGCACCAAATCATTCTATCCTCGTCAGACCTTTGGATCGCTCGGCTACGTGAGGAGAAGAGGTATGTTGCCTGGACTCGGCTACGTGGGAAGAAGAGGCATGTTGCCTGGACTCGGCTACGTGGGGAGAAGAGGCATGTTGCATGGACTCGGCTACGTGGGGAGAAGAAACATGTTGCCTGGACTCGGCTACGTGGAGAGAAGAAGCATGTGGCCTGGGCTCGGCTGTGTGGAGAGAAGAAGCATGTTGCCTGGGCTCGGCTGTGTGGAGAGAAGAAGCATGTTGCCTGGGCTCGGCTACGTGGAGAGAAGAAGCATGTTGCCTGGGCTCGGCTACGTGGAGAAAGAAGCATGTTGCCTGGGCTCGGCTGTGTGGAGAGAAGAAGCATGTTGCCTGGGCTCGGCTGTGTGGAGAGAAGAAACATGTTGCCTGGACTCGGCTACGTGGAGAGAAGAAGCATGTTGCCTGGGCTCGGCTAGAGAGAGAAGCATGTTGCCTGGACTCGGCTACGTGGAGAGAAGAAGCATGTGGCCTGGGCTCGGCTGTGTGGAGAGAAGAAGCATGTTGCCTGGGCTCGGCTGTGTGGAGAGAAGAAGCATGTTGCCTGGACTCGGCTACGTGGTGAGAAGAAGCATTTTGCCTGGGCTCCGCTACGTGGAGAGAAGAAGCATTTTGCCTGGACTCGGCTGTGTGGAGAGAAGAAGCATGTTGCCTAAGTTGTTATTTCTTGCCTATCTTCTCCACAAGCTCACTACTACTGGATGTCCTCTATCGTCTCAAAGGGCGGATGTTAGCAAGCAGTCATGATTTGTCAGTAGTTTGGTAATATAAAAGTGTGTTATACTGGGTTCTGTTTTATTGAGCAGCTTATCTGGTAACTGAATCCGTCGATATTAGATGCATCCGACAACACAACGGACAGTCCAGATGCAAGTTCTGATGCATGCCTCATCTCTTTTCTTTTCCGACTTTAATATCATCTCTCCCTTGAATGTTTATTCGTTTTGTTTATTGTTCTCTCCACGCAGCCGAGAAGAACGCCTATGCCGTTTATTTTTCTTGTTCTTCGTGCGCTTCGATTTGACTCAGAGATCTTCACAGTGTTTCTCACTGATGACTTGACTTAATCCCCTTGTTAGCCGTGAGCTCTTTACAGCTTAATGCCTCTCGCATGAAGGTGCAGGTCCTTCCCAGTTGTACAGCTGCAGAGTACAGTGCGCTATTGATGGATGGAAGTAGTGGGAGTAACATGCTCCTAAAATTTTTGTAAATGGGGACAGTGTAGTAGCAGGTGATCTACTGTCTCAGATTGTTGACGGCAGTGTCTGCAGATTGGATCATGTTGTGTTTTTATTCTGCTCAGGTGTTGATTGGTAGGAGCATGGCCTGTTCTCAGCTGGAATATCAGGCTTTGATCCCTTCGTCTGAGCTCCCTCACAGGGTCGAGGGGGTCTGGTTTTGTTTGATATCTGTAGAGTAGGCGCCCAGTCTTAGCTGAAGCCCACATATTTAACCATTCCTCGTGGTAGTTGTTTCTCAAAATTTGCTTGCATGTTTTGAGGCTAACTTGGACAGGAAGCTGTGATAGAGATGCTCCCAGTTTAGCCAACCAATCCGCTCTCTCATTTCCTGCAATGTCGATATGACCAGGGATCCACTGATGGAGACTTCACACATTCAAACCCTACAAACATCCTTATATCTCAACACTTGTATGTCCTTTGGTCTCTTTCCACTTTCCGTCTCTAACTTCTCTATACAATAATTGTTAAGGCACACATAAATTGCACAAACAAGCTACTAATATATGCGATTTAAAAACAGACCACATTTTGACTAAATCAGCAACCATTTTGACTTCCTTTTGACCAATGATACACTGTACAATCTCAGATTGGTATCCTTTATCATTATGATACAATACATGTACAAGTTAGGCTAGAGCCGTTTGGCACTACAAATTGTATGAATTAAAGCAAGTACAAGCGAGAATGACACTAAAATACAATAAATCAGTACACATCATGATGTAGTAATTAAAAAGGAAAATAAACAATGATTATATTTACATTTATAAAAACAAAAGCTGCAACTTTATCGCCATTAGATGTTCATAGTCCAAGTCTTAGGTGGATCATTCTTTACCTGTAGTGTTCTACATGCTGTTATGAAAGTTTTCTCACATGTATAGTATAGTGTAGTGTTGTGTAGTATAGTATATTATAGTATTGTGTGGTGTGGTACAGTACAGTGTAGTGTTGTGTGGTGTTGTGTAGTGTAGTATAGTTCAGTAAAGTGTAGTATAGTATAGTACCGTATGGTATAGTGTAGTGTAGCATGATATAAATCTAATGTAGTACACTGAAGCCTCAGTGTTTCTCTATGTCAGCCTTTTTTTCTTTTACTCTCTGCTTTTCCATTTGAAGCTTGCTTTGCGATTATCTTGTTGTCACTTTTCATCACATGACCAACAATTGACCACCTTCTTCTTTTGAATATAGTTGATATTTGTTGACGCCTTGACATTTCTCTTATTTCCGCACTAGATTTGAATTCATTTCACAGTACTTGAAGCATTTTTCTAAGACATTTTTTTTATGCATCTAATTTAC
This sequence comes from Megaustenia siamemsis, assembly GCA_032433765.1. Classification (NCBI taxonomy): domain Eukaryota; kingdom Metazoa; phylum Mollusca; class Gastropoda; order Stylommatophora; family Ariophantidae; genus Megaustenia; species Megaustenia siamemsis. The sequence goes on from JAVIAB010000001.1 coordinate 57,354,687, forward strand.
TTTCTAACTCTTTAGTTATTTCCCAGCTCTTTCATGCATAAATAAGAGTAGATAATGCATTTGGAACGAAAATTATTATATTTCTTTTCGTGCTTAGTCATTTTGATTTCCATATTTTATCACGGTTTCTAAAAGTCATTGCTGCCGTTTTATTCAAATTCTTAGATCATGTGATTCATTCTCCCTGTTGATAAGTAATATTCTTATATATAATCAATAAATAATCCAGAAGACTGTGGTGCTTCAACAAGGTGTAGCCATTCCCGCAGCTATAGCATTAAATAACATACCCCTTGAAACTGTGAGACAGTTCACCTATCTTGGTTCTATGGTCAGAACCAATCTCCCTTGAAGAAGAAATAAATTCTCGATTCGGAAAGGCAGCTTCCACATTTGGTAAACTTAAAGATAGAGCATGGGTCAGCACAAAATGAACATTTAACACTAAGATTCAAATTTACCAAAGTTACGTGTTTAGTACACTTCTATGCGGATCAGAAACTTGGACCACCTATGCAATGCAGGGGAGAAGGTTAAACAGCTCTCATATGCGCTGCCTTTGAAAGATTATGAACATCAAACGACAGGACAAAGTAACCAACTCTACGGTCTTACAACGAGCCAAACTCTCATCCATCGTGGAAACAATTAGGAGTCGTAGATTAAGGTGGCTGGGTCATGTAAGAGAAATGGCAAAAATTCGTATTCCCAAACAAATATTGTATAAGGAACTTGAGGACGGAAAGAGACAAAAGGGCAGACCAGTGCTGAGATATAAGGATGTTTGCAGGGCTTCCTTGATGGAATTCTCTATCAGTAAAAGAAAGTGGGAAAATCTGGTTGCAGATTGTAGCACATGGAGAACAAAAATAAAAAATGGCACATCAACTTTTGAGATAGTGCTGATATCAAATTCAGAAGATAAAAGGCGCATGAGAATGGAAACGAGGCAGGCACCGCAAATACATCTTTTTCGTTATGAATGGATTTGTCTGTCCAATATTGGCAGATTCAGCCACGAGAGAAGCTGTAAAGTAGAACAGCATCCAGCATAAAACACTAATATTTTTGCTAAACTACTGACTTATCATGGGAGCCGCGATAGCTCAGTGGTTAGTGAACTGGACTACCACGGACAAGGGGTAGGGATCGATCCCAAACGACGGCTTCCGGGTTCACCCAGCCTTAAATGGGTACCGGATTTTTTTCTGGGAAAGTAAAGCAGCACGGGCGTAATACTGACCACATTACCCCAAAAATCATGTGCTGAAGGTCTGTAAAATATAGGGTCACTAACACCATATTTCCCTATACGCCACTTGGCGTGACGGGGGTACTTTACTTTACTTTTTTACTGACTTATCATGATTGCTTGCTACGAACCATCGTTGAGAAGCCAAAGGCCACATATATAAATGTATGCCCTCTATTCTCGTCACAATCATTCTCATCATTGAGTGCCGTCTCCGCATCGAAGGTTGGCTATCATGGAGCGCCATTCCGCTTTGCCTCTTGCTTTGATAGTGCAGGTTGTCATAGGCTGATTTGTCCATCTTTTGATGTTACTCACCCATGTTAGTTTTGGTCTGCCCCTGTTTCTTTACCTTGTATTTTCCCTTCCAAGATTACTTATAGTAGGCTGCTGTGTATTTAAACAGACCAAACAAATCTCATTTGTCTTGTTTGAATTGTGTATAGTGGTTCTCTTTTCATTTTTAGCTGTTTTAAAATTTCATCGTTTGTTTTCTTTTCTTTCCACCCACTTCTTCCTGTTCTATACATCCACATTTCAAAGGCTACGATTCTCTTCTCTATTTTCTAGTCTAATGTCCATATTTCTGCACCATACAGGAATGTTGAGAAGATGTAACATTTTGCTATTCTTAGTTTAGGCCTGGTGTTATTTGTTTTGATATTAGTATATTTTTCATGACATTACAATTACTTTTTGCCATTCCTATTCTTTTGTTTATTTCAGTTTTACATTTTCCATCACTGGTTATAGTATATCCAAGGTAGCTGTAGTTCTGAACTTCATATCAAGTCCATATTTTTTGCTTGTCATGTTTATCACATTAAGCAATTGTTGGATTATTTTGGATTTTCTGCTAGTAGTACAGTATCATCAGCATATCTTATGTTATTGATTATCTTCCCATTAATGTTTAGGCCTGGCATCTCTGTGACGTTTTTAAAGATTTACTCAGTGTATAGATTGAACAAGCTTGGTGATAGGGTGCATCCCTGTCTTAATCCTCTTTTTACACTAATGGGTGTAAAGTTCTCTTTGTTATATTTTATTATTGCTGTTTGCTTCCATTATAAATGTCATATTAGTCATATGTCCGTGACATCTAGAAGTATATCTCTTAGGCAGTCTATAAGTTGTTTACTACGGTGTATTCTATCAAAAGCTTTCGTGTAGTCTATGAAGCAGGCATATATTGGTTTGCTAACCACTGTGTACTTTTCAATTAATGTCCTCATGCATAATACCTCTATTATATTTGGGTGCAATGTATTAAATTATATTTTGTTAATTTATATTACATGTAGGAATGACAAGACTTTGAGAACACCTTGAACAATTCACGGCAATGATTCCCCCAAAGTTTCGACCATTCTGTAGAGAGACCGAGTTTAAAAACTACAGCTATCTAATAAACATAACTCAATACAGCCGGACTGTCTGATAAAGCTTGAGCATCTCTGCCAGATTCAGACACGTGAGGTCCTCTTTTACTACACGTTTTATCATGTTGACTAACGCCGTTTACTGCAGTCTTATGCGACCGAAACTCGAAATCCGAGGGTATCCTAGAGTTTTGTAACCCAGATCTTCTATTCTCATTACCAGGTTCAGACTCTAGAATAGCTAAATCACGTGACTTAATTCCTGATTCATCATTAGCAGAACCACATTTAGTAACGGGAAGATCTCTTTCAGAAAAGTCAGTCATTTCGAAGTTACCATTGGTGGTTGATTTGATTTCACAATCTACAGATGGGTTCTCTGCATTGCCGTTTAGAGAGAAGCCATTCGCAGTGTCAGACTTTAGTAACTGTACTGCAACTTCGCCATCTTGACCTTTTGGGAAGAGAAATAATAGAACAATTTAATGTACACAATCTAGAACAAAAGCCAAACGTAAGTACATGCCTGTTGTCTTATAAAGTTCCCTGTCAAGTAAAGCAGTACCACTCTGTTCCGTATTTTCTGACGCCAGATATAAATTACTACAGCAGTCATTTGTCTTTTTGTACTCCAATAATTAACGTCATTATTGTTTTATTACTGACTAAATTTACCACCTAATTAACGTCACTATTGTTTTATTAATGACTAAACCTAATTACGTCACTATTGTTTTATTAATGACTAAATTTACCACCTAATTAACGTCACTATTGTTTCATTAATGACTAAATTTACCACCTAATTAACGTCACTATTGTTTTATTAATGACTAAATTTACCACCTAATTAACGCCACTATTGTTTTATTACTGACTAAATTTACCACCAAATTAACATCAATATTGTTTCATTACTGACTAAATTAACCACCTAATTAAGATACTATGCAATCCATTTTTGACAATAGAAACAAGAAAAAGAGTTCTTAAATGTTACGTAGAGCCAGTCTTAACATATGGATGCGAATTGTGGACAATAGGACAACAGACAAGAAAATCAAAAGAGAAGTCTGTAGAAATGTGGTTTTACAGAAGAATGTTGAGAGTACCATGGACAGCTAAGAAGAGTAATGAAAAAGTTCTGGAGAGGTCAAAGCAAAAAGAGAACTAATTTCCAATATTAAGAAGAAACAATCATCATGTTTTTGCCATGTAATGAAAGAGAACAACTGGAACATATTGTAACAACCGAAAAAATTGAGGGACGAAGAGATAGAGGGAAGCAAAGAGAAAAAATAACAGACAGCTTAAGAGAATGGCTTGGCAGAAGGTCAACAACAGAAATGATAAGTAGCTGCCGAGATCGAAAATTGTGGAGAGACATGATCACCTACGCCAGCAGGCCCGGTACTTGATGATGATGATGATGATTGTTTAATTACTGACTAAATTTACCACCTAATTAACGTCATTATTGTTTTATTAATGACTAAATTTACCACCTAATTAACGTCATTATTGTTTCATTACTGACTAAATTTACCACCCAATTAACGTCACTATTGTTTCATTAATGACTAAATTTACCACCTAATTAACATCATTATTGTTTCATTACTGACTAAATTTACCACCTAATTAGCATCACCATTGTTTCATTACTGACTAAATTTACCACCTAATTAACGTCACTATTGTTTCATTCCTGACTAAATTTACCACCTAATTAACGTCACTATTGTTTCATTACTGACTAAATTTACCACCTAATTAACGTCATTATTGTTTCATTAATGACTAAATTTACCACCTGGACCAATTGTCCGGTTTAGTACAACGCACATTCTTACATCTTATTTTGACCTGCTATTTGTTTTTTTTTTGTTATTTCAGGTCATCCATGGTCGGGGTCACACCGAATAACCGAATTAGGCCTCATGTGGGAAACAACAGGTAGGAGGAAAAGAGGCCGACCCAGAGAGACACTGAAAAAAAACATTGCTAATTTTTCTCCATTCGTTCACACATATGGCAATCATTTTAATCTTGCTTGGGTCTGTCAATGGTAGATCTTACACCCTCACAATGTCTCGATTCCTTACATTCATAGAAGTTCTCACATTCTTTATTGCCACTTTTACTATTCATATATGTGAACTCAAAAAGCAATAAATGAATGTTAACTACGTATAATAATATCCACATGAAAATTTTAAAATGTCAGTTTTGTTTTAAATCACGAATTATATTATATTTCTAAAACCGATTTTGTTCTACTGATTGAAACACAATAAAGTTCACTACCAATGCTGTGCTAACAGGGTGAAACATGGCCGTTGACAGCAAAAGAAAATGGGGAAAAAATCACAACTGAAATGAGATGTCTTTTAGGAATGCTTAACGTGACAGAATTTAAAGAAGAGATGAAGAAATTAGAGAACACTGATATGAAGCAAGACAAGTGATGCCTTATATTCAGAGACAAGAAGTTAAATAGTTTAGACATGCCCGACTGTCGGTGGACAGCATCACCCCAAGCAGGCTTTAACAACAGATACACCAGCAACAGACGACGGATAGGTGAAATTATCTGAGACAACATATGGCGTCACGAGCAAGGCGAACCAGAGATCTGTCAATGACAGACTATCCTCTTTTTCCCTCGACGCTGCATGCAATGTAAAAGAGGATACGAAACAAGATAAAGCCTATTTGGATCTATCATCCAAGTAATAGTTGTCTGTAACCAAAGATGTCACATTTTTTTATATTTAAATAAGAAAGTAGAGAAACTAAAATGTTGTAGAGTGTTCTGGTGTGGTGTTTAGTATCGTGTTTAGCATTATCGCTCTGTGTATGTCTACTTTGTGTTTGGTATATGTTTGCAGCGTGTCGTGTAGTGCGTGGATTGCTGGTGTGATGGTTGGGCACCTGTAGTATATGTGTTCTTCGTTTTCTTGTGTGTTTGTGTTGCACAATTGGCGTTATTCCACCTTGTTCCAGTGGCGTCGTATTGAAGAAAAGTCGATATGCGACTTCTCTCTCTCTTTTGGAGTGACTACTGGGTTGTGCAGGTTCTGGAACGTGCCGCTGTAGTTGTGGATGTTGTGTGTGTAACCCCATTTGATCCTTCGTTGTAGTGGTGAACATTGTAGTGTTGACTTGTTGTTTTATTAATTGTTGATATATGTATTTTGTTGTCTGGTTCATGAGGTGTCCATTTCCCCGTATGGCTTGTATGCACGACTTGTAGAAAGTAGGCATGGTCCCTTAATGGTGTGGTCTTGTTGTTGTCTGGTTCATGAGGTGTTCGTTTCCTTTTTGGCTTGTATGCATGATTTGTAGAAAGTAGGCTTGGTCCCGTAATGGTGTGGGCTTGCGTTGTTTATTTTTGTGTGTCTGATGAGCCTGAGCCCCATGTAGTAATGGGCGAAAGGGTAGCTGTGGGGTCGTTGAACGATGCGTCCAACATGGCCGATGAGCCGGAGCCCCATGTAGTAATGGGCGAAAGGGTAGCTGTGTGGTCGTTGAACGATGCGTCCCACATGGCCGATGAGCCTGAGCCCCATGTAGTAATGGGCGAAAGGGTAGCTGTGGGGTCGTTGAACGATGCGTCCCACATGGCCGATGAGCCTGAGCCCCATGTAGTAATGGGCGAAAGGGTAGCTGTGGGGTCGTTGAACGATGCGTCCCACATGGCCGATGAGCCGGAGCCCCATGTAGTAATGGGCGAAAGGGTAGCTGTGGGGTCATTGAACGATGCGTCCCACATGGCCGATGAGCCAGAGCCCCATGTAGTAAATTTGGATCAGTGTTTCGTGTTTTATGTTGTGGATGATGTGTCGAAAGATGATGCTGTTAATTTCCCGAGTAATGTGCCGTGGTGGATCGAAAACGGTGACCATGTAGAGTAACCTGGGTATAATGAGATTGTTGACGATGACGCTTCTGCTGAAGATTGTCGATGTTTTGTGTTGGTATCTCAGCAGGGTGTTGGTGATTGTTGTGTTGGTATCTCAGCAGGGTGTTGGTGATTGTTGTGTTGGTATCTCAGCAGGGTGTTGGTGATTGTTGTGTTGGTATCTCAGCAGGGTGTTGGTGATTGTTGTGTTGGTATCTCAGCAGGGTGTCGGTGATTGTTGTGTTGATATCTCAGCAGGGTGTTGGTGATTGTTGTGTTGGTATCTCAGCAGGGTGTCGGTGATTGTTGTGTTGGTATCTCAGCAGGGTGTCGGTGATTGTTGTGTTGGTATCTCAGCAGGGTGTTGGTGATTGTTGTGTTGGTATCTCATCAGGGTGTCGGTGATTGTTGTGTTGGTATCTCAGCAGGGTGTCGGTGATTGTTGTGTTGGTATCTCAGCAGGGTGTCGGTGATTGTTGTGTTGGTATCTCAGCAGGGTGTCGGTGATTGTTGTGTTGGTATCTCAGCAGGGTGTTGGTGATTGTTGTGTTGGTATCTCAGCAGGGTGTTGGTGATGTCTGTAGTTAGCGCTTGCCATGTGGGTTTGCTTATCTTGGGGTTGCACGGGAAGGTGACACCGTACACTGTCATGACGTCGACGGATGCCAGTCCTAAAGGAAAATTCCCTTCTGTTCTGCCACCCACCGATCCCCATGATGGATGCCTCCTTCACGTTGATCTTCGCTCTGTTGCTGTTGTCGAAATCTGTGTAGGCTTTGATGACATTTGTTATTGAGCGGTCGCTTGTGGGGAAGAAGATGGTATCTTCGGCGTAAGCCATGAGCTTCCGTTGTCCTCCACCTGGTATAAAGGTGCCTCTGATGGAGTCGTCTTTTCTTATCTTTTCGAGTAGCGTCTCTATGTCTGGGATTTAGAGCAGGTGAGAAAGAGAGCATCCGTGTCTGACAGACCTTGTTATTGTGAAGGAATCCGAGAGCATGTGGTTTACAAGGACTTTACTCTCAGGTCTGGAGTACAGGATGTTGATCCAGTTGTCGATCCATCGTCGAAAGTTGTCTTCCATGTTGCAGTTCAAAGATGTCACTTCTAGGATTTAACGACTTCCACCGACCCATGTTTGTATCAAGTTCTCCTTTAAGCTATTTAAAAGAGCAATGCAAGTGATACTAAAACACTCAGTCCAGGCCATTAATTAAGCGAAGGATATATGAAAGCTGAATACTTGTAGTGCAATATAGATATTAATGGTGGATAACAATAGAAGAGGAGAAAAAGAAACTGCTGTTGATATCTCCCTGTTTGCTAATCTTCATAATTATAAACCAATGTTATCCAACCCATAACTCTTGTTGTCTCCATTGTAAACAAAGAGTTTCCTACCCTTGCTGTTTTTTCCATCTGCAACTTTCGTGGTTGGAAGAGACCACATGCGATCAAGCATCCACAACAAAGGTAACACACCAAGACAGATCATGCTGTACGCCCTGAATGTCCACCTGGCTCCAAACAGCTGCAGAAACTGACCGGACACAATTATTCCCAAACCTCGACCTGTAAAACATAAAAACAAATTCCTGGAATGAGTCACATACTTGGAACTTTCGCAAATGATTTCTCTTCGCTCTAGAAAGACTGAATGTAAATAATGACAGCAGTCTAGCACTGGTTATTTATTACGGACGTTAACACGGCAGCACTCATTTAAACATCATTTAGTCAAAATGCTAAAATAAATTCTGTCATAATTCTCATAGGATATAATGTGGATAGGCATAATAACTCACACAAGTATCTGTGGATAGGCATAATAACTCACACAAGTATCTTGGATAGGATATAGGCATAATAACTCACACAAGTATCTTGGATAGGCATAATAACTCACACAAGTAATAACTCACACAAGTATCTTGGATAGGCATAATAACTCACACTCACACAAGTATCTTGGATAGGCATAATAACTCACACAAGTATCTTGGATAGGCATAATAACTCACACAAGTATCTTGGATAATAACTCACACAAGTATCTTGGATAGGCATAATAACTCACACAAGTATCTTGGATAGGCATAATAACTCACACAAGTATATATGTATATATATACTTAATAACCCACACGCGTATTTTAAGAGAACTGAAAACATGTGTTATGACTAATGTATTTAATGAAGAAAAAACAAACGTATTATAACCATTGGAAATGCCACCACCATCATCATCACCAAGTACCGTGCCTACTGGCGTAGGTGATCATGTCTCTCCACAATTTTCGATCTTGACACCTATTTATCATTTCTGTTGTTGACCTTCTGCCAAGCCATTCTCTTAAGCTGTCTGGTATCTTTTCTCTTTGCTTCCCTCTATCTCTTCGTCCCTCAATGTTCCCACTTGTTACAATATATTCCAGTTGTTCTCTTCTCATTACATGGCAAAAAAATTGATGATTGTTTCTGTCTAATTTTGAAAATTAGCTCTCTTTTTGTTTTGACCTCTCATAATAGCCTTGTAAAGACAGTGAGAGAGGGTAATGTTCTAGAAAACGGGAATGGGGCAATTTAAAAAAAAAATGTTTGGATCAAGAAATCGCTACAGACAAATCTCACTGAACGGCATCAGAGTTAGAAACATTCAGAGTTGCCGAAAGCAGGGTGACCTAGATGTAGACAAATAATAATAAATGAATATTATTATAGAGGGAAACTTCCGAGGCGATAATCAGTGAATCAATTCAGAGGAAGAGGTATGTTTACAGCACTCGGAAAAATGACAAATAATCAACAACAGAAAAAAATATGGACCAAGGCAGGATCGAACCCGTACTCAATGGCACAACGCCTTGCCACGAAAAGCCAAACGCTTAGGAACTCTGCCACTCAGCTAACTAAAAAATAAGCTTCGTAGGCAAAGTCCTTTCGCGAAGGCCTTCCTATGACTATAGCATAAGGCTGCGATCACAGGTCGGAAAATATTTTTTCCTGTTAAGACAAGTATCTCCCGGATAGGGTAGGGCTGAATACTTGCGTTGCAGACAAACATTTAGGACGAAACAGCACGAATAGTAGTTTCCAGTGGTTTAGACTGGAGACAAATAATAATAAATTAATATTATTATAGAAAAGCAAGCCCTCATATGGGAAACAACAGGTAAAAGAAAAAGAGGAAGACCCAGGGAGACACTGAGAAGAACATTGATGAGAGAGGCAAGAGCAGCAGGAATCGGCTCCCTCAATGAGATAGAACTGCTTGCACAGAACAGAGACAGATGGCGAGATTTGATAAAATATCTTTAAAAGAAAACTGCTAGAACAAAAATTCATATAGGAGAAGGTGTATCTTGGTCTACGCCCTATGGGCCGGTTACGGCTCGAAAGGTCAATAGATAGATAGATAGATAGATAGATTATTATAGAGGGAAACTTCCGAGGCGATAATCAGTGAATCAATTCAGAGGAAGAGGTATGTTTACAGCACTCGGAAAAATGACAAATAATCAACAACAGAAAAAAATATGGACCAAGGCAGGATCGAACCCGTACTCAGTGGCACAGCGCCTTGCCACGAAAAGCCAAACGCTTAGGAACTCTGCCACTCAGCTAACTAAAAAATTAGCTTCGTAGGCAAAGTCCTTTCGCGAAGGCCTTCCTATGACTATAGCATAAGGCTGCGATCACAGGTCGGAAAATATTTTTTCCTGTTAAGACAAGTATCTCCCGACCTGTGATCATGCTGTAAACATACCTCTTCCTCTGAATTGATTCACTGACCTAGATGTAACATGCCGGCCTCCTGACAAAATGTTCGGGTTCAAATCCGCAAAGGCCCACGGGAATTTTTCTCTTCGCGGAGTTACCTCCCCCCCCCCCCCCCCCCCCCCCCCCCAGGTGAGATACAGTGCCTAAATCTTTCGAGTGACGGGGACAAAATATTATGTCCCATGCGCACCTCGAACACATTCAAGAATCATTAGCAGATATAAATGGAAATGATTAAGCCAAACAGTCATTTCCGGAGAAAACAAAGAAATTCCAAAATCGCAGTTAAGAGAGGTTGCCTCTTCTGTCAAAAAGTTACCTAATGTTGAAAGTCAAGGATCTCTGGAACAAATATGTGACAGCCTCACGGGGGATTCCATCAGGCTGTTTTGGAACGTGAGACAATAACATCAACTTAACGATGAATCTATATCTCAAAGAAGCATTTTAAATGTTTGTTATGCAAGTGGGAAAGTATCACAACATCAACTTAACACTCAATCTATCTCTCAGAGAAGCTTTTAAATATTTGTTATGCAAGTGGGAAAGTATCACAACATCAACTTAACACTCAATCTATCTCTCAGAGAAGCTTTTAAATATTTGTTATGCAAGTGGGAAAGTATCACAACATCAACTTAACGATGAATCTATATCTCAAAGAAGCATTTTAAATATTTGTTATGCAAGTGGGAAAGTATTACAACAGGTAATTTAATTACAACACTTAGATGTTAACTTTGGACTGTAGATATTCAGCAGAGGTAGGGTGCAGAATCGTTCAGGCTGATTTCCAAAGAATGAAAAAAATCTTTGATACTACCCATTTTGTCAATCGAAGTATGAAAAACTCCAGTGAGTACAGAAATGAATCCTGGGTAATCGGGGAACAAATTAGAAAAAAAACGTTGGAGGCCGAGATAAATATAATTACCCAAATCCCAGTACATGGCACCGGCCAATCCTTGGCTTGTCGCCCTTGTTTCAGGCGTTGCCACAATACTGGCGGTAGATGACGCCGCTGCCCAGAACATGGAATACGTTACCCCATGCAGCATCTCTGCCGGAAGTGCAAACCAGGCATTGGTCAGAAAGGAAAGAGCAGCATAGCGAATGGTGTAGGCGACGAGGCAGATGTACATGATCTTGGCGTGTCCCAGCTTGTCCAGAACAAGGCGGGAATATCTGTTTATTGAAAATGAAAGAAAGAAAGCAACTGAGAAATTTGTATCTGCCCTTCTCACGCTCACTTATTTGATCATTCTGTCTCGTTCCACGCATTTTCACACTCTACCCACATACACACTCTACACACACTCACACACACTCACACACACACACACACTCACACACACACTCACACACACACCAACAGCTCTCCTATGGCAAACCTTTTCCAACAGAACAACCGAAAAGATTTAATGTTTAACTCAAGCGCATGACAGGCGTTATGTTCTGAGGTCGTATTTGATGATGACGATATGATAAGGCGTGAAGGGAGCCGTTTACTTTTTTTTCATAATTAAGTGTATGTAGACGTTGTCATTTTATGATTTCTAACCTTTGAGTAGACCAACGATAATATTCTCAGCGCGACGCCCTTGCCAGGAATACCCGTCAATATGGCGGAGAGGCGGCACGAACCATTGAGGCATAGTCTGAAAAGTGCTCATTGTTGCAGTTTCCTCATTTTCCATGTCTGGCTTGCTGCCGGAGCTACTGAGTTTAGTGCTGTGTGCGCACAGTGAGGTGTGTGTTTTATCTGGATTGTGTTTCAATATTCCGATTGCGTACGATGAATGATGATATCGTTCGAAGAAGGACAATTCAGCTGCGCTTACTTTCAGTGCCGCTTGGCCTTATGTCTTTTGGCGTGTGCTGTAGCTGCTATGATGGGAACTGCAACTGCTCTTCTTTGTTTGGTTCCTTAAATGAGATGATTTTTAATTCAGATAATTCCACTGGCATGCACGGTTGAGCAATTATGAATTTCAATTCGTTTGCAGTGATACCGGGACCTTCGACTAACCATAACCATTTAATGTTTGTCTGTCGACATCATCATTCGCATTTCGACATAAAATTGGCGCAGATGCGTTGAGTTGTGGCAATCGGGTATCTACTTCTTTCTGCTCAACACATCCGATTTGAGCATTACATTTTAAAACTCTGGTTGCTTTTTTTTCGGTAGGTATTCAATTATCAAGACTGATGAATCTGTTACTAGAGGCACGGAGTAGAGGTGATAGCTCAGTAACATCAAACAGTATATATATATATACGAAGTTAAAATCACACACATTTGCTTGTATAGTATTACGCTTCAGTTGTTTCTTCGTTGTTCAATGTCAGATAATAACAGCCAGAATTTGTCTGACGGCCAACGAATTTACTGATTGGAATCTGTTCTCTCCCCTTGCTTGTTCGCCCTCCATTGAAGTATAGACCAAAAACAAGAACTCTCTTACCCCTTATGTCCATTGTTATCTACCAATCTTACCAGCCGTAATTGTCCTTTTCTTCAATCCCTGTCTCAGTATTTTGTCTTCACGTGATTCTAGGTCTTCAAAGTTTCTTCTTCATCTCTGGGTTTCAGATGAGAACTTGAATGGTAAAGCTTTCAGTTGATCTTTGAAGCGTGGGCCTTATCAATTTTGTTGATCTTTGAAGTGTGGACCGTATCAATTTTGTTGATCTTTGAAGTGTGGGCCTTATCAATTTTGTTGATCTTTGAAGCGTGGACCGTATCAATTTTGTTGATCTTTGAAGTGTGGGCCTTATCAATTTTGTTGATCTTTGAAGTGTGGGCCTTATCAATTTTGTTGATCTTTGAAGCGTGGGACTTATCAATTTTGTTGATCTTTGAATCGTGGGCCCTATCAATTTTGTTGATCTTTGAAGAGTGGGCCTTATCAATTTTGTTGATCTTAGCGTGGACCTTATCAATTTAGTTGATCTTTGAAGCCTGTGCCTTATCAATATGTTTTGGCCATTTATTAAGGCAGAAAAAAGCTAAACACAACTTAACGAGCCAAATCAATGAGCCAACTAAACGAGCCAACTCAATGAGCCAACTCAACGAGCCAACTCAATGAGCCAACTCAACGAGCCAACTCAATGAGCCAACTCAATGAGCCAACTTAACGAGCCAACTCAATGAGCCAACTAAACGAGCCAACTCAATGAGCCAACTCAATGAGCCAACTCAACTCAATAAAATCAATAAAAGCTGCGAGAACATGAGACTCAAGGACCGACCACAGGAGAGGCCAAAAGTAGAGTAAAATACCGCAAACTTTATCACCCCTAGGTCCTGAAAGATAAATGAGGAAGTAAAATTTAGATTCTCCGTCATTGATTTGACCAAGATCAGTAAGTGAGTGTACACACGGCTCCCATTGTTTGTTTTTTTTTTTTTTTTTTTTTTATTTACTGATCCACTTCTTCGTGTCAGACATTTGGCGTTTATTAATTTATTTTTTTTTCAGCGTATACGGAAAACCATTTTGTGGACTTTATACGAGAATGAAACAATATAGTCAAAACACTGACTCAGTGGTTCTCAAATTGTTGACATTCGCGGCTCTCTTTCCTTGATGATAATATACCTGTGGTGCCTTCATGGCGGTTACGATTTTGGGTGAACTCTGATATTCCCTTTTATGATATATGAGGTGATAAATGACATAATCAATAGTATCATGTAGAAACACGTTTATGAACTAAAGAGTATTAAGCTTATGTGGATGTTATCATTTTATGATTTCTAACCTTTGAGTAGACCAACGATAATATTCTCGGCGCGACGTCCTTATGAAAGTTTGCCAGCGCTTCTGGGAGTAGTAGCGACACTTTGGTAACCGCTGCACAAGCTTGTTGAAGGTTACCAAATCTTCAAACCCGATATAAAACAGTAAATGGCTTATCTTATAGAATAAGATTTTTATATCGGATATTTAGGAACAGGATATTTAGAACAAAGCTCTTTATTTGCTTATTTGCTTATTTGTTTATTTATATTTGCACGGCGCGCCTCACAGCACCAGAGCTGTAAGTTGTCAGCGACCCACAGCTGATGGCTTGCGTCAGGATTGGTGAACCAAAACCATCCAGACCCTGCTCCACCTCTCCGCGGTGCCTCTAGTAACAGACTAACCTGTCTAGTCTGGCCAAGCGAGTATGGATCGAAGAGGAAAGACAATCCGGTACCCAAAAATATCGTGCTGAAGTCGGATGTGTTGGGCCGAAAGGCGCAAATACCACAGTTATACTGCAAACCACAACACAACGCAGATACACCCACTTAACGTCCTTTTAAGGGCGGATGATGAAGAAGAATTCTCTAGTCTACTAGAACACTCTAGAATACTTTAGTCATCGGTCGAGCGCAAGCAAGCATATTTGCACATACGTTCAGTTTCGAAATAATAACACTTTGGACGAGAGACTTCAAAATGAGCGAAAAGATCCATTAATAAAGCGAAAAGATCCATTAATAAAAGCGAAAAGATCCATTAATTAAACTGTGCAAAAAAAACAACACCATCTTACCTGAGCGTAAAAACAGAGGAAACACAATAGATGATCAAGCAGACACGAAGTGTGGTCTGTGTGCTGCCAATGTCGACCAGGAACCAGAATGTGAAGTTCTGGATTGTTCCGGCCATCACTCCGTAGAACAGAAGCTTGACCAGAAACAGACGAACTGAACCGCTGTCCAGAAGCTTGACTAGGTCTTTGAAGAACGTCTTGTTCTTTGGTGCTCTGTGAGACATTGGCAATTTTGGTGTCTATGACTTAAGATATATGAGTTGATGGCTGTTTGTATGAATAGATGTAAGAAGGGATACAATATCAAGATGATGCGACACATGTGAAAAGAATATGGTTTGATGACGGTTCACACTAATCAAATCTATCTATCTATCTTTCGTTCGCCTGAAGTATTGTCTATATATGCAATGTCGTTTCCTGTATAAATGTTACTGTCTTTTGTAATTCTTGCAGGGGCCCATATAGTTTTGTCTGTAGTGTTGTATCTATGGGCCAATGGATTTTCCTCAGTCTACTATTTTCTGTGCAATCTTGAAGTATGTGTTCAGCAGTCTGAGGTGCCTGTCCACATGTACAAGTAGTTGAGGTGCCGATCTTGAATTTTGTATACATGTGACTATGGAGTCGATTGTGTCCTGTTCTGAAGCGTATAATGATAACTTGTTCATATCTATTCATATTATGAAAGGCATCCTGATTTGGGGCTTGTGGTCCTCTGATTGATTTGATTATCTGTTTCTTATGATGGTATGTAACCGGTGTATCTAGTTGTGTGACTGTTGAACCTTCCTTTGCCAACTGATCTGCTTTCTCATTTGCTGGTATTCCACAGTGAGATGGGATCCACTGCACACACTAATCAAATTGACAATGACGCACTAAGCGGCGAAACGTACGTGGCTGAAATCGGCCTGGCGCACAGTGCGGCGAAATGTACAGAAAGAGTTAATGCCTGTTTTTGACTTAAACGGTCAGCAAGGCTACTGAGAATATGACAAGTTTATGTGGAGAATAGATGACGTCATCGTGAAGTGATTGCGTTTCATGTTAAATTGCTTTACAACATCACCTCTCCCATCAACACTGCAATGGTATCAATCACGTTTCACGGCTCGTCAGTACCTAAGAGCCCACTCAAAGAGAAATACGTGATATAACATCATAGTTACCATTGACTTTCTCTCATTCTGGCATTCACTTGACGACTATTAAAGAAATTAATACTCCTCTTCGACATCCGCCCTTAAAAGGGCGTTAAGTGGGCGTAGATCCGTTTGTGCTGTTATTTGCAGCTGGGCTGTGATATTTGCGTCTTTTGGCCCGAAACATCCGTCTTCAGCACGGAATCTTTGAGTACCGGGTTGCCTTTCCTCTTGATACCTGTTCTCTTGGTCTGACTGGATAGTTTGTATCCATGGGCACATCTGGGAAGGTTGTGGAACTGCACTCAGCTTATTTGCTGGATTAACAAAAATAAATGAGTTCTAATTTTGGCCTTTTAGTGTCACATTAATGTTTTATAATAGCTCCATATTAGTGTTTGAAAATAGTTAATTTTAGAAAATAGCATAATATTAATGTTTATATAAAAGTAAAGTGCCACATCACGCCAAGTGTCGTATAGGGAATATGGTGTTAGTGACCATAATTTTTACAGACCTTCGGCACATGATTTTTAGCGTAATGTGGTCGGTATTACGCCCGTGCCGCTTTACTTTTTCAGAAAAAAATCCGGTACCCTTAAGGCAGGGTGAACCCGGAAGCCGTCGATCAGGAGTGAAACAGACCTCTTGTCCTTTGTAGTCCAGTTCACTAACCACTGAGCTATCATGGCTCCCTAATGTCTTATATAGCTTAGTATTAATGTTTTCAAATATTTTTATTTAAATTTAAAACTGGTTGCGGGACTGGTTGGTCTCGAGGCAAGACACCGGTCTCGAGGCATGGAGGTTGTGGGTTCAAATCCCGGCTACACCAGTTGGGATTTTTTATTTATGATTTTTCTCTGCGGCAACCACCCCTGGTCTCAGCAGCGAGGCACGGCTTGAAACGTAAATTACTCATTGACGGAAAAAAAATATGAGTACTTCCGAAGACGGAGTTATCTGCCTGTGCGGCGAGGGACCCCTGTGCACAGGGCTGCCAGGGAAAAATGGATTAACACGATAATTCAGTTCCTAGTATCTAGGGACTTCGTCAGAGGTAAAAGCTGTCGAACGAAAAAAAAAATATATATATATATAAATACATTTAAACAACATTTTATATTATATCTTTCCATGCCGTTCTGTTTTTTGTCATTCTTTTAAGATCATTCCATGTCTTCCCCATCATCTCCATCTCTGCTTCTATCTGTCTTCTCCTCGGTCTTCCTATTTGTCTTTCCCCCTGGGGATTCCAAAACAGGGCCTGTTGTGTAATACTCTCAGTTGGCTTCCGCAGTGTGTGTCATATCCAGCGCCATCGTCTTTGCTGTATCTCTTTATCCACTGGTATTTGACTGGTACATTTCCATAATTCTATGTTAGTGAATTTGTCTTGCCATTTCCATCCTTTATTCTGCGTAAGCATCCATTAATGAAAGTCTGTATCTTCATGATTGTCATTGTTGTTGTTCTCCATGTTTCACAGCCATATAATAGGACTACCTTAACATTTGAGTTGAACATTTTTATTTTTGTATTTAACCTAATTTCTTTGGATTTCCATGTTTCCCAGTGCAATGAAAGCTCCTCTTGCTTTTGATATCCTTATTTTGGTATCATTTTCTGTTCCTCCCTCTTTGTCTATATTACTGCCCAGGTATATATAAGATTGTACATCTAGTAGAGAAATTTCTCCTATTGTTATTTGGTTATTGCCAACTGCATTAATTGTCATAATTTTGGTTTTTATCTCCATTTTCTTTTAGTCCCATCAGTTGTGATCTCTCATCAAGTATGGTCATTTTATCAGGAAGATTGAGGACAATCAAAGGCTGAGAAAAGCTAACCTGAATAAAATGATGGCTGAAATCGGATGCACTGGGCCACTGGCGCAGAACACAGTGCAACGTTTTAACAAGTAATCAATCAGACTGGATCTAACAGACTCTAATTATCCACAGACCTTAGAAGAGCAATGTGGTCCACACCCACCTCCCTGGAAGAAAAACTATATGGGGCAATCGATTCGCTTAAACAGACGGCTGACTTCATGAGAGAGTCTGGAATCCTACTCTGATTGAGCCTTGATCGCAGAGAGAGAGAGAGAGAGAGAGAGAGAGAGAGAGAGAGAGAGAGAGAGAGAGAGAGAGAGAGAATGATTGCTTAAAAGGGCAGGATAGCGGATATCTGAATTGCCTGCTTTAAGTGACCGTATTGTCTTTTTTGTGGCAGTTTGTTTTTATGTGGCCATATTGTCTTTTTGTAGCCAAATAGT
Source organism: Megaustenia siamemsis (assembly GCA_032433765.1). Taxonomy (NCBI): domain Eukaryota; kingdom Metazoa; phylum Mollusca; class Gastropoda; order Stylommatophora; family Ariophantidae; genus Megaustenia; species Megaustenia siamemsis. Next base: position 57,372,979 of record JAVIAB010000001.1, read on the forward strand.
CTTTAAAGTAACCAGACTGTCTTTATGTAGTCAAATTGTTTTTATGTGGTCAGATTGTCTTTATGTGGCCAGATTGTCTTTATGTGACCAAAGAGTCAGTAAAATTACTAGACTCTCTTCATGTAGCCAGGTTGTCTATGTGGCCAGATGGCTTTCAAAATGACCAGATTGTTTTTTGTGTGTGGCCAGATGGTCTTTTTGCACCCAAATAGCCTTTAATGTAAGCAGACTGTCTTTATATAGCCAAATTGTTATTATTTTGCCAGATTGTCTTTATGTGGCCAGATTGTCTTTATGTGGTCAGATTGTCTTTATGTGGTCAGATTGTCAGTATGTGGCCAGATTGTCGTTATGTGGCCAAATTGTTATTATGTGGCCAGATTGTCTTTATGTGGCCAGATTGTCATTATGTGGTCAAATTGTTATTATGTGGCCAGATTGTCAGTATGTGGCCAGATTGTCATTATGTGGCCAAATTGTTATTATGTGGCCAGATTGTCTTTATGTGGTCAGATTGTCATTATGTGGTCAGATTGTCATGTGGCCATTTTGTCTTTAAGCGGCCGATTGCATTCTAAGTTGCTATTTTTGTAACTGCGTTCTAAATACTTACCTGTCTGCCCTTAGTTTAAAGAGACCAATCAGAAAAGCCAAGAAGCTCAATCCAAAACAAAGGAAGAACAGTTCGGTGAAACTGTCAACCTGTTTAATGGATGGAAGGATACATGAGTAGATGTATAGGTGAGTGGATAAATGGATAGATTGACAGAAGGACATGTGTGTGGGTGGAAAGAGGGTATAGATAGAGAAGTGTATAGTATAGATGGATAGATAGATATGGGATGAATCGGTAAACGAATGGGCGGGCAGATACATGGATAGGTGCCTGAGTGGATAAACAACTTTATTGTATAGTCCGTTCAGAAATTCATAATCCCACCTGAATTAGCTTTGCGCGATAACCGTTTGTTATTTTGCTTTCAAATTTTGCATTCAATCTTAGAATATTGATGATTTTATAATAATTGTCTTTATATATTTTTCACTTCTTCTTATGTCTCTTTGAGTGTCAAGGAAGATGCAGTATTCTATTCCTTGCACTCTTAACAACCTCCGTTAAATGACAACGATAATGAAGATAATGATAACGATGATGACGTCGATGGTGGCAATGATGATCATGAGATGATATTCTTCTGCGTTCACCCGACTACTACTCACATTCATCGTCTTGAATCAAAATTGTGTACTCTCGAGAGAGCATCTTTTTTTCAATTGAACAAAATATTCTATTTGCTGCCTTTGTGCATTATTCATAATTATTTTGTGTCGTTCTTTCTTTAATGATCTCATTCCTAACTACGTGTCACCTGATCACTACAATCGCTTTCCTCAAACATCTCATTTCTGTATTTACTAATTGTCCATCCTTTGTTATCATCGAGGCTACATCCACAGCTGTTAGCGTTAATCTTAAAGTGATACTTTAGTTCTTACCGTAGGAATCTTGCATCGTTTACGTAAGAAGGTATCCCCTGAGTCTATTACATTTCGCCAATTATTCAAAAAGAGAAGAAAAAAAAAGAAGAAACAAATACTACAAAATTTGTTCTAGTCTTTTTTTTTTTTTAACCTCACCTAACATGATTTTGTTTGCGTACGCCAGATTTTTCAACGACAACCTACTAATCAGCGGACTGCTGAGAAATCATCATCATCATCATCATCATCATCAAGTACCGGGCCTGCTGGCGTAGGTGATCATGTCTCTCCACAACTTTCGATCTCGGCAGCTATTTATCATTTCTGTTGTTGACCTTCTGCCAAGCCATTCTCTTAAACTGTCTATTATTTTTTTATCTTTGCTTCCCTCTATCTCTTCGTCTCTCAATTTTTCCAGTTATTACAATATATTCCAGTTGTTCTCTTCTCATTACATGGCCAAAAAAATGATTGATGATATTTCTTCATAAAATTGGAAATTAGCTCTCTTTTTGCTTTGACCTCTCTCAGAACATCTTCATTACTGTTCTTAGCTGTCCATGGTACTCTCAACATTCTTCTGTAAAACCACATTTCTACAGACTTCTCTTTTGATTTTCTTGTCTGTTGTCCTATTGTCCATGATTCGCATCCATATGTTAAGACTGGTTCTACATAACATTTAAGAACTCTTTTTCTTGTTTCTATTGTCAAAAATGGATTGCATAGTATCTTCCCCATTTTTTTGGAAAGCTGCTTTTCCCTGAGCCATTCTGCATCTCACCTCTTTTGTACATCTTCCGTTGAGGTTAACAAAGTTCCTAAATATTTAAATTCATTTACCTGTTTTAATATTGTTCCATTTGTCTTTATTTTGCACTGAGGTGATGTCTTTTTCTTTGTTGTTACCATTACCTTTGGTTTTTTTGCTATTAAGGCTGAGTCCTTTATTTTTGCTTTCTTTCACTATAATGTCCAACATTTCTTGTAACTCACTTTCACTCTTAGCGATTAAGACTGTATCATCAGCATACCTTAGATTATTTATATTATGACCTCCAATTGTTATTCCAGGCATGCCCCTTATGGATCTTAAAATAATCTCACTATAAATATTAAACAAATCTGGAGACAGCACATAACCTTGTCTAACACCCTGTTTTATTTGTTGAAACATTCCCAATTGGTTTCCAGTTCTTATGGCCGCTGTTTGTTGCCAGTACATGTTCTTTATTTTTCTTATATCTTTGCTGTCTACGTTTATGCCTTCTAAAATGTTGATTATTTCTTGGTGCTTTACTTTGTCAAATGCATTGGTGTAATCTATGAAACATAGGTATAAATCTGTTTTCACCTCTATGGCTCTTTATACTACAGATCTTATGATATAAATGGCATTGCTTGTTCCTTTATCTCTAACAAAACCACACTGTTCATCGCTAATTTCTGGACTGATTTTGTTTCGCACTCTTCGCATAATGATTCTTAGTAATATCTTAGTCATATGACTCATAAGGCTTATTGTGCGATGATCATCACATTCAATCGCACCCGATTTCTTTGGTAGGGTTATGAATATTGATTTGAGCATGTCGTCTGGTATATGTCCGCTGTTGTAGATATCATTCAATATTTTTGTTATTATTTCTATTTCAACATCACCCATGGCTTCAATCTCTTCTTTAGTTATATTATCTGGCCCAGGAGCTTTGTCTGCTTTCATATTGCGCAATGCGTCTTTCACTTTTTCTCTGAGTATTTCTGGTCCTTCTCCATTATTCTTATTATTTACTTCCGTTCGTTCATCATTATAAAGATCTTTAATGTATTCTGTCCATCGTTCCCTTAATGTTTTCTTGATCAATCAACAGTTCTCCTTCATTGTTGTGGCGATTCATGATTGTACAAAGAAGTTACGACGGTGGTTTTCTGTTGCCTTCCGTCGGTTTGTTTACGGTTGACTCCGCTAGCCTTTGACTAAAAAGTCTCACCCACAAGGCAGTGGGGTTGTTTTATGAGAAATCATAGCAGTAAAAAAAAAAATTGAATTGTAAATGGCTGCACTCTATCAACATGCCAATTTAGCTTATACACTGAGCAGATCTTCATAGACATCATGGGGATGCCAGGATTAAACATCAATGGATATATAATCATTAATCTAAGATGTGTTGTAATGCAACGAACTAAGATCCTAACAATCATGTCAATGCTCTGAAAGCCGAAGGTTAAGATGGCAGGGCACGTACGAGTGGAATAAATCCGTATTCATAAGCAAATACTATATGGTGAACTAATACACGGACAAAATATCTAAACTACGATATAGGGATATTTGTAAATCCTCTCCGAATGACTTTTCTTTCTATGAAAATGACTGGAAACACCTGACAAGAAATCGCACATCATGGAGAGCCCGTATACATAACGGCATAATATGAATGTAGGCTGTGCTATGGCTAAATATGGAAGAGAAAAGACTCATGAAAAAAAGATGAAAAACCCTGTGGATCAGTGCGACTGATTTGTTCATCCTGCTGTCGAATGTGTTTGTCAAACTTTGGTAGAAACTGTCATGAGAGAAACTCACCGACAAAAACAAAACTTAAAAAAAAAATACACAATAGCTTCCACTAAACCGTCTGATAAGACGAAAGGGCCAAAAAGATGTACTGATGATACCGTATTAATGGCAGCAAATAAAGAAGACCTACAACTAGTGAACAAAATAAACAAGACAAGCAAAAAATATGGATTGGAAATAAACATTTAAAAGACTGAAACTATGATTAGTAGCAGAGAAAAGAAATAAAATATACAAGGAATTATTGAAGTAGATGGAAAAAAAACATAGAAAGAGTTAAAGAATTTAGCTATCTTGGACATATAATAAATGATGGAAATGTAAGACAGAAATAAATAGAAGAAAAGGAATGGCAGCAACCAATCTTAAAAACATGAAAAATATACTCAAATCAAAGAAAAAACATAAAAAATTGCAATATTTATTCAGTACTCTGGTGCAGAAACATGGACATTAAACAAGAAAACAGCAGAAAATTGAAGCCTTTGAAATGTGGATCTCTAGGGAAATGGGGAGAATTGGTTGGAAAGAAAAAAAAGGACATACAAGGAAGTTCTGAATCAGAAAAAAAAATGAAAGAAAGAACTATTTAACAGAATTAAAAAAAAAGACAATTGAAATTTGTTGGACATGTGAAGATACAGACTACCATTCTAATTGTCATCTTGGAAGGGAAGCTACAAGGTAGACATAAGTAAAAAAGTAAAGTACCCCCGTCACGCCAAGTGGCGTATAGGGAAATATGGTGTTAGTGACCCTATATTTTACAGACCTTCAGCACATGATTTTTTGGGGTAATGTGGTCGGTATTACGCCCGTGCTGGTTTACTTTACCAGAAAAAATCCGGTACCCATTAAAGGCTGGGTGAACCCGGAGCCGTCGGTTGGGATCGAACCCTACCCCTTGTCCGTAGTAGTCCAGTTCACTAACCACTGAGCTATCACGGCTCCTACTAGACGAGGGAATTAGTAAAACCCAGGTGTCCTCGCCAGGATTACGAAAGGCTGTTGCCGTTAAGCCAACCGCCTATCGATTGCGCTCACCAAGAAAAGGTAGACAGAGTAAAATGGCGGTACTTGGTAGCCAGCCTTCGATGTGGAGACGGCATCCATTTTGATGATAAAAAATAATAAAAAAATAACAATCTCAAAGATCTGAAGATGATACATAACAAACGGAAGAAGTAGGAGATCTGACTAGAGACAGAGCGTCTTTCAAACGGACTGTGGTGAATGCAACGTTCTGTGGGAGATCTGACTAGAGACAGAGAGTCTTTCAAACGGACTGTGGTGACTGCAACGTCTGGTGGAGATCTGACAAGAGACAGAGAGACTTTCAAACGGACTGTGGTGGTGCAACGTTCTGTGGGAGATCTGACTAGAGACAGAGCGTCTTTCAAAGACTGAAGTGATACATGCAACGTTCTGTAGGAGATCTGACTAGAGACAGAGCGTCTTTCAAACGGACTGTGGTGAATGCAACGTTCTGTGGGAGATCTGACTAGAGACAGAGAGTCTTTCAAACGGACTGTGGTGACTGCAACGTTCTGTGGGAGATCTGACTAGAGACAGAGAGTCTTTCAAACGGACTGTGGTGGCTGCAACGTTCTGTGGGAGATCTGACTAGAGACAGAGCGTCTTTCAAACGGACTGTGGTGAATGCAACGTTCTGTGGGAGATCTGACTAGAGACAGAGCGTCTTTCAAACGGACTGTGGTGACTGCAACGTTCTGTGGGAGATCTGACTAGAGACAGAGAGTCTTTCAAACGGACTGTGGTGACTGCAACGTTCTGTGGGAGATCTGACTAGAGACAGAGCGTCTTTCAAACGGACTGTGGTGACTGCAACGTTCTGTGGAAGATCTGACTAGAGACAGAGAGTCTTTCAAACGGACTGTGGTGAATGCAAGGTTCTGTGGGAGATCTGACTAGAGACAGAGCGTCTTTCAAACGGACTGTGGTGGCTGCAACGTTCTGTGGGAGATCTGACTAGAGACAGAGAGTCTTTCAAACGGACTGTGGTGACTGCAACGTTCTGTGGGAGATCTGACTAGAGACAGAGAGTCTTTTAAACGGACTGTGGTGACTGCAACGTTCTGTGGGAGATCTGACTAGAGACAGAGAGTCTTTCAAACGGACTGTGGTGACTGCAACGTTCTGTGGGAGATCTGACTAGAGACAGAGATTCTTTCAAACGGACTGTAGTGACTGTAACGTTCTGTGGGAGATCTGACTAGAGACAGAGATTCTTTCAAACGGACTGTGGTGACTGCAACGTTCTGTGGGAGATCTGACTAGAGACAGAGCGTCTTTCAAACGGACTGTGGTGAATGCAACGTTCTGTGGGAGATCTGACTAGAGACAGAGCGTCTTTCAAACGGACTGTGGTGAATGCAACGTTCTGTGGAAGATCTGACTAGAGACAGAGAGTCTTTTAAACGGACTGTGGTGACTGCAACGTTCTGTGGGAGATCTGACTAGAGACAGAGAGTCTTTCAAACGGACTGTGGTGACTGCAACGTTCTGTGGGAGATCTGACTAGAGACAGAGATTCTTTCAAACGGACTGTAGTGACTGCAACGTTCTGTGGGAGATCTGACTAGAGACAGAGAGTCTTTCAAACGGACTGTAGTGACTGCAACGTTCTGTGGGAGATCTGACTAGAGACAGAGAGTCTTTCAAACGGACTGTGGTGACTGCACCGTTCTGTGGGAGATCTGACTAGAGACAGAGAGTCTTTCAAACGGACTGTGGTGAATGCAACGTTCTGTGGGAGATCTGACTAGAGACAGAGAGTCTTTCAAACGGACTGTGGTGACTGCAACGTTCTGTGGGAGATCTGACTAGAGACAGAGAGTCTTTCAAACGGACTGTGGTGAATGCAACGTTATGTGGAAGATCTGACTAGAGACAGAGAGTCTTTCAAACGGACTGTGGTGAATGCAACGTTCTGTGGGAGATCTGACTAGAGACAGAGCGTCTTTCAAACGGACTGTGGTGAATGCAACGTTCTGTGGAGATCTGACTAGAGACAGAGCGTCTTTCAAACGGACTGTAGTGACTGAAACGTTCTGTGGGAGATCTGACTAGAGACAGAGCGTCTTTCAAACGGACTGTGGTGACTGCACCGTTCTGTGGGAGATCTGACTAGAGACGGAAAGTCTTTCAAACGGACTGTGGTGAATGCAACGTTCTGTGGGAGATCTGACTAGAGACAGAGAGTCTTTCAAACGGACTGTAGTGACTGCAACGTTCTGTGGGAGATCTGACTAGAGACAGAGAGTCTTTCAAACGGACTGTGGTGGCTGCAACGTTCTGTGGGAGATCTGACTAGAGACAGAGATTCTTTCAAACGGACTGTAGTGACTGCAACGTTCTGTGGGAGATCTGACTAGAGACAGAGAGTCTTTCAAACGGACTGTGGTGAATGCAACGTTCTGTGGGAGATCTGATTAGAGACAGAGAGTCTATCAAACGGACTGTGGTGACTGCAACGTTCTGTGGGAGATCTGATTAGAGACAGAGAGTCTTTCAAACGGACTGTGGTGACTGCAACGTTATGTGGAAGATCTGATTAGAGACAGAGAGTCTTTCAAACGGACTGTGGTGACTGTAACGTTCTGTGGGAGATCTGACTAGAGACAGAGAGTCTTTCAAACGGACTGTGGTGACTGCAACGTTATGTGGAAGATCTGATTAGAGACAGAGAGTCTTTCAAACGGACTGTGGTGACTGCAACGTTCTGTGGGAGATCTGATTAGAGACAGAGAGTCTTTCAAACGGACTGTGGTGACTGCAACGTTATGTGGAAGATCTGACTAGAGACAGAGAGTCTTTCAAACGGACTGTGGTGAATGCAACGTTATGTGGAAGATCTGACTAGAGACAGAGCGTCAGTAGTATACAATGTTGTAAATAGGTCGCATTTGGCCGTAAATTAACAAAGCTATATAGTAGGTGCGAGGCGCACCTAATGTACACGAGAGACAATGGGAGTTAATCGTGATCTTTCGTGTCGGTGACCCGGAAGTGACCTGTTTATGTCTGGTGTGCGCTGACTTTGGCGGTCTTGATACACTTGAGTGATAGTGATAGGTTAGTAGATTATACATAACCTCGGGGCGGATCGCGTGTTGGAGGGTGACCCCTCGGGGATTATCTCGAGTGTTTTCGGACAGCGTGCTATCGGATCGGGGATTAGTTCGATTCGGTGTGACGCTATCGCGCCAGGTAGACGTTAGAAAATATTTATAGCTATGTAGTTGGGTGTCTGCTTAACGTTGTACCATAAATGAAGCATAAGGGTGAAACAGTTAGAGATTACTGGTTAGTCTAAGCTGGTAGTGTAAATATATTCCTCGGTGTTAGTGGTTCGCTATCTCTCTCTCTCTCTCTCTCTCTCTCTCTCTCTTCTCTCTTTCTCTCTCTCTCTTTCTCTCTCTCTCTCTCTCTCTTTCTCTCTCTCTCTCTCTCTACTATTCCAGCCTAGATTTCCCACCATTGAAACACTTACTCATTCTCTCCATTTATCCCTATCATCGCGCCTTCCTTCTCTCTCTTTCTCTCTCTCTGTCTCTCTCTCTCTCGCTTTCTCCCCTAGCCTCTTCTAGACTTCTAACCTATCACTCCACCCTCCGCCTCTCCCTTTAGCTCCCCCGCCCTCCCTCGTATTTTTAGCGTCCCTCCTATTGTAACACTTGATTATTCTCACCATTAATACATATCATCTCGCCTTCTTTCTCATAGGCTTCTCTCGCTCTCTCTCTCTCTCGCTCTTCTAACCCCTACTAGACTTCTCTCCTACCATTCCACCTTTCTTCTCTCTCTCTCTCTCTCTCTCTCGCTTTCTCCCCTAGCCTCTCTTAGACTTCTAACCTATTACTCCACCCTCCGCCTCTCCCTTTAGCTCCCCCGCCCTCCCTCATATTTTTAGCGTCCCTCCTATTGTAACACTTGATTATTCTCACCATTAATACATAGCATCTCGCCTTCTTTCTCATAGGCTTCTCTCGCTCTCTCTCTCTCTCTCTCTCTCGCTCTTCTAACCCCTACTAGACTTCTCTCCTACCATTCCACCTTTCTTCTCTCTCTCTCTCTCTCTCTCTCTCTCTCTCTACCTCGCCTAGCTTTCCGCCTTCATTCGTATTTTTACCTTACCACCAGTGTAACACATTAATAACATTGAATATCAATTACAAAAAGACTTGAAATATCTACTTTTTAAAGAACCAATAAGATAAACATATGAAAAACGAAGGAATAATACACTCGACAAGGCTTAACAGACGTACTTTATACACATCACCATTAATACAACTGAAATTCCTTTAATGATAACCTATCACATCGTTATGAGCTAAGAGAAAAACAGAAAAAAAAATTCAACTTACACCGTAAAATATTCCACTACAACACAGACCGCTAGACTGAACAGTACTATGAAAATAAACGTCCGTGAATCAAGCGCGCTTATAACACGAAGTCTCACATCCGACTAGTTTAATCTTGTAAATAAAAGTTAGGAGACAAGGGCAGAAACCTAGGAGGCAAAGAAACCTAGGAGGCAAGGGCAGAAATCTAGGAGGCAAGGACAGAAACCTAGGAGGCAAGGACAGAAACCTAGGAAGGAAACCAAGGTCAGAAACCTAGGAGGCAAGGTCAGAAACCTAGGAGGCAAGGTCAGAAACCTAGGAGGCAAGGTCAGAAACCTAGGAGGCAAGGGCAGAAACCTAGGAGGCAAGGGCAGAAACCTAGGAGGCAAGGACAGAAACCTAGGAGGCATGGTCAGAAACCTAGGAAGGAGGGAAGGGCAGAAACCTAGGAGCAAGGGAAGAAACCTCCTAGAAACCTAAGAGGCAAGGGCAGAAACCTAAGAGGCAAAGACAGAAACCTAGGAGGCAAGGTCAGAAACCTAGGAGGCAAGGGCAGAAACCTAGGAGGCAAGGACAGAAAACTAGGAAGCAAAGGCTGAAAACAAGGAGGGATGGTCAGAAACCTAGGAGGCAAGGGCAGAAACCGAAGAGGCAAGGGCAGAAACCGAGGAGGCAAGGACAGAAACCTAGGAGGCAAGGACAGAAACCTAGGAGGCAAGGGCAGAAACCTAGGAGGCAAGGGCAGAAACCTAAGAGGCAAGGGCAGAAACCTAAGAGGTGAGGACAGAAAACTAGGAAGCAAAGGCTGTTGGTCAAATCGAAAATATTTTACCCACAGAACACAAAAATGTAGGCTCATACTCAAAAAATCGACCTCAACACCATAAAAAGGTACTCACATAGTCATACTAGTTAGACACATCGAACAGATAGTTACATCCAAAGTCCCAAAAAGTGTGGCCAAATCACTAACATTTTACCTCCAGAACACAAAAATGTAGGCTCATACTCAAAAAAGTCGACCTCAAAACCCTAAAAAGCTACTCACATAGTCATAATAGTTAGACACATCGAACAGATAGTTACAGCCAAAGCCCCAAAAAGAGTGGCCAAATCACTAACATTTTACCTCCAGAACACAAAAATGTAGGCTCATACTCAAAAAAAGCGACCTCAAAACCATAAAAATCTACTCACATAGTCATACTAGTTAGACACATCGAACAGATAGTTACAGCCAAAGTCCCAATAAAAAAAAGTTTGGTCAAATCGAAAATATTTTACCCACAGAACACAAAAATGTAGGCTCATACTCAAAAAATCGACCTCAACACCATAAAAAGGTACTCACATAGTCATACTAGTTAGACACAATGAGTAGAAAGTTATATTCAAGGTCCAAAAAACGTTATTTTAGACATCCCCATTGCAAAAATTTACATAAAAAAACCACTTTTAGGATTTTAACCCCTTAGCATTTTTGAGGGTTACGCCCCTGAAATAGATAAAAATCGTAAATTTAGCACGTAGGCTTACTTAAAACTTTATTTTAGACATCCCCATACCAAAAATTTACTTAAAAATCACTTTTGAAATTGTTACCCCCCTTACCGTTTTTGAGGGTTCCTGAAATCGGTAAAAATCGTAAATTTTCACTCTAGGCATACCCCAAACTTTATTTTAGACATCCCCACACCAAAAATTTACTTAAAAATCACTTTTGAAATTGTAACCCCCCTTACCATTTTTGAGGGTTACGCCCATGGAATCGATAAAAATCGTAAATTTAGCACGTAGGCTTACCTAAAACTTTATTTTAGACATCCCCACACCAAAAATTAACTTAAAAATCACTTTTGAAATTGTTACCCCCCTTAAAATTTTTGAGGGTTACGCCCCTGAAATCGATAAAAAAATTGAAATATAACCTCAAGGCATACCTCCCACATAATTTTTGACACCCCTACATATCAAATTCCATAAAAAAAACAACAAAAAGCTAGTAGTAGCTATGGAGGTGTACATACCCGAACATACTGCTTCTCGTGCGGTTTTGGTGCAGTTTCGGTGCATGTACGTGCACTTTTAGAGTGGGTTCACAGCCTTTCTTTATTTTAGTTCAGTCAGAATTTTTTTTTCTGTTTTTCTCTTAGCTCATAACGATGTGATAGGTTATCATTAAAGGAATTTCAGTTGTATTAATGGTGATGTGTATAAAGTACGTCTGTTAAGCCTTGTCGAGTGTATTATTCCTTCGTTTTTCATATGTTTATCTTATTGGTTCTTTAAAAAGTAGATATTTCAAGTCTTTTTGTAATTATTATTCAATGTTATTAATGTGTTACACTGGTGGTAAGGTAAAAATACGAATGAAGGCGGGACGCTAGGCGAGGTAGAGAGAGAGAGAGAGAGAAGAAAGGTGGAATGGTAGGAGAGAAGTCTAGTAGGGGTTAGAAGAGCGAGAGAGAGAGAGAGAGAGAGAGAGAGAGCGAGAGAAGCCTATGAGAAAGAAGGCGAGATGCTATGTATTAATGGTGAGAATAATCAAGTTTTACAATAGGAGGGACGCTAAAAATATGAGGGAGGGCGGGGGAGCTAAAGGGAGAGGCGGAGGGTGGAGTGATAGGTTAGAAGTCTAAGAGAGGCTAGGGGAGAAAGCGAGAGAGAGAGAGAGACAGAGAGAGAGAGAGAAAGAGAGAGAAGGAAGGCGCGATGATAGGGATAAATGGAGAGAATGAGTAAGTGTTTCAATGGAGGGAAATCTAGGCTGGAATAGTAGAGAGAGAGAGAGAGAGAGAGAGAGAAAGAGAGAGAGAGAGAGAAAGAGAGAGAGATAGCGAACCACTAACACCAAGGAATATATTTACACTACCAGCTTAGACTAACCAGTAATCTCTAACTGTTTCACCCTTATGCTTCATTTATGGTACAACGTTAAGCAGACACCCAACTACATAGCTATAAATATTTTCTAACGTCTACCTGGCGCGATAGCGTCACACCGAATCGAACTTTATCCCCGATCCGATAGCACGCTGTCCGAAAACACTCGAGATAATCCCCGAGGGGTCACCCTCCAACACGCGATCCGCCCCGAGGTTATGTATAATCTACTAACCTATCACTATCACTCAAGTGTATCAAGACCGCCAAAGTCAGCGCACACCAGACATAAACAGGTCACTTCCGGGGTCACCGACACGAAAGATCACGATTAACTCCCATTGTCTCTCGTGTACATTAGGTGCGCCTCGCACCTACTATATAGCTTTGTTAATTTACGGCCAAATGCGACTTATTTACAACATTGTATACTACTAGCGTCTTTCAAACGGACTGTGGTGACTGCAACGTTATGTGGAAGATCTGACTAGAGACAGAGCGTCTTTCAAACGGACTGTGGTGAATGCAACGTTCTGTGGGAGATCTGACTAGAGACAGAGAGTCTTTCAAACGGACTGTGGTGAATGCAACGTTATGTGGAAGATCTGACTAGAGACAGAGAGTCTTTTAAACGGACTGTGGTGACTGCAACGTTCTGTAGGAGATCTGACTAGAGACAGAGAGTCTTTCAAACGGACTGTGGTGAATGCAACGTTCTGTGGGAGATCTGACTAGAGACAGAGAGTCTTTCAAACGGACTGTGGTGACTGCAACGTTCTGTGGAAGATCTGACTAGAGACAGAGATAGGGTTGCCAGATTTTTTTTAAAAAAAAGGAGTACTTTTACGCTGAATTTTTTTTCTTCAATTTTAATTACATATTTACGAACAAATGATTTTGTATATTGTTACCGGTAGTGACAATGAATTCGCCTTTATATTCAAACAAATTTATGAAAAATTATATACAGAAACTAGAAATAAAACAATGCTCATATTCTGCAAAGACAATTTTCTTATTTAAATTAAAAAAACTCTCACCTAGTGTTTCTAGAGGCATTTTAATTGTATTTGCTTGAGGATTTGCCAGCTTTCAATAATTTTGCATCAGTTTTGACAAATTAAAAAAAATCAGCACATGAATTGTCAAAATTAACCATGACTCTGAGCTCTGCTTCAATCAGTTCTTGGCTACACCTATTTCTTGTGTCATTCCTTTTGTTTTTCATTAAGGAGAATATCCTCTCAACAAAGGCATTTGATCCTGGTATGCTAAATAAAAATCCAACAATCTTTGAAATGTTTAGCACTTTATGTTCTGGCACAAGAGAAAAAAAAAATGTAACCAGTTTGTGATATCACTGTTATCTTTGTTAATACTTTCACATAGAATACTCTGAAAGTCACAGAACTCTTCATACATGGCATCAACACATATGTGATCTTTCAATTTCAGAATACACACTGCAGTTTCCAAATCTTCAAAATGAATTTCTTTATCCAAAGCAAAAGCTGCCAATGATGAATATGGATTATTGGCAGTCACATCAAACCTTTTGTCAAGATACTGAAGAATATCATTGTAAAATTTGTTAAAATCACTTGATATTTTTTTTTGCAGTGTTACAGACAAATCATTAATAAATTCATTTGCACTGCTGCCATAAAAACTGTCTTTTATTCTCTGTTTAAGCTTTTCGTTCAAAATGTACATTTGTTTGATTGTCCCCAAGACACTCAATTCACAACTTTCTAGTGTTTTGTTAACAGCATCCAACAAGTTTCCAACATTGTTTACAAAGTGAAAATAAATCTCTGGCAAAATGGCTTGCTCAGGGTCATCAATAAGAAAAACAGATTTCAATAATTTTGGGCAGTCATCAATACTCTGGAAGTAACTTTTGATTGCACCCCAATTTAGGAGAAGCCTATTTACAGCTGGAGTCAAAGACAGCCACCTCGTTGGAACATGTCTCAATATTTCAGACCATTCTAATTCCACAAAATTAAAAAATGATTTCAGTTCCTCTCTTCTTTTTGCTGAAACTGAGAAATGATTGTAAATTTTGAGGACTATGCTCTCTACATCAATATCCAATTTGTCTGTAGCATACTTGATTGCACTATGAAGTATGTGATTTGTACAATTGGCCTTCAATATATTTTCATTCTTTTTCAAAAGTAATAGAAATACAGAATGTCTAATTCCAAAATTGACACTTGCATTGTCTGCACTATATGATGAAATGTGATTTATATCAAGATTATGTCTTTCTAAACTCTGCAGCACTAGCTGACTAACTCCACAAGCAGTTTCATCAGCATTTTCAATAAAATCCAGAAGTTTATTCTGCACTCCTTTCACTGAGTCAAAGTAGTGAAGGCAAACTGGAAACATCTTCCTGTTTCTCTTATTCGAGTCATCTGTTGCCAATGAAAAAAATCTCACACCTTGTTCCGAACACTTTAAAATATCTAAAAAATCATTGACACTTCTGGGTGCTAAAACATTCTTGTCAAGCATTTCAGCTTTAGTGTGCCCACATGATACTTTTGAAGCAGTCACAGAATCTTTAAAAATGTGTGTCACAAGCTTATTTCCACAGTCCAAGCTAGAATAACTTTGATTATGTTTGACTGCATGATAAACCAAAGCCAGTTCACTCGCGACAACATTATCGTGTTCTAATGTATTGTTTACATTTACAAAATAATGTGAAAGTTTGTTTACACTAACATCATCTGATTTTTCTTTTAGTTTATGCGTTTTAGATTCTGAATGTTGTTTTAAGTCACTTTGTCCACCATGAGAAATACTAAAATCTTTTCTGCATAACACACAGAAAGCATGATGTTCGTTAGGTCCTGGTTTAACCCTTGAAAACGATTCTTCCCACACTTTACGGTAACTTTGATTGTGTTGTAGTTGTAATTTTAATTTCTTCTTTGGAGGAGACTTCTTTAAATCCATATCACTCATTATAAAATAATGTTAACAAACTTTAAAATAAACTTACTAATAATATGTAGATGCGAGGATTGAATTGGATGGAGCGGTGAAACTGTGTTTACACATCGACGATCGGAAATAAATGGATTCTTGTCGTAGGCTAGGACGGAAATTAAATCGCTTCAATATTTTAGCGTGGAACTACAATTTGCGCACTTAAAAGTATGATCCAGAAACAATTATACAAAACAAACCGCCGAATGGTTTAATTAATATTATTTACTACGAATTTATATATTATTTAATCGATATTAAAGAAAATATTTACGTGAGCGTTAAAATACGGTGTTTTAGCGACTCCGGGCAAAGATAAAACGGAGTCATCGAATTACGTGAAAAAAACGGAGAAAACCGTAAAAAACGGTGTATCTGGCAACCCTAGACAGAGAGCCTTTCAAACGGACTGTGGTGACTGCAACGTTCTGTGGAAGATCTGACTAGAGACAGAGAGTCTTTCAAACGGACTGTGGTGACTGCAACGTTCTGTGGAAGATCTGACTAGAGACAGAGAGCCTTTCAAACGGACTGTGGTGAATGCAACGTTCTGTGGAAGATCTGACTAGAGACAGAGAGCCTTTCAAACGGACTGTTGTGAATGCAATTTTCTGCACACAAAAAAAAACAACAAAAAAAACATGCGACCTGATGATGACCCCAGCTTTTTATATCTCTAACGAATAACGAAGGGCTGAACATGTAACTTTTCCTATTTTCATTCCGGTCGCCATGTTTTTAGATGTCCCTCACCAAACAAGCAGATATTCTCCGACTTCAGAGATGCTTAATTTTTTTATATTTTTTATCGTGGAGATTTTGTACGTTTGAGGTAGATTTTTCCAATAACATTTTTCACGAGGAGCTGCCATTTCTGACCCACTTTTCATTTATCCAGGAAGTTACACGTGACCTCCACGTGCTGTTATCCAAGAAACCCAGAAACAGGGCTTTACTATCTAGAGGCTGGGGGTGAGTAAAACTGCATAGAAACCACAGATTCGAATTTTAAAATTGTTTCCGAATATGGAAGGATTCGAACCCGGGACATACTTGTCTGGAGGCAGAAGCCTCCTACCTCTGGACCACCCAGCGCACCTTAAATACCGCTCCCCCAACCTTGCTTCAAACACATAAAAAAACAAAAGTAAAGTAACACCGTCACGTCAAGTGGCGTATAGGGAATATGATGTTAGTAACCATACATTTTACAGACCTTCGGCACATGATTTTTGGGGTAATGGTCGGTATTATGCCCGTGCCGCTTTACTTTCCCAGAAAAAAATCCGGTACCCATTAAAGGCTGGATGAACTCGGAAGCCGTCGGTTGGGATCGAACCCTACCCCTTGTCCTTTGTAGTCCAGTTCACTAACCATTGAGCTATCGCTGCTTCCTTCAAACGCATAAACAATGTTAAATCTCTAGCTTTGCGACCATGGATAAGGGAGCCGCGATAGCTCAGTGGTTAGTGAACTGGACTACAAAGGGCAAGGGGTAAGGTTCGATCCCAACCGACGGCTTCCGAGTTCACCCAGCCTTAAATGGGTACCGGATTTTTTTTCTGGGAAAGTAAAGAGGCACGGGCATAATACCGACCACATTACATCAAAAGTCATGTTACATGGAAGGTCTGTAAAATTTATGGTCACTAACACCATATTCCTTATACACCACTTGGCGTGACGGGGGTACTTTACTTTTTTTTTTTTTTTGCGACCATTGATAATACAAAATAATGACATTTTACAAGTCATGAAAGTTGAAGAGAACTGGTCTATACACTACACGAGAAAATGATACGTTTTGGGCACATAAAAGGATACAGTGGTCTGGAAACTAAAATAATGCAAGGTATGGTTCATGGAAAATAAGACAAGGGTAGACCAAGAAAAATTTGCTTTCAAAACATCAAAGAGAGATTTGAACTTGATAGAGACTCATTCAGATAGGATGTTATGAGAGTAACATTCTGTAAAAGACACGTGAAAAGATATATAGATTAATGTTATTTTAGTGTAGAATTGTGCTCATTAGAAGAAAAATATGAAGATTAACAAATTGAATAATTTCTGGTGTGATATATTTCGTTTTTGTCACAAATGTTATCTAAAATGTAAGATTAAAAAAAAACAATTAGGTAATGAAACAAGTCCATTAAAATATGAAGTAGAAACAGCTGTGTTTGTAATAAAACCTCACCTGACGACTGTCGTTGACAAATGTGATGGTCAACACTGCAGCTGCTGTACCGATCGTGCCCCAAAGTCTCTGCTGACCCCACTTTAAGGAGTAAGGTCCCAAGATGGTGTATGCAACAGCGTCTGCTAGACTGAGTTATGGATACAACATTTGATAACGATACAGCGATCCGTTCAACATTTGTTAAGGATACAGCGATCCGTTGAACATTTGACTTCACGATATTGACAAGATAACTACGATGCTAAAGAGGGTATAGACTTTAAGAAACCTTACACCGAAGAGATAGAATTTATTAGCGAGATACTAAAAGAGAGAATAGTATAGAGCTGGTATAGAACCAGTTATTAACCACATATGGTTAAACCAGAGGTTCTCAGTCTGCCTCTCCCTCTTTTACCTTGTATTTTCACTTCCAAGAACTCCTTTAGTTTGGCTGAAATGTCTTTAAAGAAGCCCCACAAATCTCATCTGGCTTGTTTGAATTGTGTTTAGTTTGAAATAAGTAAGTAAAAGTAAGTAAAGTACCCCCCGTCACACCAAGTGGCGTATAGGGAAATATGGTGTTAGTGACCTTATATTTTACAGACCTTCAGCACATGATTTTTGGGGTAATGTGGTCGGTATTACGCCCGTGCTGCTTTACTTTCCCAGAAAAAATCCGGTACCCATTTAAGGCTGGGTGAACCCGGAGCCGTCGGTTGGGATCGAACCCTACCCCTTGTCCGTAGTAGTCCAGTTCACTAACCACTGAGCTATCGCGGCTCCCACTAATTTTTAGGGAATTAGTAAAAACCCAGGTGTCCTCGCCAGGGTACGAACCCCGGCTGTTGCCGTGGTAAGCCAACCGCCTATCGATTGCGCTAACCGGACACCCAGTTTGAAATAAGAGAAGACAAAAAATACGAAAATAATTCAAGAGAAACCAAAACAGAAAAAACGCTGAGCAATTTTTTTTTTATAATTTGAAAATAAAAATTAAAAATAGTAAAAGAAAAAATTTTTTTTGAAAAGTGATCAATATAATATTTTTTAAAGCGAAAAAAAAACGAAAGAAAAAATTAATAGCAGCCAGCACATGAAAGTTTATCTTTCTGTCCCTCTGTCTGTCTATTGTCCTTTCGAGTCGAAGACATAGGGCAGACATCTAGACTCTCCATCTTCAATGATCTTTCTATTAAGTGTTAGACCTTGCACAGCAGCCGCATTGTAACACACCCCATATCTCATTTTTGGGCGAGCCTGTCATCCTCAGAAAAGCAGTTGGTGTTTAATGTTGTTACATCTCGCCTCAGTCCTCTTTTTAGTGCTTTTCTGGGTTAACCTCTTTTTCTTTTACCCTATGGTTTCCATCTGAAGGCTTGCTTTGAGATTCTTTTGTTGTCTCTTTTCATCACATGCCAACATATGATCATCTTCTTCTCTTGATTATAGCTGATGCTTCTGAATGCTTTGTCATCCTTTACATGATATAATATTCTTCATCACAAGTCCTGAATTCATTCCACGTATATGAAGTATTTTCCTGAAGCATTCATTTTCAAATGTATACAATTTATTTTCCATTTATTTAGTTGGTGTCTAGCTCTCGTATCCATAAGTAATAGTTAACAATGCATTTTATTTTGAAAATCCTGAACTTTCTTTTGTGTTTAATCATTTTAATTTCTATATTGTATTATGGGTTCTGGAAATCATTGCTGCCTTTGTTATTCTGATTCTGATTTCTTTCTTTGTGTCTCCTTTCTGATCTATGCAGGTTCCAAGATATATAAATCGATGTATTTCTTCCACTGTTTTTCCTTCCAGGAATAGTTTTTCTTTTTTCCTGGACAAATTTGATTTGTTCTCTTCACACAGGAGAGTTGTTTGGTACACACTTAATGAAGGTGAAGGAAGGAAGTAACGACCACAATTAACCAGGCCCTCAATTGACACCAGCAAAAAAACAAAAAACAAAGACATTTTGTGAACAATTAATTAGGAACATTTGAAGTGTAAGCCAATACAACAAGTAAAGTTGATGCAAGATTAATGAAGATAATTTGACGATAGCCAATACAAAAAATTGGTCCAAAATTAATTAATATAATTTGACGGACGCCAATACAAGTAAACTTGCTACAAGATTAATGAAGATAATTAGACAGTAGCCAATACAATAAGTAAGCTTGCTACAAGATTAATGAAGACAAGTTGACAGTAGCCAATACAATAAGTAAGCTTGCTACAAGATTAATGAAGATAATTTGACAGTAGCCAACACAACATGTAAACTTGCTACAAGATTAATGAAGTACTATGACAGTAGCCAATACAACAAGTAAACTTGCTACAAGATTAATGAAGATAATTTGACAGTAGCCCATACAACAAGTAAACTTGCCACAAGATTAATGAAGATACTTTGACAGTAGACAATACACAAAGCTTGGTCCAAAATTAATTATTGTAATTTAACAATAGCCAATATCAAAAGATTTGGTACAAAATTAATTAATATAATATGATAGAGTCAAATGCAAGAAAGAACCTTGTATTAAAAGTACTATGTAAAGAAAAGATTCTATCCGTCTTAGATTTTGGTATTAAACGGAGCAACTGACAATGTGTCATATAACAAAATATGAAAGAAAAAAGAAAAGAGATATGTCAAGCCACGTTGTGTATAGGGCATATAGTATTAAGGCCCACGTTTTAAAATAGATATTCTGTACAATATTTTGTGGGTGGTGTAGTTAGTATTTAGCTCGTACCGCCTTTCTTTCTCAGAAAAAAAATCCGCTACCCATTTAAGGCTGGGTTGAACCTAAAAGCCACCAAATCAGGATCAAACCAAGTTTCTGGTCCTTGGTAGTCCAGTTCATTAACTACTGAGCTATGGCGGCTCCCGATATCATCATCATCATCATCATCATCATCATCATCATCATCATCATCATCATCATCATCATCAAGTACCGGGCCTGCTGGTGTAGGTGATCATGTTTCTCCACAACTTTCGATCACGACAGTTATTTATCATTTCTGTTGTTGATCTTCTGCCAAGCCAATCTCTTAAGCTGTCTGGTATATTTTCTCTTTGCTTCCCTCTATCTCTTCATTTACCTGATACTGTATGCATTAAACAGTACAGCCTGCAGCTGCTCTGCTGTTTGCAGGTATGCTCGGGAGAGTAAAAGGCTAAGGGAGGATACCCCGAAGTAAAATAACCCCACTGCCTTGTGGGTGAGACTTTTTAGTCAAAAGCTAGCGGAGCCAACCGTAAACAAACTGACGGAAGGCAACAGAAAACCACTGGCGTAATTCCTTTGTACACTCTTGAATCGGCTCCCCATATAACAAACTGATATAGCATACAAAAGAGGTAAGAAGCAAAAAGAAATTTGAACAACTTAACAATGTAGCGGGAAGTGAAAAATTGAAATCAGCATTAGTGAAAAGATAAAACTACTGCTATGGCGAGCTGTGAAAACTACATCGATTGGTATAAAAAAAAGTAAAGTACCCCCGTCAGGCCAAGTGGCGTATAGGGAAATATGGTGTTAGTGACCCTATATTTTACAGAACTTCAGCACATGATTTTTTGGGTAATGTGGTCGGTATTACGCCTGTGCTGCTTTACTTTTCCAGAATAAATCCGGTACTCATTTAAGGCTGGGTGAACCCGGAAGCCGTCGGTTGGGATCGAAACCTACCCCTTGTCCTTTGTAATCCAGTTCACTAACCACTGAGCTATCGCGGCTCCCATCGATGGTGCACGATAATAGTGAAACTAACACAAGCAGATTCGTATCTCCAAGCAAACACTTGTCAGATTGTATCTTCATTGCAGCGTAACAGTAACATAGCAAAGTATCTAGAACTATCGTGAACAACACGGCTGTTTTAACAACGTAAGCAGTAACAATTATACTAGAATATCACAAGCAAAAGTAGTAAGACATTTTAACATGTATTTCAATATGTTATATCTATTACAACAATAATGAATGCATCATTCATGCAGCATAAAAATAGACAGGACAAATCTGAAACAAGTGCAACGTTTCAAACACTTGGGCACAATAATGATCTCAGATGGAAGGTGCACCACAGAAATAAAAAGCAGAATAGCTCAGGTCAAAATAGCATTTCAGAAAATGGAAAATATCTTATGAAACAAATCTATGTCAATAGAAGTGAGAAAGAGAGTTCACCGGTGCTATATAGAACCAATTCTGACCTATGGAGGCGAATCATGGACAGTAGACAAATAAATGAAAAGACGATTAGAGGCCACAGAAATGGGATTTCTCAGAAGAATGTGGAAAGTTCCCTGGACAGCTAAAAAGTCCAATGAGGAAATTCTCAAAGAAGCAAACACAAAAAGGGAACTACTAAAAACATAAGAAAGAAGCAATGAACATTTTTCGGGCACATCATGAGAAGAGGAAAGTTGGAATACTTGGTTACAACTGGCAAAATAAAAGGAAAGAAAGATCGCGGATGACAAAGAGAGAAAATACTGGATAGCTTGGTGTCATGGCATGGAAAACAGTCAACAATAGAACTGATACGATGCACTGTGGATAGAAGATTGTGGAAGGACATGATTGTCTACGCCAACCGGTATGGCACATGATGATGATATCTATTATCATCTCATTCAATGACATTTGTGTGGTGTATGTCAAACAAAACCACCAAACATTGTGTATCTAAAAGTGATAATCTTGTATTGTTTTCCAGTTACATGATCATGAAAGCGGTGTACTGCCAATACTTATGTTTGAACCTGGATGTAAGGAACAATGAAACTTCAAGATTGGCAACATTTCATACAATCTGTTGGAGACAAAATGACTGGCATTATTTCATATATTGAGTTATTTGTGGGTTATCATTATTGCACTCCGAACATGTTCATAGGTGATCAGATTCCCTCCTCAGCATGTCCCGCAGCGTTCAGCCACTGACGACTCCAGTTCTGTGTTGGTTGATAAGTCTTCTTTTACGCCCACTAAGTTTCTCGTTTCTGGATGTGCCCATCTTTACTTCCACCACCTTCATCGGAAGGAGAGACGTGCACTCATGGTTGTCAATGTCCTGTGCCCTTCTCGAGTCTCGGAGGGCATTAATGACATCTGCCTGATCCATTGGTTGACCGTCTCCAATGACAGCACAACCTGATCGCTCTTTCCTTTCATTACCCCCCAACATCCAGGGACGTAGATAAAGGTTACTAAGTATCGTTGACTTCTGTAATGACTCGACCCATTGCCCGTGTACAGAGCTCGGCTCCGCATTGCTTATCACGCCCATGAATCATTTAGTATACAGGCGTAGGTATAGTCCTGTGGCGTCAAACCAGCAGAGTGCCCTGGTCACTGCCATCACCTCCCTCGCCATGCTGCCCATGGTCATAATGTACGCACCGCTATCTCCTTTGACTATTCTGCCTGCAGTACTGTTCTATTCTATTCCTGGAATCAGTTTGCAGTCGGGACATCCCCAGATCTGAGCTTATCGACTATTTCATTGCCATGTACACCAGAGTGCCCTGGACAATACACCCTTGTTAACGCGTTTATTTTGGAGTCATTCAAGAGCTTCATCCACTCCTGCCGCAGACACTTTAGTTGCATACTTTGCGAGTCAGTTACCAAAACTGCGTGATCCAAGTTCTGTGCAACCAACCATGTTATCGCCTGCTTCTATCTCCATTTTTATGCTGGACACCGTAATGCTACACTTGCCAGCTTCCTTAGCCAATTCTCTACCATGTTGGCATGCCACAAAACCCCAACATCTGCGCTGTCAGCGGGATACAGAACTATTCGTGTAGATGATCGCATCCTGATGTGAGAACACTTTTTAGATGGATTACCTTATTACGCACACGATTTTTGGGTAATGTGGTCGGTATTACGCCCGTGCCGCTTTACTTTCCCAGAAAAAAATCCGGTACCCATTTAAGGCTGGGTGAACCCGGAAGCCGTCGCTTGGCTTACCTCTTGTCCTTTGTAGTCCAGTTCAATAACCACTGAGCTATCGCAGCTCGGCTCCACTCGTACTGAGCCACAATGCTAAAACGCATTACAAAAATACCCCCATTTATCAATCTAAACATATACATGGTGTCCGAAAAAATGTACCCTTTTCTTTATCGTCATTGGGCTAGAATATTCCTTTTCTTCTACCTTCATTCTCGCACACACCTCTCATCTCACAAGGGTTGCCTCCACTTCGTACACTAACAGAAGATCATCGCAAGTGCCTCACAGCTTGACTGTCACATTTATTGTCATATTTATTAGATATTCTAGTTACAGCTCAATTACTGTTACGCTGCAATGAAAATACTATCTGACAAGGGTTTGCTTGCAGGCAAAATCTATCTGTGTTTGAGTATCATCATATACCATGCCAGATCGTGTCGCTCTCACAGCTCACCATAAACATTAATGTTGTCATTACGGTTGTTGCTCTCTATCCCCTCTGTCAGCTGATCTGTAAAGTTTCAAGTTTCTCTATAATACTCTTTGTGAAGGAACTATAGAATTCTATGTCAACTACTCTGTAAAGTTGCAGGTTTTCTCTTGGTGTAAAATACTGGATAGCTTGGTGTCATGGCATGGAAAACAGTCAACAATAGAACTGATACGATGCACTGTGGATAGAAGATTGTAGAGGGTCATGATTGTCTACGCCAACCGGTATGGCACATGATGATGATATCTATTAGATGACACGATGAAGCTAGAACCCAGACAGACAGACAGACAGACATATAGATAGATAGGCAGGCAGACAGGCAGGTAGGTTGGTAATAAGACAGGCAGGCAGGTAGATAGATAGGTAGGTAAGTAGATTGGTAGGTAGGTAGGCTGGTAGGTAGGTAGGTAGGTAGGTATATAGGTAGGTAGGCAGGTTCGTTGGTAAGAAGGCAAGCAGGTAGGTTGATTAGCAGACAGACAGGCAGGTAGGTTGTTAAGAAGGCAGACAGGCAGGTAGGAAGGTAGGTAAGGGATAGACATTCTCTGAAACAGTTTTCTATGCCTTTCTTCAATTTCTAAATTGCCAAAGTCTCAGCCAGTAACAAGTGGTTTCTTCAATAATTAAGCAAACATTTGTGACAGACCTGACACGCGCTGCAGAAAAAAAAGACAAGACGCCTGTTATGAGAGAGACAAGAAACCAGTTATGAGAGAGACAAGACACCAGTTATGAGAGAGACAAGACACCAGTTATGAGAGAGACAAGACACCAGTTATGAGAGAGACAAGACAGTTATGAGAGAGACAAGACACTACTTATGAGAGAGATAAGACACCAGTTATGAAAGAGACAAGACACCAGTTATGAGAGAGACAAGACACCAGTTATGAGAGAGACAAGACACCAGTTATGAGAGAGACAAGACACCAGTTATGAGAGAGACTAGACGCCAGTTATGAGAGGGACAAGACACCAGTTATGAGAGAGACAAGACACCAGTTATGAGAGAGACAAGACACCAGTTATGAGAGAGACAAGACACCAGTTATGAGAGAGACAAGACACCAGTTATGAGAGAGACAAGACACCAGTTATGAGAGAGACAAGACACCAGTTATGAGAGGGACAAGACACTAGTTATGAGAGAGACAAGACACCAGTTATGAAAAAGACATGACACCATTTATGAGAGAGACAAGACACCAGTTATGAGAGAGACAAGACACCAGTTATGAGAGAGATAAGACACCTGTTATGAGAGAGACAAGACACCAGTTATGAGAGAGACAAGACAGTTATGAGAGAGACAAGACACTACTTATGAGAGAGATAAGACACCAGTTATGAGAGAGACAAGACACCAGTTATGAGAGAGACAAGACAGTTATGAGAGAGACAAGACACTACTTATGAGAGAGATAAGACACCAGTTATGAGAGAGACAAGACACCTGTTATGAGAGAGACAAGACACCAGTTATGAGAGGGACAAGACACCAGTTATGAGAGAGACTAGACACCAGTTATAAGAGGGACAAGACACCAGTTATGAGAGAGACAAGACACCAGTTATGAGAGGGACATGACACCAGTTTTGAGAGAGACTAGACACCAGTTATGAGAGGGACAAGACACCAGTTATGAGAGAGACAAGACACCAGTTATGAGAGGGACAAGACACCAGTTATGAGAGAGACTAGACACCAGTTATAAGAGGGACAAGACACCAGTTATGAGAGAGATAAGACACCAGTTATGAGAGAGACAAGACAGTTATGAGAGAGACAAGACACTACTTATGAGAGAGATAAGACACCAGTTATGAGAGAGACAAGACACCAGTTATGAGAGAGACAAGACAGTTATGAGAGAGACAAGACACTACTTATGAGAGAGATAAGACACCAGTTATGAGAGAGACAAGACACCTGTTATGAGAGAGACAAGACACCAGTTATGAGAGGGACAAGACACCAGTTATGAGAGAGACTAGACACCAGTTATAAGAGGGACAAGACACCAGTTATGAGAGGGACAAGACACCAGTTATGAGAGAGACTAGACACCAGTTATGAGAGAGACAAGACACCAGTTATGAGAGAGACAAGACACCAGTTATGAGAGAGACAAGACACCAGTTATGAGAGAGACTAGACACCAGTTATGAGAGAGACTAGACACCAGTTATGAGAGGGACAAGACATCAGTTATGAGAGAGACAAGACACTACTTATGAGAGAGATAAGACATCAGTTATGAGAGAGACAAGACACCAGTTATGAGAGAGACTAGACACCAGTTATGAGAGGGACAAGACACCTATTATGAGAGAGACAAGACACCAGTTATGAGAGGGACAAGACATCAGTTATGAGAGAGACAAGGCACTACTTATGAGAGAGATAAGACATCAGTTATGAGAGAGACAAGACACCAGTTATGAGAGGGACAAGACACCTGTTAAGAGAGAGACTAGACACCAGTTATGTGAGGGACAAGACACCAGTTATGAGAGAGACAAGACACCAGTTATGAGAGGGACAGGACACCAGTTATGAGAGAGACTAGACACCAGTTGTGAGAGAGACAAGACACCTGTTATGAGAGAGACTAGACACCAGTTATGAGAGGGACAAGACACCATTTATGAGAGAGACTAGACACCAGTAAACCCATTTATACATGACATTGTGGACATTGTGGTAACGATCCAAAGAATGAACATTTCCGGGTTTTTCTGCTCACAAGGTTGGATCACCCCGTAGATGTACATACCTGGTTGAAGCCGAGTACAGAGACTTGCCCGTTATTAGTAATAGAAATGCGAGGATAAACGTCATATCTGCAGTTATACTTTGACCTAGGCCACGTTTAGAACCTTCCGTTTCCCTGATTACATGTTTCAAAATGACGTCAGAGACGGTGTCATCAGATACGTTAACCAATCGTCTGGTACATCTCAAGAGACAGGAAGCTGCGTCATTCACAGCACCATCTCTCTTAGGCGGATACTGTAAGCTTTCTAAAGGACTTGCAGAAACATCAAATCTGTACCAGGCTTCTGTTTTCTCAGTTTCTCTTTGAGCAATGATTTCTTGATGACTCCTTGTATTTGATACAATATTATCTGGACTCACAATGAAGCACGGGGTAATTCTGTCAAAGTTTTCGTCTGATACAAGCTCAGCTTGATATCCGTGACCTCTACTGTTGTCACTGACACGAGAAAGAGATTTGCTTTTAGAACTGTCTACGTTGCTGCCTACCCCATCTTTGTGGGAATTCACATGTTCTTGGGTATAACCATTAAAGGTCACTGTACAAGGGAGATAATTCTCGCGAGCTGGATATCTACATATCTCTTGTCCATCGTTTGTTAAACAGACCCAGGGGTAGAGCAGCTGTTGATCATGTAGGGACATGTTAGTATAATGTCCACCTGTCGAGTTGACAGATTCATCACGTGGTGCCGTTCTTTGTGGTATAAACCACATGGCGAAGAAAGCAGTCCCGAAACCTGAAGAAAGATAGGTAATTTATGGTTAGTCGTGAACTTCTGGAAAAGATGGCGGCCATTTTCACAGGCCTCTTTAGAGTGCCAACACTAGAACAGTTTAAAAAAAAAAATGATTTCACAGATTTGTATGTGTGTGTGGTTTTTTAAAAACTTATTTGAGTGATTTTAACCGACTATCATCACCACTACCAACTATCATCACCACCAGCAACTATCATCACCACTACCAACTATCATCACCACTACCAACTATCATCACCACTACCAACTATCATCATCACTACCAACTATCATCACCACTACCAACTATCATCACCACTACCAACTATCATCACCACTACCAACTATCATCACCACTACCAACTATCATCACCACCAGCAACTATCATCACCACTACCAACTATCATCATCACTACCAACTATCATCACCACTACCAACTATCATCACCACTACCAACTATCATCACCACCAGGAACTATCATCATCACTACCAATTATCACCACCACCAGCAACTATCATCACCAATACCAACTATCATCACCACTACCAACTATCATCACCACCAACTATCATCACCACTACCAACTATCACCACCACTACCAACTATCATCACCACCAACTATCATCACCACCAACTATCATCACCACCAACTATCATCACCACCAGCAACCATCATCACCACTACCAACTATCATCACCACCAGCAACCATCATCACCACTACCAACTATCGTCACCACTACCAACTATCATCACCACCAACTATCATCACCACCAGCAACTATCAGCACCACTACCAACTATCATCATCACCACCAACTATCATCACTACTACCAACTATCATCACCACTACCAACTATCATCACCACCAACTATCATCACCACCAGCAACTATCAGCACCACTACCAACTATCATCATCACCACCAACTATCATCACCACTACCAACTATCATCACCACTACCAACTATCATCACCACCAACTATCATCACCACTACCAACTATCACCGCCACCACCAACTATCATCACCACTACCAACTATCACCACCACCAGCAACTATCATCACCACTACCAACTATCATCACCACCAACTATCATCACCACTACCAACTATCATCACCACTACCAACTATCATCACCACTACCAACTATCATCACCACCAACTATCATCACCACTACCAACTATCATCACCACTACCAACTATCATCACCACCAACTATCATCACCACTACCAACTATCATCACCACCAACTATCATCACCACTACCAACTATCATCACCACCAACTATCATCACCACTACCAACTATCATCACCACCAACTATCATAACCACCACTATCATCACCACCACCAACTATCACCACCACCAGCAACTATCATCACCACTACCAACTATCATCACCACCAACTATCATCACCACTACCAACTATCATCACCACTACCAACTATCATCACCACTACCAACTATCATCACCACCAACTATCATCACCACTACCAACTATCATCACCACTACCAACTATCCTCACCACCAACTATCATCACCACTACCAACTATCATCACCACCAACTATCATCACCACTACCAACTATCATCACCACCAACTATCATCACCACTACCAACTATCATCACCACCAACTATCATAACCACCAACTATCATCACCACTACAAACTATCACCACCACCAGCAACTATCATCACCACCACCAACTATCATCACCACCAACTATCATCACCACCATCTATCATCACCACTACCAACTATCACCACCACCAGCAACTATCATCACCACTACCAACTATCATCACCACCAACTATCATCACCACTACCAACTATCATCACCACCAACTATCATCACCACTACCAACTATCATCACCACCAACTATCATCACCACTACCAACTATCATCACCACCAACTATCATAACCACCAACTATTATCACCACTACCAACTATCACCACCACCAGCAAATATCATCACCACTACCAACTATCATCACCAGCAACTATCATCACCACTACCAACTATCACCACCACCAGCAACTATCATCACCACCAACTATCATCACCACTACCAACTATCACCACCACAACCAACTATCATCACCACCACCAATTATCATCACCACTACCGACTATCATCACCACCACCAACTATCATTATCACCAACTATCATCACCACTACCAACTATCATCACCACCACCACCAACTATCATCACCACCACAAACAATCACTACCACCAACTATCATCACCACCACCAACTGTCATCACCACCACCAACTATTATTACCACCACAAACTATCACTACCACCAATTATCATCACCACCACCAACTGTCATCACCACCACCAACTATTATTACTACCACAAACTATCACTACCACCAACTATCATCACCACCACCAACTGTCATCACCACCACCAACTATCATCACCACCACCACCACCAACTATCATCACCACCCCACCAACTATCACCATCACCACCACCACCAACTATCATCATCACCACCAACTATTATCACCACCACCAACTGCAATCACCAATACTACTAATTATCATCATCACCACCATCAACCAACACCACGAATTATTATTATCACTTCCGGCGCCACCACCAAATATCACTACACCACCATCACCAACTATCATCATCACCAACACCATCTATCATCACCACCATACACCAACTAGTGCTACCAATCACTGTTACCACCAACTATCTTTATCACTACCACCAACAGCAATCATCACCACCTCCAACCACTACCATAACCAACCACTACCACAACCAACCACTACCATCGCCAACTATCATAATTACCTCCAATATTAATCATCACCACAACCACCAACTATCATCATCAGCTCCATTAACTATCACCAACACCCACCACCACCAATCACTACCACCACAAACTACCACCCACCACTACCACCATCAACAACCACCAACCACTACCACCATCAACACCCACCAACTATTACCACCACAAACTGCTACCATTACCACCAACCACTACAATCCCGATAACCAACCAACACCAACTATCACTACGACCAATCACCACCAACTATCACCGCGACCAATCACCACCACCTACCACTACCACCACCAACTACAACCACCACCAAATCAAACCACTGCCACCACCAACCACCACCACATATCGCTACCAACAATAACTGCCACCACCAATCACCATCAACTGTCACCACCACCAACCACTAAACCCACCAACCACTAAACCCACCAACCACTACCACCACCAACTACTACCACCACCAACCACCATCAACTGTCACTACCACCAACCACTAAACCCACCAACCACTACAACCACCAACAACTACCACCACCACCCACCATCAACTGTCACCACCACCAACCACTACCGCCATCAACTGTAACCACGACCAACCACTACCACCACGCACTACTACCACCACCAACTACTACCACCATCAACCACTACCACCACCAACCACTAAACCCACCAACCAACTAAACCCACCAACCACTACCACCACTAACCACTTAACTCACAACCTCTACTACCACCACTGACAACTATCATCACCAACAACCACTACCACCTCGAACCACTACCACCACCAACAATCACTAACACCATCAAGTACTACCACTACCAACTATCATCACCACTACCAACTATCATCACCACTACCAACTATCATCACCACCAACTATCATCACCACTACCAACTATCATCACCACTACCAACTATCATCACCACCAACTATCATCACCTACCAACTATCATCACCACCAACTATCATCACCACTACAACTATCATCACCACCAACTATCATCACCACTACCAACTATCATCACCACCAACTATCATAACCACCAACTATCATCACCACTACCAACTATCACCACCACCAGCAACTATCATCACCACCACCAACTATCACCACCACCAGCAACTATCATCACCACTACCAACTATCATCACCAGCAACTATCATCACCACTACCAACTATCACCACCAC
Organism: Megaustenia siamemsis; assembly: GCA_032433765.1. NCBI lineage: Eukaryota > Metazoa > Mollusca > Gastropoda > Stylommatophora > Ariophantidae > Megaustenia > Megaustenia siamemsis. The sequence continues at coordinate 57,404,546 of JAVIAB010000001.1, forward strand.
CAGCAACTATCATCACCACCAACTATCATCACCACTACCAACTATCACCACCACAACCAACTATCATCACCACCACCAATTATCATCACCACTACCAACTATCATCACCACCACCAACTATCATTATCACCAACTATCATCACCACTACCAACTATCATCACCACTACCACCAACTATCATCACCACCACAAACAATCACTACCACCAACTATCATCACCACCACCAACTGTCATCACCACCACCAACTATTATTACCACCACAAACTATCACTACCACCAATTATCATCACCACCACCAACTGTCATCACCACCACCAACTATTATTACTACCACAAACTATCACTACCACCAACTATCATCACCACCACCAACTGTCATCACCACCACCAACTATCATCACCACCACCACCACCAACTATCATCACCACCCCCACCAACTATCACCATCACCACCACCACCAACTATCATCATCACCACCAACTATTATCACCACCACCAACTGTCATCACCAATACTACTAATTATCATCATCACCACCATCAACCAACACCACGAATTATTATTATCACTTCCGGCGCCACCACCAAATATCACTACACCACCATCACCAACTATCATCATCACCAACACCATCTATCATCACCACCATACACCAACTAGTGCTACCAATCACTGTTACCACCAACTATCTTTATCACTACCACCAACAGCAATCATCACCACCTCCAACCACTACCATAACCAACCACTACCACAACCAACCACTACCATCGCCAACTATCATAATTACCTCCAATATTAATCATCACCACAACCACCAACTATCATCATCAGCTCCATTAACTATCACCAACACCCACCACCACCAACCACTATCACCACAAACTACCACCCACCACTACCACCATCAACAACCACCAACCACTACCACCATCAACACCCACCAACTATTACCACCACAAACTGCTACCATTACCACCAACCACTACAATCCCGATAACCAACCAACACCAACTATCACTACGACCAATCACCACCAACTATCACCGCGACCAATCACCACCACCTACCACTACCACCACCAACTACAACCACCACCAAATCAAACCACTGCCACCACCAACCACCACCACATATCGCTACCAACAATAACTGCCACCACCAATCACCATCAACTGTCACCACCACCAACCACTAAACCCACCAACCACTAAACCCACCAACCACTACCACCACCAACTACTACCACCACCAACCACCATCAACTGTCACTACCACCAACCACTAAACCCACCAACCACTACAACCACCAACAACTACCACCACCATCAACTGTCACCACCACCAACCACTACCGCCATCAACTGTAACCACGACCAACCACTACCACCACCAACTACTACCACCACCAACTACTACCACCATCAACCACTACCACCACCAACCACTAAACCCACCAACCAACTAAACCCACCAACCACTACCACCACTAACCACTTAACTCACAACCTCTACTACCACCACTGACAACTATCATCACCAACAACCACTACCACCTCGAACCACTACCACCACCAACGATCACTAACACCATCAAGTACTACCACTACCAATTATCACCACCAACAAATACCATCACCACCAACCACTCCCACTACCATCCATTACCACCAACTACTGTTACCACCACCACTTCGAACCACTACCACTACCAACCACTACCGCCATTAACTGTAACCACCACCAACCACTACCACCACCAACTACTACCACCACCAACTACTACCACCATCAACCACTACCACCACCAACCACTAAACCCACCAACCACTAAACCCACCAACCACTATCACCACCAACCACTTAACTCACAACCTCTACTACCACCACTGACAACTATCACCACCAACAACCACTACCACCTCGAACCACTACCACCACCAACAATCACTAACACCATCAAGTACTACCACTACCAATTATCACCACCAACAAGTATCATCAACACCAACCACTCCCACTACCATCCATTACCACCAACTACTGTTACCACCACCACTTCGAACCACTACCACTACCAACCACTACCGCCATCAACTGTAACCACCACCAACCACTACCATCACCAACTACTACCACCACCAACTATTACCACCATCAACCACTACCACCACCAACCACTAAACAGACCAACCACTACCACCACCAACCACTTAACTCACAACCTCTACTACCACCACTGACAATTATCACCACCAACAACCACTACCACCTCGAACCACTACCACCACCAACAATCACTAACACCATCAAGTACTACCACTACCAATTATCACCACCAACAAATATCATCACCACCAACCACTCCCACTACCATCCATTACCACCAACAACTGTTACCACTAACAACCACCACCACTTCGAACCACTACCACCACAATAATCACCACCACTACTATAATCACTACCAACACTGTTACAACCGCTACCAACTATCACCACCAACAGACACTACCGACGCCAACCACTACCCCTCCAAGCACTATGAACTACCACCACCATTAACAACCATCAACCACTACCGTCACCAACCACCACCCCAACCACTACCGCCACCAACCACTATCACAACCACCACCAACCACTACCACCTCCAAACCTTAGCACCACCAATCACCACTAACCACTACCACCACCAATTACACCTCAACCACCCCCCAACCACTACCACCAACAACCACTATCACTATCCCCACCAACCACTAACATCAACGATCACCACCACCCACCACCAGTTATCACCACTATCACCACTACCACCACCAACCATCAAACACCACCAGCTATCATCACCATCACCACCAACTACCACCATCAGTAACCACCACCAAACCACCAACTACCACCATCACCAACCAATACTAATCAGCCAATCACCATCACCACCACAACCCACTACCACCACCACCACCACCACCATCAACCACCACTAACAACCACTGCCACCAACCACAACCCAAAACCAACCACAGCCCAAAACATCCACAACCACAACCCTACACAAACCAGAACCTAACACCAACCAGAACCTAACACCAACCAGAACCTAACACCAACCAGAACCCAACACCAACCACAACCTAATACCAACCAAAACCCAACACTAACCACAATCCAACAACAACCAGAACCTAACGTGGTAATGATAGTTGGTGGTGGTGGTGATGCTAGTTGGTGGTGATGGTGATGATAGTTGGTGGTGATGGTGAAGATTGTTGGTGATGGTGATGATAGTTGGCGGTGGTGGTGATGATAGTTGGTGGTGATGGTGAAGATTGTTGGTGATGGTGATGATAGTTGGCGGTGGTGGTGATGATAGTTGGTGGTGATGGTGAAGATTGTTGGTGATGGTGATGATAGTTGGTGGTGGTGGTGATGATAGTTGGCAGTGGTGGTGATGATTTTTGGCAGTGGTAATGATAGTTTATTGTGGTGGTAATTATAGTTGGTGGTGGTGATGGTAGTTGATGGTGATGATGATAATTGATTGTGGTGGTGATGGTAATGGTACTGCTACTTGGTGATAGTGGTGATGATAGTTGGTTGTGGTGATAAAGGTTGGCAGGGGTGGTGATGATAGTTGTTGTGTGTGATAATAATAGTTGGTGCTGGTAATGATAGTTGGTGTCGATGGTGATGGCGGTTGGTAGAGGTGTAATAGTTGGTGGTGGTGGTGGTGATGATAGTTGGCGGTGGTGATGATAATTGGTGGTGGTGATGATGATAGTTGATGGTGGTGATAATAGTTGGTAGTGGTGATAATAGTTGGTGATGGTGATGATAGTTGGTGGTGGTGATAATAGTTGGTTGTGATGGTGATGATATTTGCTTTTGATGATGATAATAGTTGGTGGTGGTGATGGTAATGATAGTTAGTGTCGGTGGTGATGGCGGTTGGTAGTGGTGATAATAGTTAATGGTTGTGGTGATGATAGTTGATGACGGTGGTGATGTCAGTTGGTAGTGGTGATAGTCGTTGGTAGTGGTGATAATAGTTGGTAGTGGTGATAATAGTTGGTAGTGGTGATATTGTTAGTAGTGGTGATAATAGTTGGTAGTGGTGTAAATAGTTCGTAGTGGTGATAATAGTTGGTAGTGGTGATAATAGTTGGTAGTGGTGATAATTGTTGGTTGTGGTGATAATAGTTGATAGTGGTGATAATTGTTGGTTGTGGTGATAATAGTTGGTAGTGGTGATAATAGTTGGTAGTGGTGATAATAGTTAGTGGTTGTGGTGATGATAGTTGATGACGGTGGTGATGTCAGTTGGTAGTGGTGATAGTCGTTGGTAGTGGTGATAATAGTTGGTAGTGGTGATAATAGTTGATAGTGGTGATAGTAGTTGGTAGTGGAGATAACTCTGAATACAAGCAACTGCTGTGTTGTGGCAAGATCACGGAAGAACATCAAAGGAAAGGGAAGCAACCCTCATTGACTTTTTATTTTCTCCAATAAGAGAAGAAAAATAGCACACAGAGGGGGATGCACGGGGCTGCAGAAATCGTGCAAAGCGACTCATGAAGCGATCTAACACAAGAGGCAAAATTATCCAATAAAATAGAAGACTGTCCATTTTGTACGTTCAAAGAAACGTTTGTATAGTATACATCTCACACACTTGGGGGCCTCGGTAGCCTAATTGGGAAAACCACCCGACTGGGCTACCGATGGTTCGGACAACCCCGTGTTCAATTTCCGCTGGAAACAGCGTGAGTTGTACTCGTGGTTGGGAAGAAAAAAACTACACCCGCGGTCGACCTAGCCGCTGACAGAAATGGGTACCAGGGTAGTACTCTGGAAAGTTGAGGAATGCCGCCACGCATTGTGAGTTTCTATGCTTGAAGCGACACTGTTCAGAAGTCTCCGAGCACTTACATCTCACTTGCAACGAAAATCTTCATTTCCTAAATAAATAGTATCGGGTTTGAACTCAAATTGTGATCACTTCCAGCACATGTTAAGATGTCATCACATTTCCTAGAAAATGTAGTAAGTATGTTTCAAATTTCTTTACAATATCGTGATCATCATCATCATCATTATGTGTCATACCGATTAGCGTATGCGATCATGTCCTTCCACAATCTTCTGCCCACTGCGCATCTTATCAGTTCTGTTGTTGACTATTTTGCATGCCAGTAGACCAAGCTATCCACTGCTTTCTCTCTTTGTCGTCCGCGATCTCTCTTTCCCTGTATTTTGTCAGTTGTAACCAAGTAATCGCCCGTGCGCTGCCGGGGCTCGAAAGGGGAGTAAAGAATAGCGGCGCAGTACCCTACCAGGCATGTTCGTAAGAGGCGAGAAAGGAGGGTTCGTCATGGGACTGGCTTTCCCATACTGTAAAAAAAAAAATAAGCCGAAAAAACTTCACAAACATGGACGAGTCAAAGAAAGATAAAGTTAATCCGTCAACCAGGAAAGATAAGGGCTCTCTGTCTAAGAGACGTATGACGCAAGCCGGAGAAACCGTAAGGAGACCTGGTTGCCGACTCACCCTTTGTCTACCAGGAAATCCTCCAGAATTGGCACCTGGAATGTACGTACCCTAAACGCACAGTGAAAAGCTGCTCAGGCAGCAGCAGAAATGACAAACTACAAGACAGATATTCTGGGAATGTGTGAAACAAGATGGCTGGGAGCGGAAAGAATAAAACTAAATACAGGAGAGATGATTTTATCATCAGGACACCAGGAACCTGGAGCACAACATTGTGAAGGGGTAGCTATAATGCTATCAAGGAATGCACAGAAGACACTAACAGAATGGGAAGCAGTAGGACCAAGACTAATGAGAGCAACATTTAAAACAACCAAAAACAAAATAAAATTACACATTATCCAATGCTATTCACCAACCAACAATAAGGATGATTAAGTTAAAGATGATTTCTATAAACAGCTACAATGTCAGATGGATGCAAGACGAGCCAAGGATATTATAATCTTGATGGGAGACCTAAATGCTAAAGTAGGATCTGACAACAGAGGCTTCGAAGAGATTATGAGAAAACATGGACTTGGAGATATAAACGAGAATGGAGAGATATTTGTGAATTTCTGCGCCCTTAATCAAGTGAGCCAAGGAGGAACAATATTCACCACCAAAAGAATACACAAAGCTACATGGGTGTCACCAGATCATAGAAATGAAAATCAAATTGATCACATATGTATTAATAATAAGTTTAAGTCATCCTTACAGGATGTCAAAGTATATAGAGGGGCTGATGTAGCTTCTGATCATCATCTTCTAATAGCCAAACTTAAAATTAAATTAAAAAGGTATACTACAACAAATAAGGGTAGAAAGTATTTCAATGTAGGGTTTCTTAAAGAACAAGGAATTAAAGATTAATTCGCAGCCAAAATATCAAATAAATACCAAGTCCCCCAACAACTAGAAAATACAATAAATATAGAAGATCATTCGAAACAGGTAAAAGATATATGGAAAGAGACATGCGAAGAAACACTGGGGAAAAGAGAACGCCAGAATAAGGTATGGATGACAGCAGAGACCCTGGATAAAATTAAAGAAAGAAAGAACAAGAAAGCAGACATAAATAAAAGCAAAACGAGAAGTAATAAAGCCAAGACACAGGAAGCTTACACAGAGGTGAACAAAGAAGTGAGAAGATGCATTAAAAGGGATAAGAGGAAATATATAGATGAACTAGCTAAAGAGGCAGAAGAAGCAGCAAATAAAGGGAACATGAAAGAACTGTACAACAGCACAAAGAAATTAAGTGGAAAATACAAACAGATTAACGCCTTTATTAAAGATAAGAAAGGAAATCTGCTTAGTAATATAAGGGTACAAATGGAGAGATGGAAAGAGCATTTTGAAGAACTTTTGAACAGACCCGGCTCAAATAATCCTCCAGATATACTACCAGCAGAAGAAGAGTTACACGTTAACTGTGGAAAACCAAGTAAAGAAGAAATAAAGAAAGCCATCAAACTATTAAAAAATGGTAAAGCCACAGGACCAGATGAAATTCCTTCGGAAGCCATCAAAGCAGATATTAACACCTCTACCAAGATGTTACATAATCTATTAGATAAAATTTGGGAGAGGGAAAAAATACCTAAAGACTGGAAAGAAGGTTATATGATCAAACTACCAAAGAAAGGAAGTTTACAGGAGTGCACAAATTATAAGGGAATTATGCTACTATCAGTGCCAGGAAAAATATTAAGCAGAATCATTCTGGGGAGACTAAAAGAGGCCATAGAGAAACATTTGAGAGATGAACAAGCAGGTTTTAGGAAGAACAGATCATGTGCTGATCAAATAACTACTCTACGTATGATAGTTGAACAAAGTTTAGAACTAAAATCCCCATTTTATATTGGATTCATAGAATACGAAAAGGCACTTGATAGTTTAGACAGAAGAATGCTTTGGAAATTGCTGAGTCATTACGGAATCCCCATACAATTTATTAACCTGATAAAAACAATGTATGAAGGAACGAAATGTGGTGGTGTATGAAGGACAGCTTACAGAAGCATTTGAAATAAGAACAGGAGTAAGGCAGGGATGCCTTCTGTCTCCATTTCTCTCTCTACTGGCCATAGATTGGATTATGAAAATAACTCAAAACAACAGAAATGGGATCCAGTGGTCACTGACCAAACAACTTGATGATTTAGACTTTGCTGATGACATAGCTCTCCTATCACACAGCCATCAACAGATGCAGGATAAAATGAGCATACTTGATGAGAGATCACAACAGCTAGGACTAAAGATTAATAGGGATAAGACCAACATTATGAGAATTAATACAGTGGGAAATAACCAAATAAAACTAGGAGAAATACCTCCACTAGACGCACACTCTTACATATATCTGGGCAGTAATATAGATAAAGAGGGAGGAACATAAAATGATACCAAAATAAGGATATCAAAAGCAAGAGGATCTTTCATTGTACTGAGAAACATATGGAAATCCAAAGAAATTAGGTTAAATACAAAAATAAAAATTTTCAACTCAAATGTTAAGTCGGTCCTATTATATGGCTGTGAAACATGGAGAACAACAAAATTGACAATCACGAAGATACAGACTTTCATGAATGGATGCTTACGCAGGATAAAAGGATGGAAATGGCAGGACAAAATCACTAACATAGAATTATGGAAATGTACCAGTCAAATACCAGTGGATAAAGAGATACAGCGAAGGCGATGGCGCTGGATAGGACACACACTACGGAAGCCAACTGAGAGTATTACACAACAGGCCCTTTTTTGGAATCCCCAGGGGAAAAGACAAAGAGGAAGACCAAGGAATTCTTGGAGAGGACAGTAGAAGCCGAGATGAAGATGATGGGGAAGACATGGAATGATCTTAAAAGAATGGCAAAAACAGAATGACTTGGAAAATGTTTGTTGAAGACCTATGCTCCACTGGGAGCTAAAAAGGTAGAAGTAGAAGAAGAACCAAGTAATCCAACTTTCCTCATCTCATAATATGCCAGAAAAATGTTGATCATTTCTTTCTGATGTTTCTTAGGAGCTCCCTTTTTGTGTTGGCCTCTTTGATAATTTCCTCGTTGGTCTTTTTAGCTGTCCAGGAAACTTTCGACATTCTTTTGAGAAATCCCATTTCTGTGGCCTCTAATCGTCTTATCATTTGTTTGTTTACTGTCCATGATTCACTTCTATAGGTCAGAATCGGCTCTATATAGCACCGATGAACTCTCTTTCTCACTTCTGTCAACATAGATTTATTGCATACGATGTTTTTTATTCTCAGAAATGCTATTTTGGTCTGAGCTATTCTGCTTTTTATTTCTGTGGTTCATCTTCCATGCAATATCCAAATTAGTGATCAAACCGTTTAAAAAATGCCGGGATTAATAGCGGATGAGAAATCCTATCTTTCTTAGTCTAAGAGATACATTGCATGATTGTCATTGTATGATTGTCATTGTATGATTTCCATTGTATGATTTCCATTGCATGATTTCAATTGTATGATTGTCATTGTATGATTGCAATTGTATAATTTCCATTGTATGATTTCTATTGCATGATTGTCATGTTATGATTTCCACTGTATGATTTCCATCATATGATTGTCATGTTATGATTTCTACTGTATGATTTCCATCGTATGATTGTCATTGTATGATTGTCATTGTATGATTGTCATTGTATGATTGTCATTGCATGCTACATTTCCAATGTCGAGCAAAGACACATCTACATGCTATGTACTTACCCAGACAGCAGATCAAGAGCGCAGTCTTCCGGGCACTCAACTTGTCGGCTATCATTCCAATAACGGCTCGTATCAACATGGCTACCAGCATGGGCAAGCCAGCGATGAGGCCAGTTTCCGAGGCGCTCATGTTGAGGTGCTTCAGGTAGATCGTGATGAAAGGTATGAATGTACCGCTGGCTGTAGAATGATCAAAGGTAAAAAAAAAAGTGAGTGAACGTGGTCACTCCTACCGCTGGCTGTAGAATGATCAAAGGTAAAGTGAGTTATCACAGCCACACCTACCGCTGGTTGTAGTATGATCAAAGGTAAAGTGAGTTATCACAGCCACACCTACCGCTGGTTGTAGAATGATCAAAGGTAAAAGTGAGTTATCATAGCCACACCTACCGCTGGTTGTAGAATGATCAAAGGTAAAGTGAGTTATCATAGCCACACCTACCGCTGGTTGTAGAATGATCAAAGGTAAAGTGAGTTATCATAGCCACACCTACCGCTGGTTGTAGTATGATCAAAGGTAAAGTGAGTTATCATAGCCACACCTACCGCTGGTTGTAGAATGATCAAAGGTAAAAGTGAGTTATCACAGCCACACCTACCGCTGGTTGTAGAATGATCAAAGGTAAAGTGAGTTATCATAGCCACACCTACCGCTGGTTGTAGAATGATCAAAGGTAAAGTGAGTTATCATAGCCACACCTACCGCTGGTTGTAGAATGATCAAAGGCAAAGTGAGTTATCATAGCCACACCTACCGCTGGTTGTAGAATGATCAAAGGTAAAGTGAGTTATCACAGCCACACCTACCGCTGGTTGTAGAATGATCAAAGATAAAAGTGAGTTATCATAGCCACACCTACCGCTGGTTGTAGAATGATCAAAGGTAAAGTGAGTTATCATAGCCACACCTACCGCTGGTTGTAGAATGATCAAAGGTAAAGTGAGTTATCATAGCCACACCTACCGCTGGTTGTAGTATGATCAAAGGTAAAGTGAGTTATCATAGCCACACCTACCGCTGGTTGTAGAATGATCAAAGGTAAAAGTGAGTTATCACAGCCACACCTACCGCTGGTTGTAGAATGATCAAAGGTAAAGTGAGTTATCATAGCCACACCTACCGCTGGTTGTAGAATGATCAAAGGTAAAGTGAGTTATCATAGCCACACCTACCGCTGGTTGTAGAATGATCAAAGGCAAAGTGAGTTATCATAGCCACACCTACCGCTGGTTGTAGAATGATCAAAGGTAAAGTGAGTTATCACAGCCACACCTACCGCTGGTTGTAGAATGATCAAAGGTAAAAGTGAGTTATCACAGCCACACCTACCGCTGGTTGTAGAATGATCAAAGGTAAAGTGAGTTATCATAGCCACACCTACCGCTGGTTGTAGAATGATCAAAGGTAAAGTGAGTTATCATAGCCACACCTACCGCTGGTTGTAGAATGATCAAAGGCAAAGTGAGTTATCATAGCCACACCTACCGCTGGTTGTAGAATGATCAAAGGTAAAGTGAGTTATCATAGCCACACCTACCGCTGGTTGTAGAATGATCAAAGGTAAAAGTGAGTTATCACAGCCACACCTACCGCTGGTTGTAGAATGATCAAAGGTAAAGTGAGTTATCATAGCCACACCTACCGCTGGTTGTAGAATGATCAAAGGTAAAGTGAGTTATCATAGCCATACCTACCGCTGGTTGTAGAATGATCAAAGGTAAAGTGAGTTATCACAGCCACACCTACCGCTGGTTGTAGAATGATCAAAGGTAAAAGTGAGTTATCACAGCCACACCTACCGCTGGCTGTAGAATGATCAAAGGTAAAAGTGAGTTATCACAGCCACACCTACCGCTGGTTGTAGAATGATCAAAGGTAAAAGTGAGTTATCACAGCCACACCTACCGCTGGTTGTAGAATGATCAAAGGTAAAAGTGAGTTATCAAAGCCACACCTACCGCTGGTTGTAGAATGATCAAAGGTAAAGTGAGTTATCATAGCCACACCTACGGCTGGTTGTAGAATGATCAAAGGTAAAGTGTGTTATCATAGCCACACCTACCGCTGGTTGTAGAATGATCAAAAGTAAAGTGAGTTATCATAGCCACACCTACCGCTGGTTGTAGAATGATCAAAGGTAAAGTGAGTTATCACAGCCACCCCTACCGCTGGTTAAGAATGATCAAAGGTAAAGTGAGTTATCATAGCCACCCCTACCGCTGGTTGTAGTATGATCAAAGGTAAAGTGAGTTATCATAGCCACACCTACCGCTGGTTGTAGAATGATCAAAGGTAAAGTGAGTTATCATAGCCACACCTACCGCTGGTTGTAGAATGATCAAAGGCAAAGTGAGTTATCATAGCCACACCTACCGCTGGTTGTAGAATGATCAAAGGTAAAGTGAGTTATCACAGCCACACCTACCGCTGGTTGTAGAATGATCAAAGGCAAAGTGAGTTATCATAGCCACACCTACCGCTGGTTGTAGAATGATCAAAGGTAAAGTGAGTTATCATAGCCACACCTACCGCTGGTTGTAGAATGATCAAAGGTAAAGTGAGTTATCATAGCCACACCTACCGCTGGTTGTAGAATGATCAAAGGTAAAGTGAGTTATCATAGCCACACCTACCGCTGGTTGTAGAATGATCAAAGGTAAAGTGAGTTATCATAGCCACACCTACCGCTGGTTGTAGAATGATCAAAGGTAAAAGTGAGTTATCATAGCCACACCTACCGCTGGTTGTAGAATGATCAAAGGTAAAGTGAGTTATCATAGCCACACCTACCGCTGGTTGTAGAATGATCAAAGGTAAAGTGAGTTATCATAGCCACACCTACCGCTGGTTGTAGAATGATCAAAGGTAAAGTGAGTTATCACAGCCACACCTACCGCTGGTTGTAGAATGATCAAAGGTAAAGTGAGTTATCACAGCCACACCTACCGCTGGCTGTAGAATGATCAAAGGTAAAAGTGAGTTATCACAGCCACACCTACCGCTGGTGTAGAATGATCAAAGGTAAAAGTGAGTTATCACAGCCACACCTACCGCTGGTTGTAGAATGATCAAAGTTAAAGTGAGTTATCACAGCCACACCTACCGCTGGTTGTAGAATGATCAAAGGTAAAAGTGAGTTATCAAAGCCACACCTACCGCTGGTTGTAGAATGATCAAAGGTAAAGTGAGTTATCATAGCCACACCTACGGCTGGTTGTAGAATGATCAAAGGTAAAGTGTGTTATCATAGCCACACCTACCGCTGGTTGTAGAATGATCAAAAGTAAAGTGAGTTATCATAGCCACACCTACCGCTGGTTGTAGAATGATCAAAGGTAAAGTGAGTTATCACAGCCACCCCTACCGCTGGTTAAGAATGATCAAAGGTAAAGTGAGTTATCATAGCCACACCTACCGCTGGTTGTAGAATGATCAAAGGTAAAGTGAGTTATCATAGCCACACCTACAGCTGGTTGTAGAATGATCAAAGGTAAAGTGAGTTATCATAGCCACACCTACCGCTGATTGTAGAATGATCAAAGGTAAAGTGAGTTATCATAGCCACACCTACCGCTGGTTGTAGAATGATCAAAGGTAAAGTGAGTTATCATAGCCACACCTACCGCTGGTTGTAGAATGATCAAAGGTAAAGTGAGTTATCATAGCCACACCTACCGCTGGTAGGAAGATTCGCCTGAAGATCCTACATATTTGTTTAAAGTAAATTTATTCTGAAAAGTTTTTTTTTTTTAAATGGTATCATTAACTTTAGTCACCATTGCGGTCGATACAGGTCTCTGTCTCTGTCTCTGTCTCTCTCTCTCTCTCCATCTCTCTCTCTCTCTCTCTCTCTCTCCCTAGCCCTTTGCCTATATTAAAGTGCTTGGATTTCCTGTAAAAAAAATATTCGTTCGGGCACGTGTATAACAACCACTCACACGTCACCTGTTGCACCTCCTCATCAGAAGAAGGCAAGGTATGGCGAATATGGAGGACAAGGAATGCACTGAAAGTGAAGGGTCTCAATGCTTGCATGGACAGTCTGGGGCCGATCATTGTCACCTTGGAAAAGGACACCTTCACACAGAAGTCCTCGTCGTTTGGGTTTAATTGTCGGTCGAAGATGATTCCTGAGAATGCCTGTATACGTGGCGCTGGTTACAGTTGTCCTGTATGGACATGTCGTGATGTACAGTAGCGCATCGTTGGTCTCAGAAGAGAGTCAGCGTGACCTTCCCGGCAGATGGCGCTTGAGGAACTTCTTCGGTTTCGGTGAGAAGGGATAGGGATAGACAGACAGGTAGCTGGTAGGTTGGTAGGTAGGTAGGTAGGTAGGTAGGTAGGTAGGTAGGTAGGTAGGTAGGTAGATAGATAGATAGATAGATAGATAGATAGATAGATAGATAGATAGATAGATAGATAGATAGATAGATAGATAGATAGATAGATAGATAGATAGATAGATAGATAGATAGATAGATAGATAGATAGATAGATAGATAGATAGATAGATAGATAGATAGATAGATAGATAGATAGATAGATAGATAGATAGATAGATAGATAGATAGATGCAACAATATATAAGATAATGTCCTGTGTGTGCTTTGACTTAATTCAGTTTTATCATGCAAACTTAGAGATGGTGAAACGGGGGGGGGGGGGGGGTACGGTGAAGCTGACATAAAACTAAACACCAAGAATAAATAGTATCTGTGTGTATATATATATAAAACTGAGTGTGTGTTTGTGCACGTGTGTTTACGCATACTTGTGTGTAGGTGGCAGTGTGTCAGTGCTGACAAAAGACTATTGTTGCAGCTCTTTTAGTTGTTGAATGCCAACAACACTGTGCGACGGTGGGTCAAAGGTGAGAGGTCAAACATAGCGCGAACATTATACATTGTCGTTTACATACCTGCAGATTCCAATACATGTGCAGGGTCGGCTCAATACCAGTGGCAGTGTAAACCGATGTTTGGGGCGCGATAACTGAATGATGTCTTACATTTTCGTCAGATGACTGGCAGTTGTATTTACACATTGTTATTGAGGGTGGCACTAATTACATTTAAGCCCGTGACGAGGATACAGTCCTTATCGTGAATGGGGAAATGGTGTCATTGCACACAAATTGTCAATTACCAACGGCATTTCTCTTATGGGTGAAGATTCATTTTTTAATAAAGTCTGCAGTAGTTAATTCAGCTCGGACGCGACACCTGTCAATTTAGCGGATAGGCGGCAGGAACCGTTGAGCTTCAGTGTGAAAAGTGTTCCTGGTTGCAGTTTTCTCATATTCCACATCTAGATTACCACAGAGCTACTGAGTTTAGATCTCTGTGCACTCCGTGAGCTGTTTAATTCATCTGGATTGTGTTTCGATATTCAGATTGCTTACGATGAATCATATCGTAAGACAGACAGTTCAGCTGCGTTCACTTTCGGTGCCGCTTGGTCTAATGTCGTTTTGGTGTGTGCTGTAGCCGCTATGATGGAGACTGCATCTGCCTTTCATTGTTTGGATTCTTCAATGAGATTAGTTTTGATTCGAATGACTCCACTAGCACGGGCGATTGAGCAATTATTGATTTTAATTCGTTTGCAGTGATACCGACTCCTTCGACTAACCAATGTAACAGTCTATGTGGAGTGATGCATGGGTCAGGCAACTCAGTTTGTACTCATTTCTCAACCGATTATAACAGTGGCATATAAATAGCGATCGCCAGTGGTTAGTGACAGAGCAACTTAGAATGGAAATGTTATGGCTGTTATTGTGAGGCGTGGGGTTGGAGGATAGTAACTAGAGTAGTGACAGAATAGTAGCTCGGATATAACAAGTATCGGGTGGACATTTTCCTAACTGTTATTGTAAAGATGTAGATAAACACATGACTTGACCCGTCAACAATTCTAGGAATAGGTTGACAAACAACTACATGGGCAGGTCAGGTTCATGGGATACATATATTTATTTTGAAACTGAAGAGTTCAATGAAAATATCAAGATGTCGGCTGTTGTGGTAATGTTGAGACAAAAGTGATGGACCGGTCAACTTAGCGATAACCTCACGACAAATCATTGGTTGCAGGAATAATACGCGCATAAATTAGGTAAATGAGACTTCAGTATACAAATGTACGCACGCAAGATTAAGTTTATTCAGACAGAGCGAGCCAAGAATCAGAAAGGTAGACTGGACAAGCTTAGTCCGGTTTCGGCCGAACTGCCTGAAGGCAGTCAGTTAGATAGTTAGTAGTTTTTTTTCAGTTTTAGTCTTAGAGTAGTAGTTATCGGAGATCAGAATTAGAAGTTAGAGACAAGGTCAGTAGAAGTTAAGTAGAATCATTAGTTAGCTGAGAAGTAGATAAAACCAGAACATAACAAGTGAATTATAAATCTAGAGAACAGTAGAGAATATAGATGAGTTAGAGACAAGGTCAGTAGAAGTTAAGTAGAATCATTAGTTAGCTGAGAAGTAGATAGAACCAGAACAGAACAAGTGAACAGTACAAAATATAAATGAGTTAGAGACAATAATGATACTTTAATTGTGAAAGTGTTGTGTATTTCGAAGTTGTGCTCCAGAGAACAAGTAGTAAGTAGACAGATATATGTGACGTAAGACAAGTTGTGAGAGAGGTTGCATTTTATATGTCACAGACAATAAACACTTGAGGACAAACTAAAATAAAAGATCGGCGTTAACCTAATGATTTGTCCAGAATTAAAGAACAGTAATTCTCAAGATAAGTGCTACCACTAATATGTATCACGTGCCAGAGTTTGATTCAATAAACTTGAATATGAACCTGAATGATTAGTCTGTGATGATTATTGATGTGTCAAACGCATTGTTTGCTACATTGTTGACACATTGTGTTGTGATTGATGTGACTCTAAAAGAAACAAGAATAAAATAAACAAGATAAGTCTCCAACCTGCTTCAACCATAACCATAACCTTGCATCCGCATTTTTCCGGGACATCATCTAACCATCGTCACCTGGCTAATTTAGAGGGCGTTTATCTAATATTTGTTTACCAGTAAACATAGACTCCATAAATATTGGCCATTGAGTTATTGGGCTATTGAGTTATTTGCGGATCATCATCATTGCACTCCGAACATGTCCATAGGTGCTCAGTTCCCCTCCTCAGCAAGTTCCGCAGTGTCCAGCGATTGACGACTCCAGTTATGTGTTGGTTGATAAGTCTTCTTATACGTCCACTAAGTTTATCGTTTCTGGATGTGCCCATCTTATCTGCCATCTCTTTCATCAGAATCACCAGAAGGAGCGACGTGGACTAATGGTTGGCGAAGTCCTGTGCTCTACCCACATCATTGATCATTATGTCATTTTATATGACCAGGATATTTTTTTTTGTTTTTTTTTTTAAATCTGATGTTTATATATAGCCACGTCAAGAGTAACAGCGGACTGGGAAGAACAATAATGGAAGGCATGGTCTTTGGGTGACGCATCAGGGGCAGACCAAGAAAAAAGTGGTTTCAAGACATTAAAGAGACTTTGAACAGGGCAACATAAGAAGCTGGTTATCTGGCTAGTGACAGAAACTCTTTCAGACGGGCTTTCTACACACACACACACAACCACGCGCGCGCGCGACACACATGAGTGTGTGAGAGAGAGAGGGTGAGAGAGGGAAAGAGAGAGACAGACAGACAGAAAGAGTGTGTGAGAGAGAGAGAGAGAGAGAGAGAGAGAGAGAGGGAGGGATGAAGAAGTAGTGATAGTGGGATATATAGCGACAGGGGGAGGAAGAATGAGATGACAAGAAGTAAAAAAAGAACGAAGGAGTGAAAGCGTTGTGAACGAAAACAATGGATATGACGCTTAAAGAGGTAATTACAGCTTATACAAGAATTTAAAAGAAAAGTGCAGAGAAGACTACTTTCCTTCACAATATCTTCATGTTAATTTCCCCATGTCACAGCAACAACAGTCATAGACTTCATGTAAGGTACGTGTACGTTGTGTGTGTGTGTGTACTGTATGTTTCTGATTGTCATATTCCTGTTGTGACCTAGTTACTGCAGCATGTAGGTCTGAGCCTCAGTTCCCGTATCGCTGAGAGAAGCCACTTATGTTATCTCAGTTTGTGATGATCTCTCTTTGAGGACATCCAATTACTTTAACATCCCTATACACACAATGGTAGATATCAACGCTATTGTTGACACGCACCTTTTAAATTAGCTCATCACCATCAAGCTGCCTGTCGATGGCAGGAGGGTATGGGCCTTTACAACAAGCTTGGCAGGCAGGGTAGTCAAGGAAGACAGTGGTGCATACGTTATGACCAAGAGTAGCATGACGATGGAGGTGATGGCGGTGACTAGGGCATCCCTCTGGTTAGACACAAGACTATACCCACGCCTGTATACTGAGTGATTCGATGAGCTTGATAAAAAAAAAGTGGAGGCGGGCTCTGTACGTATGCAATGGGTAGAGTCATTGTGGAAATAAAAAATACGCAAGTCCCCCTTTGTCTGCATCCTTAGATATGCCGGAGTGCGGGGAAATTAAAGAGCGGACAGGTTGGCTGGCTGTGCTGTCGTTGAAGACCTTAAACCAATGGATCGGGTGGACATCATCAATGCCCTCTGAAATTTGGGAAGGGCACAGGATTTCCACAACCATGAATCAACGTCATTCATTCGGATGAAAGAGATGGAGTTAAGATGGGCACAGCCAGAAACTTAGTGGTCGTATATGAAGACTAATCAACCAACACAGAACTGGAGTCGTCAGTCGCTGGACACTGCGGGACTTGCTGAGAAGGGGATCTGAGCCTCTATGGACATGTTCGGAGTGCAGTGATGTTGAACCGCTAATAACTCAATGGTTCTCGTCTACCGGTGTTAACTGCCCTAAGTGAATGTGGTCTGGAATATCATCTGGGTCTCTTCGCTCTCTGTTTTTTATAAACTAGACCCTACATTATTGTTCTTTACAAGTAAATCAGGCTTTTTGATAACATAAAATGCTGTCAATTTCTGTTAGTCAGTAAAAAAAAAAGTTCTTTGTAAAACATCCTCAGTAATTTGCCTTTACTTTCTTAGTGATTGAGCGTAATACCGACTACATTACCCCAAAAAGTCATGTGCCGAAGGTCTGTAAAATGTATGGTCACTAACACCATATTCCCTATACGGCACTTGGCGTGACGAGGCACATCACTTTTTTTTTTACTTTCTTATTGATTAACTTGAATCCGTGTTTTTAAAGTGTGATTTACTGACATAATAGGACAACAAGCACAATCGTGGAAGTTACTAATATAAAGAGATGCCACTTGTTACAAGGAGAAGTCGTGTTGGAATAAATAGAATGTGCAGGTAATGGGGGTGGATTAAATGATTGTGGCCCAGTAGTCATATGGTAAATGAAAAGAGAACTACTAAACACAATTCAAACAAGACAAATGCGATTTTTGGGCCATGTTAAAAGACACAACAGCCTACTAAAAGTAATCCTGGAGGGGAAAATACAAGGTAAAAGAGGCATAAGCAGACCAAGACTAACTTGGACGAGTAACATCAAAAGATGGACAAACCAGCCTATGACAATCTAAACCAGCCTATGACAATCTGCACCATCAAAGCAAGACACAGAGCAGAATGGCGTTCCATGGTAGCCAACCTTCGTTGCGGAGATGGCACACTATGATGTTGATGAGTCATATGGTGGGTCTGCACGCATGAGCTGTCAGCAAAATGATCTTTCTGGACTAATGAAAGTGTAGTCTAACAGAATTATTTTGTTCTCTTGAAGGGCAATGAGCGGGCTTTAATAAAAAGTCGTACCTCTAGTGGTAAGACGCGCCGAAGGGCACAGATTCGAGCCTAGTTTGTGTTGTCTTCTGTGCTTTCTCCTGTTGTCTGTAGATTCTTCACGAGTGAAGCAAAAACTGTTTGTCACTAGTAATTTGTGTCGCTGGTAATTTGTGTCCCTGGTAATTTGTGTCGCTGGTAATTTGTGTAGCTGGTAATTTGTGTCGCTGCTAATTTGTGCCACTGGTAATTTGTTTCCGTGGTAATTTGTATCCCTGGTAATTTGTTTCCGTGGCAATTTGTATCCTTGGTAATTTGTATCCTTGGTAATTTGTGTTTGACTCTGGCCTCGGAGTTTCCACTAATCTTCTACCTTTTTAGCTCCCAGTGGAGCATAGGTCTTCAACAACCACTTTCCAAGTCGTTCTATTTTTTGCCATTCTTTTAATATACATTTTCTTTTGTAAACGTGTAAGAACATAGATAATGTACAAGTATGCCAAAAATTGTGTTGATGTGGTGTGTTTTGGTATAGAAAGTGTCAATTCTTATAAATCCAATATGGCGGCTGTTTATCGTGGTTACCATAGCAACGGATAATGTTAGAAAGAATAAATAACACTGTTTTAATTCACAGTCCCTAGTATTATCATATCATATAAAAATAAATTGCTTAAATCACTTAGGTACAATTTTTTTATTTACTATCACTCCTCCCCTTAAGATCATTCCATGTCTTCCCCATCATCTTCATCTCTGCTTCTATCTTTCTTCTCCAAGAATTCATTGGTCTTCCTCTTTGTCGTTTCCCCTGGGAATTCCAAAAAAGGGCCTGTTGTGTAATACTCTCAGTTGGCTTCCGTAGTGTGTGTCCTATCCAGCGCCATCGTCTTCGCTGTATCTCTTTATCCACTGGTGTTTGACTGTACATTTTCATAATTCTATGTTAGTGATTTTGTCCTGCCATTTCCATCCTTTTATTCTGCATAAGCATCCATTTAATGACAGTCTGTATCTTCGTGATTGTCGAGAGTTTCCACTAATAATAAATAGTTATTTACTTGTTATTGTCTCTTATTAGCCTCAATAGTTGATAATGTGGCGAGTTGCAATGACTTTCCTTATTTCCCTGGTTCTTATGTGTCAGCTAAGGCTTATCTATCCCATTAACATTAGGACTCCCTGTCATCCACTTCAACGAACCGTACTTTCTTCTAGAACTTCTTCTTCTTCAGTGTTCATCCGTTCGTCATTGGTCGTGGATGCGTTGTGTCGCTATTTTACGACAAAGCAGGGATATCTGCGCCTTTCGGCCCGACACATCCGTCTTATGCATGGGTAGATTTGCTTAACAGTTTTGCTCGGACAGCGACCATTTTGGGCTGACTTTTTTCGACTTTTAACTGCTAAGAGTCTTTTAACGTGCGCGAGCGCACATGGGATCTCCTGTTTTGTGCCGGTATCCAAGAGGGCTGGACATCTCATTATCCAGACACCAGGGGAGAGTAACGCGCGGACTCGAAGTGAACAATTGCACCACCAGCTGCACGATTTAAACCCGGGACTTCCTGTCTAAAAGCTGTACCTTATTCAGATTAAGAAATTCAGTAAATCTATTTGAGAAAGATTGTAACAAAACAAATCGTTACGACTAGGAGAGAACAACATTGTGTATATTTTCTTCTTCTTTCCTTCCTCATTTGCCTTTCAGCATCGAGGGAAGATATAATTTGCGGTCTTTTGCTCTTCTTTTAGCCTCTGCTGTTGTTGTGTTTCGTACTGCTTCTAATATTCCGTCAATCCATCTTTTTCGTGGTCGACCCTTGTGTCTGGTGTTCTCGCAACGTTTAGTGAGGGCTCATTGTGTTGTGTTTTGATCACTCTGCCTTGTCACGTAGCCAACCCATTTTATCTGTTGTTTCTATACAACTATACATATATATATGTTCAATGGCGGGGGTTACGCCTAGTTTTTTTCTCAGTTCTTCATTTCTGATGTTGTGTATTTTTAGTGATATGTCATGGATCTGTGTCGAGGCACCATGACACCAGTCGAAACAGCAAACTCTCCTAATTACACGTACGTCATTAACAGAACCACAGTACCAGGTCACAGCACAGACATTTGCCAAACATCTAAACGTGCAAGAGTTCTATGTTACACTAGCACAATGCTAAATGTCTGTGTAGCCTGTGTTTTTCTGTCTAAATACACCTGGTTTTTGGATAACATTCGGTCACAATTATTTGAGCACGGTTAAACAATATTTGAAAAGGTTATTAATTGATAACACCATTCTCGTGAGGACTAGTGGCCTACAAAGAAATAATGGAAGAAACATTTGATTTTATTGATGAAACCTTCTGAAAGAAGCCAAAGCAAAGAGAGAGATAACAGAAAAATGTTGAGAATACCATGGACAGCTAAGAAGAGTAATGAATACGACATGAAAGCGGCCATAGCAAAAAGAGAGCTGACATCCAAATATTAGGAAGAAACAATCATCATTTTTTGGCCACGCAATGAGAATGGAACAGCTGGAATATATTGTAACAGCTGGGAAAATTGAGGGACGGAGAGATAGAGGGAAGCAAAGAGAAAATATATCAGACAGCTTAAGAGAATGGCTTGGCAGAAGGTCAACAACAGAAATTATAAATAACGGTCGAGATCGAAAATTGTGGAGAGACATGATCACCTACGCCAGCAGGCATGGTAATTGTTGATGGTGATGATGATTTTAATATGCTTTCTTGTTCTGATATGAAGATATGGGAGAGAAAGAAAGATAGAAAGAAAGAAAGAAAAACAGAAAGAAAGAAAGAAAGAAAGAAAGAAAGAACATAACTAGTGATGTATGGGAAATATGGCGCTTGTGTCGATATTTGTTTTTTTACTATCGACCCATTTTTGATAACTTGGTCAACATTACGTCAGTGCCGTGTTTCTGAGTGAAAAACATATGCTAAACGTCTGCGTTAATATAACTATTACAGTACGTTGTATATCCTAGCACTGAAATAATTAACAACAAATATAACTATTACAGTACATTGTATATCCTAGCACTGAAATGATTAATAACAAATATAACTTACCTCCATAAAAGAAGAAGTAAAACATTTTTAACGGTAGGAGTTGTCTGTTCACGTCACACCTCCAGCGCTTATCTCCCTGTTTTGTTGTTTCATCTACGTCAACTACAACTGTACTGCCCCCTGATGTGTCCTGAGATGTCATTTTCCCTAGAAACCACTAATTATTACCTTGAAACAAACGCTGATATGACCAGACGTACACACAGCATCACTGTATCGTCAGCAAGTTTATCTAAACACTTAGGGACAACTTAACCGAGACGAATCAGGTCAAAATGGAAAAGTGTTTAGCTACGAATGACCTGTTTTGGGAATTAGCAAGATGTGTTCATTGCATCATTACTACATGACTGAAATGTATGAAGACATGACTTCAGTCTCAAACTAACAAAGATATGTACCCATTTTTTTTCTTTTCAATTGGAAAAAGAGTAAATAACAGCAAAATAAAAAATACGTGCACTGTCATTGCATACACGTTTACAAGACTTTAAAGTAAAAAAAATAAAAAAATTAAGCCGTAGATATGTCTAACATTTTAACGTCACAGTGTTAATTAGTAGAAACATTATGTAATTTATCTGTTTTTATTAAGTTATACAAATGCTCTCTATTTTAATTAACGTCACTATCTGCAACTGCCAGCACTTAACATCACAGCGTTAAACATAGTTATGTCAAATATATTAACATCATGGTACTAAACTGGACTAGTGCTAAGTATTTTAACGTCACGGTGCTAAACTGTGGGAGCCGCGATAGCTCAGCGGTTAGTGAACTGGACTACAAAGGACAAGAGGTAGGGTTTATTCTCTATACGCCATTTGGTGTGACGGGGGTACTTTATATTTTTTTTACTTACTAAACTGTACTAATGCTAAGTATTTTAAAGTCACGGCACTAAACTGTACTAATGCTAAGTATTTTAAAGTCACGGCACTAAACTGTACTAATGCTAAGTATTTTAAAGTCACGGCACTAAACTGTACTAATGCTAAGTATTTTAAAGTCACTGCACTAAACTGTACTAATGCTAAGTATTTTAAAGTCACGGCACTAAACTGTACTAATGCTAAGTATTTTAAAGTCACGGCACTAAACTGTACTAATGCTAAGTATTTTAATGTCACGGTACAAGCTGTACTAGTGCTAAGCATTTTAACGTCACGGTACTAAACTGTACTAATGCTAAGTGTTTTAACGTCACGGTACTAAACTGTACTAAAGCTAAGTATTTTAACGTCACGGTACTAAACTGTACTAATGCTAAGTGTTTTAACGTCACGGCACTAAACTGTACTAATGCTAAGTGTTTTAACGTCACGGCACTAAATTGTACTAATGCTAAGTGTTTTAAAGTCACGGTACTAAACTGTACTAAAGCTAAGTATTTTAACGTCACGGTACTAAACTGTACTAATGCTAAGTGTTTTAACGTCACGGCACTAAACTGTACTAATGCTAAGTATTTTAACGTCACGGCACTAAACTGTACTAATGCTAAGTGTTTTAACGTCACGGTACTAAACTGTACTAAAGCTAAGTATTTTAACGTCACGGTACTAAACTGTACTAATGCTAAGTATTTTAACGTCACGGTACTAAACTGTACTAAAGCTAAGTATTTTAAAGTCACGGCACTAAACTGTACTAAAGCTAAGTATGTTAACGTCACGGTACTAAACTGTACTAAAGTTAAGTATTTTAACGTCACGGTGCTAAACTGTACTAATGCTAAGTATTTAAAATCACGGCACTAAACTGTACTAATGCTAAGTATTTTAAAGTCATGGTACTAAACCGTACTAATGCTAAGTATTTTAACGTCACGGCACTAAACTGTACTAATGCTAAGTATTTTAATG
Source organism: Megaustenia siamemsis (assembly GCA_032433765.1). Classification (NCBI taxonomy): domain Eukaryota; kingdom Metazoa; phylum Mollusca; class Gastropoda; order Stylommatophora; family Ariophantidae; genus Megaustenia; species Megaustenia siamemsis. The sequence continues at coordinate 57,428,614 of JAVIAB010000001.1, forward strand.
TCACGGTACTAAGCTGTACTAGTGCTAAGCATTTTAACGTCACGGTACTAAACTGTACTAAAGCTAAGTATTTTAACGTCACGGTACTAATTGTACTAATGCTAAGTATTTGAATGTCACGGTACTAAATTGTACTAATGCTAAGTATTTGAATGTCACGGTACTAAATTGTACTAATGCTAAGTATTTGAATGTCACGGTACTAAATTGTACTAATGCTAAGTATTTGAATGTCACGGTACTAAATTGTACTAATGCTAAGTATTTTAACGTCACGGCACTAAATTGTACTAATGCTAAGTATTTGAATGTCCGGTACTAAATTGTACTAATGCTAAGTATTTGAATGTCACGGTACTAAATTGTACTAATGCTAAGTATTTTAACGTCACGGCACTAAACTGTACTAATGCTAAGTATTTAAAAGTCACGGCACTAAATTGTACTAATGCTAAGTATTTTAATGTCACGGCACTAAACTGTACTAATGCTAAGTATTTTAAAGTCACGGCACTAAATTGTACTAATGCTAAGTATTTTAACGTCACGGCACTAAACTGTACTAATGCTAAGTATTTTAAAGTCACGGCACTAAACTGTACTAATGCTAAGTATTTAATGTCACGGTACTAAATTGTACTAATGCTAAGTATTTTAATGTCACGGTACTAAGCTGTACTAGTGCTAAACATTTAACGTCACGGTACTAAACTGTACTAAAGCTAAGTATTTTAGCGTCACGGTACTAAACTGCACTAATGCTAAGTATTTTTAAGAATGCAACGTTAAGTTTGGTTTCCTGAATAATATATATATAACGGTGCTAAGCAATAATGTATAAAACATTATATGGTATGCAATACACTAAATATTATGCAAGGCCGAGAGTAGAGCTGCAGAAAAGAATCGAAAATAAACATAAGATGGTATTAAGCAGCTGAACTTAAGGAGAAAAACGAGATAAACTACATAAAGTAACATCTATGTAATGGAAGAAACAGTCACCGAATGTGAAGTGAGAGCGCTAGCGGGTAATACACGAACTCAAATTATTCGTTTCTCCTCCAAGCTGTTAATAACACAAAGACTCTATACCACCCTCACATATATATATATATATATATATATATATATATATAATAAATACATAAATACACAAAGCCTTTAATATCTTAATACCCAATTACACATAATGTCCAAGCATACACGATCATTTTACATTTTAATATGTTTGATTCCGCGGAGTGGAACAGCTGACCTACTCTCTTTTAATTGGTCGTATCTAGGCCTGCAATAAACGATGTCAATACCTAAAAATATCCAACGCATTCCCTTACACAATGAGTAGTAAACAAACACAGACGGAGCTCGCCACTAAACTTACAACCTATCTGGAAACGTATCACACACAGACTCATATAGAAACAACAACACATACAAACACTCAGACAACATAATATTTATTTATGTTCCTACTATCTGAAAACAATCGTCCACAAACACAGCTACACCAACAAATGCTGTTTGTGCTCGAACAGCTGTGTCACCCTTATATAGTGGAATTCATAGCATGTCCTGGTTATTTAATACAAAGAAATATAGAACGCAACAGACCAATGAACCTAAAATTTAAACTAATTACAAAAATAGCGTTTTCAGGGAAATCAGAACGATACAACGCATTTTGGCCTAAGCTTCATGATTCTGCTATCTATGATTTGGTCAAGAACAAAACACTTGAACAATCATCTCTGGAACACAGCCAGCATCGCGCGCTCTTTACACTTCACTAGAGTTGGTGAGTTTGGGAAAATCCAATTCCAGAGAATTTATAAAACAGCTGTAGGGGGAAAACCCTTATTCAAAGAGTAATGTTTCATGGAATCCTGATTTTCTTGGAAAACATTATTCCGGACTCCGGAAACATTATTCTCATAAAATGCGGAATGTCACGCCCTTGTTTTACTCTGAAATTGTTTATTCATGCATTCTCGAGAAAATGTTTGTTTACAAAATGATGAAAGATTAGAAGAATCAATGTTGGTTATTACTCGATGAAGCGTACTCGTGTTGGTTGTTTCCATATATTTATTTAATAATGAACTCATTTCACGATGTTTGAATACGATTACAATTAATAATAATAATAATAATAATAATAATAATAATAATAATAATAATAATAATAATAATAATAATAATAATAATAATAATAATAATATAATAAAATAACGCGTTACAGCTTTCAACTGCTCTTTTGTGAGTGGCCGAATCGATAACTTGTTAGTCCTCCAAAACAAGAAAACGTGGGTTCGAATCACTGCGGGGTATGTTTTTTTTTAATCAAGCGTGAAGTAAAAAAAAACGGTCTCCTTGGCGACTGCACTGGACAAGTGGCTTTTATTCTACAGACATATTCCACCTCTCCCTCCCCGCAAACACCATAAATAGGATAATGCCGTTAAAATAGTTCTTAAAAGATTGTTTTTTTTTTAATGAAGAAAGTAAGCTGCAGTAGCTGTTGTGTTATCCTTCCTTGTCACGGGACCCCGGTGAAGCACGGCCAGGAGATAGACAATAGACATCGGACTGACCGATGGGGCAATAACTCCTCTGAGACGAACTGTTAAGCAACAAAACTAGCGCGAGGCTCTGTGGTTCCTTTTGCAAGTTTCCGGAGTCCCCATACGGTGATGAGCTGATAGAACAATCGGCCATTCCAGACTTAGAGGACGTGACAACGATCTTACAATGGACGTAGTTTGCTAGAGAACACTTACGTGTACTAGTAAATGGAGAGACATGACTCCACAAGTATGTAGAATATTATAATAGTCGTGGAATGTCTTTACTGTCAACCATAGTTTATTCACTTGTAATAGAAGTTATAATACCTGAAGGAATTTTAGAATATTGAAGGTAGATATTTAATGGTGTTAGGTTGTGAGAAGTACTTCCAGGATCTTAGATGAAGTAGAATAGTACTTCTAGTGATATTACATGGAGAGAGAATGCATGGGACATTATTCACATTTAGAGAAGAGGTATTTTGATATTTATTGTGATGCAGAGCGCAAGAGACTGTGTATTGTATTTGTGTAATAGCCCATTTTAAGGACAATAGACGCAGTTGAAGTTTTGCTACTTATATTTTTGTACAGTACAAGATAGCCAGTCCTATGCACAACCCCTTAATCGCCTCTCACGAACATGCCTGGTAGGAAACAGCGCAATAATTCTTTACTCCCCTTTCGACCCCGGCAGCGCACAGAGTTGATTTCCTTGTTCAATGCTCCATATATATGTGAGCCCCTTAGGGCCCCGGCAGCACACGGAGTTGAGTTCTTTATTGAATGTTTCCATATAAATATGAGCCCCTTTAGGGCCCGGCAGCGCACAGAGTTGATTTCCTTGTTCAATGCTTCCATATATATGTGAGCCCCGTTAGGCCCCGGCAGCGCACAGAGTTGATTTCCTTGTTCAATGCTTCCATATATATGTGAGCCCCTTTAGGGCCCCGGCAGCACACGGAGTTGAGTTCTTTATTGAATGTTTCCATATATATGTGAGCCCCTTTAGGCCCCGGCAGCGCACAGAGTTGATTTCCTTGTTCAATGCTTCCATATATATGTGAGCCCCTTAGGGCCCCGCAGCACACGGAGTTGAGTTCTTTATTGAATGTTTCCATATATATGTGAGCCCTTTAGGGCCCCGGCAGCACACGGAGTGAGTTCTTTATTTAATGTTTCCATATATATGTGAGCCCCTTTAGGGCCCCGGCAGCACACGGAGTTGAGTTCTTTATTGAATGTTTCCATATATATGTGAGCCCTTTAGGGCCCCGGCAGCGCACGGAGTTGATTTCCTAGTTCAATGCCTCCATGTATATGTGAGCCCCTTTAGGGCCCCGGCAGCGCACAGAGTTGATTTCCTAGTTCAATGCCTCCATGTATATGTGAGCCCCTTTAGGGCCCCGGCAGCGCACGGAGTTGATTTCCTTGTTCAATGCCTCCATGTATATGTGAGCCCCTTTAGGGCCCCGGCAGCGCACAGAGTTGAGTTCCTTGTTCAATGCTTCCATGTATATGTGAGCCCCTTTAGGGCCCCGGCAGCGCACATAGTTGAGTTCCTTGTTCAATGCCTCCATGTATATGTGAGCCCCTTTAGGGCCCCGGCAGCGCACATAGTTGAGTTCCTTGTTCAATGCTTCCATGAATATGTGAGCCCCTTTAGGGCCCCGGCAGCGCACGGAGTTGAGCTCCTTGTTCAATGCTTCCATGAATATGTGAGTAGTAGAGTTATTCACACTTAGCTGAGTCATCTCCCTTCTGGGACAATAGAGGTAGGGCACATGCAGTGATGGACTTTGGCTAGTAGTTACTAGCTAGTGAGTGGTGCAGTCATGACAATATGCAGTGATGGGCTTTGACTAGTAGTTACTAGCTAGTGAGTGGCACAGTCATGACAACATGCAGTGATGGACTTTGACTTGTAGTTACTACCCGGTGTGTGGTACAGTCATAACAACATGCAGTGATGGGCTTTGACTTGTAGTTACTAGCTGGTGAGTGGTACAGTCATGACAACACGCAGTGATGGACTTTGACTTGTAGCTATACCCGGTTTGTGGTACAATCATGACAACATGCAGTGATGGGCTTTGACCTGTAGTTACTAGCCGGTGAGTGGTACAGTCATAACAACATGCAGTGATGGTCTTTGACTAGTAGTTACTAGCCGGTGAGTGGTACAGTCATAACAACATGCAGTGATGGACTTTGACTAGTAGTTACTAGCCGGTGAGCGGTACAGTCATGACAACATGCAGTGATGGACTTTGACTAGTAGTTACTACCGGTCAGTGGTACAGTCTTGACAACATGCAGTGATGGACTTTGACTAGTAGTTACTACCCGGTCAGTGGTACAGTCTTGACAACATGCAGTGATGGACTTTGACTAGTAGTTACTACCCGGTCAGTGGTACAGTCTTGACAACATGCAGTGATGGACTTTGACTAGTAGTTACTAGCCGATGAGTGGTACAGTCATGACAACATGCAGTGATGGATTTTGACTAGTATTTACTAGCTTGTGAATGGTACAGTCATGACAACAAACTCACTCGGTGGCTGACATTGAGAGCGGTCATGAAGTACTACCATATACGGCAGAACTATACGAAGATACGACACAGTTAACAAGAAGTGAGGGACGGCGATTACACTTAGAAGAATCACCGATGGAAGGGTGTGTGTTTGTTGCCGTGCCATTAAAGTGAGAATTACTACCGCTCTCTAACGTGGAGTGATTCAACGCCGGCTCTTTGACATGGCGTTGGTGGGGTACCTCACATAGGTAGAAACCATCACCCTATAACATGGCATTAATTCAAGGCCGGCTCTTTGACATGGTGTTGGTGGGGTACCTGACATAGGTAGAAACCATCACCCTATAACATGGCATTAATTCAAGGCCGGCTCTTTGACATGGCGTTGGTGGGGTACCTGACATAGGTAGAAACCATCACCTATAACATGGCATTAATTCAAGCCGGCTCTTTGACATGGTGTTGGTGGGGTACCTGACATAGGTAGAAACCATCACCCTATAACATGGCATTAATTCAAGGCCGGCTCTTTGACATGGTGTTGGTGGGGTACCTCACATAGGTAGAAACCATCACCCTATAACATGGCATTAATTCAAGGCCGGCTCTTTGACATGGTGTTGGTGGGGTACCTCACATAGGTAGAAACCATCACCCTATAACATGGCATTAATTCAAGGCCGGCTCTTTGACATGGTGTTGGTGGGGTACCTCACATAGGTAGAAACCATCACCCTATAACATGGCATTAATTCAAGGCCGGCTCTTTGACATGGTGTTGGTGGGGTACCTCACATAGGTAGAAACCATCACCCTATA